>JAYKKI010000014.1:25545000-26000000 GCA_039881145.1 Druceiella hillmani
TAATTTTAAATTTTGTTAAGTCTTCGGCACACTTATGTATATATAGTCAATGTCATTAACAAAATAGACAATTTTCCAACAAATGTTTACTTTTTAATTAATACTAACGCACCTTAAATAATATTTTATTTCGAATATATTGAATATAACATGTATTTCATTAAAAATACGTTTAATACTTTAGTTTTGAAAAAGAGCCGCCTAGTGGTGCGCAGGAGAAATGCTTATAGAACCAATAGTCATCAATGGAACGAAAAAGTGCAGCATTTATAGTAATTTGTAATTTATCGCACCAATAGCTTTAATGAACCAATAGCTATAGAATGGTTATTCAATATCCTCAGAGCCGGCCGGAGTGTTTATGAAGAATAATATGCTCAGTATTTTCAAGCAAATTGGCGGCGGTATTTGTACAAACGCATGTGAGGAAAAACATTGTGAAAATTAATTAATACGAGTAGGGTTAATTTCGAAAATGGACAGCGTGTAGCGGTTGAAAGGAAACGTAAAAAAAATATTGAAAAAACGAAAGTAAAATATTGTGACGAAAAGATAAAAATTTCGATTAAAGACTTGACAACACTATGTCAAAAAAAAGATTTATTTAAAAATTTATTTTTTCCTTTCAATAAAAACCTAATTAAAAAATATTAGTTTGTTTTCGCCCCTCGTTTGTGTGTTTATATATATATATATATATATATATATATATATATATATATATATATATATATATATATATATATATATATTTATTTATACATATACACACACACACACATACATATATACATACACATATACATAAGATTTTTTTGAAATTAACATCATATCTGTAACACAAATAGAACACTAGCTTTCTTTGAATTACTAAGTCATGGTGTAATAACACCTGGTCGTAGTTGTAGATTAATATATACTTTGTTGTACCCATAATTAACTTGAATATTATATGAACACAATAGGTTTGTGACCTTCGTAGCAGTTATTAATAAGTCACAATACAATTCAATAACTTTTCTAATTATATTTATAAAAAATATTTACTTTTAGCAAGATGTATGGATGTATATGCGAACTTGGCAACGCCGTATCATTATAAGGCGTTCGCACTGTAATTTAAATTTTATTCCACGTGTCGAGTCATTAATTCAGTATTTGACGTGGTGTCATCACGGTGAACGTCTAGATTATCATCAGCAAAATAATAATTACAACTCTTCTTTTGATCCAGCACTTCATAGAATTACTTCATAAAGAAAATGACAAGCTTTTAGCCTAGAATTTGGGTTATTTTAGAGAACCAGCTGTTAATTGATAATGATTTAGAATTTATGGTTTACGCGTCATAATCATATTGACTATCTGTCTCTTGACTGAAAAATTGCATCTTTTAATACGAACCTAAATTGCGATTAAATTTTCTAATAACATAAATTGAGTAGCATTATCGTTTACAATCACTCAAATATTCTTTATTTCATGTTATAATAAATCCTTTTCTTAAGTTTATGCGTATTTGTAATCACGTGTGGGAGACACGTGATTACACATTTCATTTTACTATTAATCTTCTTAAAAAATTCCTTTCTCAACATAAAACTTCATATAGATATAAAAAACCAAGTACTCGTAACGTAGCGCATTGAACACTAGAATAACTCGAGATGAAGCAAAAACTCTTTAACCTAGTTAGGCAAACAAAAAATTTTGTCAATCTGAGATCGCAAATAAAAGTGGTTCATGCATGCAAAATAAGGAATAGTCGATGTCTTCGTACCCTCCAAAACTGTGACGTACACAATACGTAGGATGGCTCCTTTAAATTAACTACGTTATCATTTCTGTCGCAAATTTTGTACCACTTTATAGTTTTAAAAATCAATTCTTTTGAATATCTTGAATTGTTATATGATATTTGTGGTTCCACCGATTGTAATCGCTAATTAATAATTACTTTTGGAAATGACGACCGATTGTAATCGCTAATTAATAATTACTTTTGGAAAAGAAATAATTGATACAAAATTTTTAACTTGAATTGAAGCACAACAAGATTGAAAAATACCTGAAAATTTCTAAATAAAAAGCTGCAAGTTACATTAAATTCGTAGTTACATGAATATAAAAATCTCAAACATTTAATCCTACCACGAAAGCAACCCTTTTAAAGGGTAATTTTAAAACTTCTATTATTTGATATCAGAAGGCTACAGCGGATGATGATTAATTGTTCAAGTAAAGAACGAACAAGAGTTAAAGAAATATTCAACAAACGCAGAATATTGGGATGGCAAAATAGGATTTCAAAAAAAAGTTGTATGGAAAGGTAAGAAAATTGCATCAGTGGAAAAAAATGTTCACGGAGATTCATAGTGCGCGACAATTAAAAAATTTTTGCAATAAAAAAATTGCGTCGCGTCGTGGGACGCCTGGCAAATGTGAAATATCAAAATTTTTTTACATTTAAATATTTTTATTTAAACGAATTTAAAACGATACAATACAAACATTCAGATAGTTGTTAATCATAATATATAAATTTAATTTTTTTACTTTATTTTCATGAAATAATTTATCACAGAACTATTTCTGAACAATCTGTTGAAAATATATTTTTAATTAAAGCTGTCAAGACGTTAGCCGACAAGACGCAAAGCTGGCCCAACGGTTCATTACGACGTGGCATCAAAATATTTTAATAGGTTATTTGACTTGTTTTATTAAACTGTTTTATATTATTCTGTTTTTATTAGAAGCACACTATGTTTATATTGATACAGGATATATGACGTATTTTTCAAATAAATCACTTTTAAAGTTTAAACTTTCAAACTCGCGCTAAAAACGCAATTTGTGTAATGGTGACGTCACACAGATGTAAACATAAACTGCCCGCTGAAAGGAGATATTATTCACTTCCATATTAAAATGGTGTTTAATGGCACAAATAAGTCTATGAAAAGTCCCCACAAAGCGTTCGTTTCAATACCAATGAGACCTAAAAGACGAAATAAGTAGCTACGAAGAGATCAAAACAGCCCGAAGAGATAAAAACAGCATTAAACTCACTCAAATGTTTTTATGTGGGAAGATCATTTAGATGTAAATAATATTTGTGTTTTAAATATTGATATCGATATTAAAAAACAAAAGGATAGAAAATCAAATTTTTTTATTAATGCGTTTTAGTACCAATGATATTTTGTTTAATGATATTTTGTTATAATTGTTAGTATTTATCTAAATTAAAATTTTTGATATAATTTTAAAGAATATACATTAAAAATGACCTGTTTAAAAAATTATGCAGTAAGCGGTTATTTATGATAAAAAAATTAATTTAAAAAAATTTATACCTGACAATTTCGTTTGCGACTGAATTATGGTTTATCCTTTAAATCTTATAAATTAGGAAATATTTAAAATAAGAATATAAGTAATTTACTTAACCTGTCAATTCCAATAATTATATCTTGTTGGCCAACAACATTCAAGAACTAATAAAGTTTATTTGTATATGGCTTAAGTTTAGAATAATATTATAGTGCTGATATATACATCAATGAGTGCTTATGTGTTTGCGCGCGTTATGTGGTGTGTTTTATATATATATATATATATATATATATATATATATATATATATATTCTTATATTATACACAGTACGTAATGAATTCATATTAAAAAAGGTAAACTAAGTACTAAGAGTGGTAGTTATAAATTAAAAGAGAAAGAAAATGGACCATAAATTAAAGATTTAAAGACAGTGGGTGCAATCGTTCGGTTTAGTTCGGTTTACACACTTGTCAAACGTCATTTGACTTTTAACCAATAACAGAACGTTTGATATTTGAATACCAGAATGAAGATAAAGTAATTACTAAATTAATATTTCATAATTTTTTAAATAAAACAATCACGATTTATACTATGGTTTTAACTTATTTTCTGCGTTCATAGTTACAAATAAAGAAATGACTATTAAAATCTATAACATGCGAAGCACGATAACTAATTTGTAAGTAAAGTAATTATTTATAAGTCTGGTAATATTTTATTCATAATTATTAGTATCATCTTTGTTTAATCTTTTTATATATTATAAATATAAAGACATCTAGTAATGTAACTTAAAATGTGAATCACAGCACTCGGGTCTTTATTAGGATCCTGTAGCGAATACGTTTTAATATGAAGCTTAAGTCGGTCCGGTTGCTTAACTTTAGTTTGCGACAAATAATGATCGTTGAACGTACTTTAAGAGGTAATTCCTTATCTTTTCTTCAACCTAAAATATCTGCCTTAAATGCTTGTTCACTACTGAAACCAAAAATGATCACGTCCAAGTATCTCAACATCTTTTAAAATCAATTAATATTATTGGTTACAGTTTTCTCTGTTCACTTGATTTATACTTTAAATACAAAATACGGCAAATAATCTCTAGTACCTGTTATTATTAAATAGAATCAGCTCGATATACCGCCCCGCTGTCGTATTATGACCATATCATATTACGTCCACTTGAAGATCTTACATGTTTACGTATCAAGAATAGATTTATTGCTCGCCCACTCAACTTATCTTGTTTAGAAGGAAAATACGGAACTCTTTACATTAGGTTTAAGGTAATCTCACTGCAAGCTTAAATGTTCACACATGCAGAGAATATTTACCGCCCGCCCACGTAGCACATCCTGGTTACGAAGCGCTTCTTTCATTATACTCAAGTATTCTGCATTCCGACTCGGCACATCGTAAAATATAAAAATAGTCATTATTATAAATTATGTATATATATATATATATATATATATATATATATATATATATTATAAAACCATTTATATACAAAACGTCGTGAAGGTAATACTTCCTTATTTAGCTTCTCTCTTCAATTAAATATACATGTTAGAAATGTTTGTTTGTTTTATTCTAAATTTCATCGAATTATAATTGATGAAGTCTACGCGATATTCGGGGTCCAATAAACGGTATCTGATTAACTTTTAGGTATCTGCTTAACCAGTTTACGGAAGATTCAACGTATTTCTCGACAGATTAATGACATTTGGGAGAAGCTGCCACGACTGAAGGAAAAACGTATCCTGAATTCCTATATAGGAAAGAAGGACCCGAGGACATACATAGATAACCGCTATAAGTACGGTTTTATAATTTTTCAGTCTCTTGCATCCCTATAACTTTCGTATAAACTTTTCAATAAATCGTTGTTAACTTTGTTAAATTTAATTTTGATTCTAACTTAATGTTTTAAAAAAAATTAAAATTTTATAGTTTGATCGCACTGTGATCCAACTTGCTTATTACACACTGTATTTGAATTCATAAAGCTTGTTAAATTTATATAAAGCTTGGTAAATATGTTTCATATATAAAATGTAAAGCATGAACGTATATAATGCAGCTCTTAATATTATGCCGAAATTCAATGGCGACCCAAATAACAGTTAGTGTTTTTTGAGAATGTGCGAAGTTACTTTACTGAAGTATTATGACAATATCAATCCTAACTATTTTTAAAACACCACTGTCCTATTTATTGGAAAATCAGAAGACAAAGTGAAGGAAATAATAAATATGGTTCCGAAACGTGGGATCACATTAAATAAGTTCTGATTTATAATTTTTCAGTTCAAAGAAATTAATATTCTTTGAATAGTGATTTAATCAATATAAAACAAAAGGTTTCAGAAAATTCACAATATTTTTATAACAGATAGACTATCTTATTACAATTATGAATTACATGAAGTCGATAAAATTGTAATACAATGCAAAAACAGTTTTTTTACAATACAAATATTAAAAACATTTTTATCGGCACTTGAAGAAACATTAGATTCTGATAGTGTGACCTTCTAATATGCCTACTACTTTGCAATATTTGAAGGAAGAAGATAATATTACCTATATGCAAAAACGTAATAATCCATCTCCACGTACTGAACCTATTTTCTATTTTAGGAAACCTAATAGTAACTCCTTATCCAGACAATAGTCCCATGCCCATTTCTTCAAACAATCCTATGCCCATTCAATTAATATCCAAAAATTCAATGAATCGCCGTGGTACCAACATAAGAGGCAATTTCACAACTTCCACCAACCAAATTTTACGCAAAATAATTACACGCATTATTGTTAAAAATAACAATATAAAAAAAACAAACCAATCGGAACCGATGAGTATCATTTTATATACTTGTGTAAAGACATCGCCATATGGAAATAATGACAGGACCATATAATCACTTTCAAAATGTAGTACCATCTTTCCATTACACATCTAAAGAATTACATATCAACGAAGCACAAGAAATAGGATTACTCATATAAATTAATAATCCCTTTTACGGACTAGATTTTAATTGAGAACCCTCGCGCGAATGTTATAACGAAAAAAATTAAATTCAAATTCAAAAATTTTCCATTAGACGTTTTCCACAAACATTGCATGAAATAATTGAAATCAATTCTCAAATGACGAGTCAATTACCTTTTATAGAGATAAAAAATCCACCCATAAATATACTAATCGACACAGGTACTAATCAATCATTCATTTCATTTGAAACAGTAAGAAAATACTTTAGTCGATATACTATTAATTTTGACCGCAGATTATTAATTTTCATTGCACAACTCAAAACAACTATTCTTTTAAAATATATATTTTTGACCAATTTAAAGTTGGTGGTTTTCCTAAATTCTACGTGTACAAATTTTATAACATATTCAATGACCTCATAGGATTTGAAATGTTAGAAAAATTACAAGCTTAAGTCGATTTTAACAAAAAAATATTAATAACTTCACAAGCCATCACACTAAACACAATAAATTCTGGAAGCACATATTTATTTGAAGATTTTATGCGATCACCCAGTAAATAGCAAGTTAATATACCTGTTAATATATTTGAAGGCAAAATTCACATTCCTGAAACCAACTTAAATCAATGTTTTATTACTTCAACTGTAATCAATGTTTGTGAAATCTATGATTACGCGGAAATAGGTAACCCAACTCATAACGACATGATAGTTAACTTGACAGAAACCTTAATAGTTTTTCACCGCACGAAAAATTTTCACTTATAAAAATTTTGTTTAATTTTTCAACTAAAATGAAACAAAATTTAATTAGAACGAATCATCATAATTTGGAGAAAAATAATTAAATAATTAAATTATGCAAATAACATGAAGACATACTTCGAAAATTCACTTTCAACTTTTACGAACATAATTAAATATGAGATTAAAACTCATGACAAGCTATCGATAAATACTAAACATTACCGTTACGTAGTAATATATAAAGAAAAAGTTGAATTCCAAATGAATAAAATGTTAGAACAGAAAATAATACAACCGTCAAACTCTCCATGGTCATCCACTATCTGGATTGTACCAGAAAAAGCGAATGAACCAGGTAAATAAAAATGGTACATTGTTATAGACCACCGAAAATAAAGTGAAAAATAATAATAAGTACCGGTTCTTAATATAAACGATGTATTAGGTGACCTCAGTGTTTTCGACGCTAGCAGATTCCTTCCAATTGATCCTAATAACATCAATAATATATATAATATGCATCCTAATAACATCAAAAAAGCAGCTTTTAATATAAAAAATGGACACTATGAATATCCTAAAATGCCTTTCGGTCTTTAATGCTCCATTAACAATCCAACGAATAATGTATAACATTCTTAAAGGATTACAAAATATTATTTCTGTAATATATTTAGATTATATCGTAATACTTTCAACATCCCTTCACGAACATATTGTTAATCTTGTAAAGGTATTCGATGTTTACGGAACTCAAATTTTAAAATTCATTTAGAAAAATTGGAATTAGTGAAACAAGAAACTATCTCGGGCCTCTTATTATCCTTGTTAGTATCAAGCGTAAATTGGACAAAATTAAAACAATTCTAAACTATTCCATACCAAAAACAACAAAAGTAATAAAATTTCCCTAGATCTAATGAAATATTTCAGAAAATTCATGCCTGATTTTGCAAAATTTACTTAATTCTCACATCTTGCTTTAAAAAAATGTTAAGACTGATTTTACCCTAAATACACAAAGCATTTTAAACATTTTCAAAAAGTTTTAACTTACTATCCTTTACTTCAATATTCAAATTTCGAAAAGGTATTCAATTTAATAACAGATGCCTCCCACAACGCGGTTGGAGCTGTCTTTTCACGAAGGCCCATTAATACTGTTAAATCAATTACGCCTCACGAACACTTAACAGTGAAATAAATTATTGTACTGTCAAAAAAGAGTTATTAGCTATAAATTGGGTTACGAAATATTTTGAACCTTATCTATTTGGTAGAACCTTATCTATTTGGTACCTTATATATTTGGTAGAATATTATAACTAATCATGAACTGCTACAATGGGTTATGTTGCTTAAGGAACCTAATTCTAAACTTGTACGCTGGAGATTTAAACTAGAAAAGATCGAATATAAATTAATTTACAAAAAAGGTAAGTACAACACTAATATTGATGCAATTTAAAAATATGATAAATAATAATAACTTATCTTCATTTTTGGACATAAACTCTTCAAACGAAGCAGTAGGTAATGAAAACATGTCGATTATCGCGAATTCAAACGAAACTCCGCAATTTGCTTATCTAGTAGCTCTTTATATAATCGAGAAGAAATATTCAACTATTAATATAAGTGTAAAAAAAACAGTACTAAAAATACCTATTTTCCCAAATACTTTTACTACATTTTTTTAATAATTTATTTCCGATTCAAAGTGAATCGAAAATTGGTTTTCCATTCACCCAATAAACCAAAAATAAAAAGAAATATTTTCAAATAAAAAAAGGATGAATGGACTAACCAGATTCGATAACGTCAAAGATGCCATAAATAAATTTCACAAAGACGACATGAAACCGCATGTATAATACGGCATCTGGCTACCTGAAGAAAAATACATTCTTAACATTGTGATTATACTATAAAATGCATTTAAAAACTCATCATTTAAGTTTAAACTCTACAAATCACAACTCCACAATATAATCGATACAGAACGTCGACATGAATTTAACAAGGCTCTTCGTAAAAGTAAAAGAGACCACCGTGGCATACTTGTTACCCAGCAACAAATAAAAAAGCGCTATTATTGTTAAGTAGTTGTCAAAAGTACCAAATTTTTAAAAACGAAGGTCACCCCAATAAACAGCAAGTTAACATGTACTCTTAAAAAAATCTTTCGAAGTTTTACATATCGACATGTTTACAGTTAAAAGACAAAAATCCTTACAGTCATCGCCACATTTTGTAAATACGTTCAGGCGTATTCACTGGATAGTTTAACGGCTATAAGTATCGTAATCGCGCTTATTGTATACATGACTCACTATGGCTTAACCTCATGTGTAACAGCAAACCAGGCATAGGAATTTAAAAATTATCTAATGAAATAATTTGTCCAGGTAGAGCACATATGAATTTTAGGTCAAGAAAGACTTAGTATATTCAGAAAAAAAGTCATGCTTTATGCCGTATTAGGTTATAAACATTTCTAATGTTCCGTAACAAGTAAAAATAAAAATAAAAAACAGATATTTGGAAAATAGAGATCCTCTTGATACTGAAATTCACATAATTTTATAATATCTTGTAATTTTGAAACACTTTTTACAAAATTATATAAAAACATATGAAGAATCTACACAAAACTTACATAATAAATTGAATTGAGATTTAAAGAATAAATAGACTATAGCTATGACGCTTACAGAGAAAATGTATTATTTTGCTGAAAAATCAATCGGTAGGTGAGATAAACCAAACAAATTTATAAAAGAAATATGCCCAGACCCTCGAGTAAATAAAAGACTCCGCCTTAGCTTAGAAACTTTAAAAACAAACTATATATTTTTGTACTATTTTAACCCAGATGAACAAAAAGAAAAAAAACATTGCAACTTGGAAGTCAAATTTCAACGCTTACTGAGACCGCTCACTACATACTATCAGTTTTTAATACCCATCAATTTTAATACATTTTCGACTTCCTAACAATAAATAGCCTCTACAATTTAATCAAACCAATTTATACGAATTATTCCTCAGTTAAGACAGGCGTAAAAAATGCTATCGCCCGTTCACGTATATGCGTTGCCTATTACAGCATCTAATCATCATAAGATAGCAATAACATACTACAGACACTCAAAATCTTATGACAAGTAAACAAATAAATCATTAGCGATCAAACAACAAATTCTTTATTAATTGAAAGGATAGAATATTACATAGCCAACACTTTATTACAGCCAGAAAATTCCCTGTATAAACTTTTATTTCCAGTTCTACAATAACGAACCTATCGCATTTCCTTCAAAATCATAATAAAATACTAATACAGAAAAGATGAATATCCAAGTCAAGATGAAAAATATATTTGTTAGCCTTTTATATTCAGCATAAATAAAAATACATATCTTAGTACGTCCTCTTGAAGGTCTTGCAAATTTACAAATCAAGAATAGATTTATTGCTCGCCTACTCAGCACTTCATGGTTAGAAGGAATACAAGGGACTTCTTTCATTAAGTTCAAGGAAGTCCCATAGCAAGCTCGAATGTTCACATATCCCGAAAAGATTTACCGCCCGCCCACTCAATATATCCTGGTAACACGAATCCCAGAACATTGCAGGATATAAAAGCCGTTCTTATCAAGCGCAAATCTATTGATATACAAAAATTCGTGAAGTATTGAGGTTTTCTCTGTGATTATATATACAAGTTAAAAATGTTTGTTTTTATTTTTTTAATTCTAAATTTCATAGAATTATATTAGTCTTCTCGACCTTTTATTATGTAAACAAAATCTCCAAATTTCAAATGTAAACAGTAAGTTTATGGTTGGAATTGATTAATGTGTGACCAATAAGTCAATGAAATTTTGACTTCATATAATTGAATTCTAAAAAACGCAAGTCTTCAAATATTTTTGAGTGATAGTGTAAATACATATAAATAAGAAGATTTTTTCAGATTGTAAAATGCGGATTCCCCTAAAAAATATAATTATTATAAAATAAAATCAAAAGATAAAAAAATCTCTGAATTAACAGCATTATCGATTTTTTTTCTTCCAAAAAATTTTCGTATTTAACTATTCAAAGTTGAATAAGGTTTTCGGCGTATCTCATCGAACTGCGCTTTGAAGATGCTTCGGGGCGTTCGGTAACAATAACCCGGTACCAGTAAGCTGCAGTTAAAAGAGTGTATTTCGAGCAGATTACATATATATATATAAATATATATATATATATATATATATATATATATATATATATATATATAACTATATAAATATTATTTTGTTCAGGAAATAATAAACGAAAACCTTCATTGTTGTAAAAGTGTTTATATCGATTAGGTCGATGGATTAGTTTTAAGGAAACTCCTTAAAATATTGCCCATGTACCCTTGTAAAATTTAGTAGTTTTCCACTTCTAGATAATAAATTTTCCTTTTTAATATCCCATAAGAAAACAATTGTGGTATTTGAATCGTACTGAAAAGGATGTAACATACCACTTTTGCATTTGTTTTGACATATTCATATATTTACTTCAATTATGCTGTGAAGTATTGAAACGATTTTAAATGAAATTTAATATTCCACCAGCCAGCAAGTTGTACATCCTGATAAGAATCTCGTTAGTGACTTTTTAGAAATAGAACTGTTCCGTCTTGACAACTATTTTAATGTTACAATTGGAAGAATTTAAGAATGAAAATAATGAAAATAACCTAGTTGAATAAAGTTGCCTTAAAACTGTCCATTCATCAATGAATGGAATTTTTCTTAAAAAATCTGTTGTCAGCTGATTTAGTATTTCACTACAGAAAGTCCTACCCCTCGAGCAGTTAAATATTCTAATAATTATACAAACAAACGAAGAAAATAAGTAGATGTTCAATTAGCGTAAATATGTTTTCAACTCTTCACAAATACGAATAATTGAAATAAAATTTGCCTGCAATTTTTTTAGACACGTTTTATAGTAGATTCATCTTTCTCATAAACATCGTATAGAAACGTGAAGGACCAATAAAGGTAACAAGGTCAAATGATGTTACACCATGAAATAAAAATCTGTCAAGCACAAGTCCCATGATGAGGGCTACTTACATATTTAGTCTTTGAGCAACGTAAGTTTATTGCCTACTGCACTCTTCGTGGGTATTAAACCATGGCGCAAATTTAAATAATTACAAAGTCAAGGATAATCACTACACTTTTGATACAACTTTTTGAGTAGTTTCGGAACTAAGGAGGTGGTGACATATTTTTTGCAGATATACCATTTGAAATTATGACAAATATATTTTCGGACTTTTATTTTAAGCCCTTTCAAACTATTTCGTATATTAAATATGGAATTAAAAAATTTCCAGGTTTATCCACATCTCCCAAATTTTTTTATTAATATACTGAGCATTAGCTATTGGGATATGTGTAAGCTTATATGGTTTAATACTTTGGCAAAGTTCCTACGTCAAGCGGTTTCCGAGTAAAAACGTGACAAATTTATAAAATACACACATGTATATATATATATATATATATATATATATATATATATATGTGCGTGTGTGTGTATATACATATATATGTAGATATTTATTTAAATTTTTTACTTTCGTTCTGAAATAAATTATTTTTCTAGCAATGGATGAAAATTATTTATTTTGAATAGTTATAATGAAGCTCATTTAATAGGCCTTAATTAGCTAATATTAAACAATGATTTCTTTAAAGTTAAAAAGCTAAACAATATTATTTAAAATATTCCGACGTTAACCATACAACGAAAAACGTGCTTTAATGACATAATTTCCCAATTCTATTCAGTGTACTGAAAATGTTAGTGTGTGTATACATGCATGACGATCATGCACTTTTACACAGACGGTCGTTACAGTTTAGTTAAGCTATAGTTCCGACGAGAACATCAAGAACCTTTTGTTCATCGAAATTTACCTTCTAAGTTCATTAACCTGGTTGCGTCGAGTTCGAGGCAAATGTTGCAGTCCGTCATTTTGCACACGCTCAATTCTATTTGTATATTCAAAGTTACATATCGTGTGAGGAAACTAACTGATGAAATAAGTAAAATATTCAGTCTTACTATGGAGACGAAAGTAGATTTTAAATATGGAGACGAAAGTATATATTTATATCATCGGTTAGCTTTTCTAATGCATAGACTTTCACATTGTCTATTGCGCTATTTTTATTATATTTACTCCAACTATCTTAAGGTTAATGTTCAGCGATTATTGAAAAGAAGTTCTTTGGCAGAATTCGTCACTTACGGAAAAGCGTTATGCTCCTTCCAGGCGACCTTTCCCTCTCATTCCCTTTCTATTATATAGATTATATACGGATGTATGTGTGTCTGTTCATGCAAGTATCGACATTCGAGCAGCAAGCATTGTGCGCGGCAGCTGTATAACCTCAATTCTAAACCCGTGTTAATATTATTTAAACTAATTTTTTTTATTCTACTGGCTTTCTATTGTAAGACCGTTTCTGATTCGACATGTACTTATTTTCATTATAAATTATTGCTTGAATTTATAATTTTTTTAAATTGTATTTTATTCATTTTTAATATTAGTGAATTATATAAATTATTAAATATTAAAAATTTATAAATAACAAAAAAAGTTAGGCCAATTCATTTAATTTCTTTATTATTTTATTATTTATTAAATACTTAAAATTCATAAATTACAACAAATTGTTATCATATTCATTTATTTTCATTATTAATGAAACTTTATTTAGACTGTTTCAGTAAATTTAACAATTCATTATACTCATTTAAATTTTTGAAATATCAAAATTTAAAATAAAATATTTAGAATAAAAATAAATAGGTTTTAAATTTTATTATAACTAAATTTAATTCGAAAAGTAATTTAAAATTTCATTAATTAATAAAAAAATAGAATAACTAATCTTAAAAAAATATAAGTAATGAAATTTTAATTTTTAAGATAATTGAATTTAAACTTAAAATTAACTAAATTTAATTGATTTATTAATTAAATGTTAAGATTATAAAATGCGAAAACATTAAATTTTTAGAATAATAAAATTTATGTGTTCTTAAATTTAATTTATTTTTGAGATAATTAATATAAAAAGAATGAGGTATAAATTTAAAATTAACTTAAAATTCAATTTGATTGATTAAATAAAAAAAAGGAAATTAATTGGTAGGGTAATAAAATTGAATGTTAAAATGAGATTTAAATTTAATTTAATTTTTAAACAATTAAAATAAAACTATTTTAATTTTAAATTGCTTAAATTTTAATTCTAATTGAATTAAATTTAAAATTAATTTTAACATGAAACTTTATTATTCTAAAAACAATTTTTTTATTTTATCAAACAATCTAAATAAAGTTTAATTGGCAATGAAAATAAATGAATATGCTGGCAATTTATTGTAATTTATTAATTTCAAGTATTTTGTTATGAGAGAGGAACTTCGTTCCTAACGGGGTTCCCCGACCGCACATTGTTTTATTAATTTTGTTTTAATATTAGCCATTCGTTTCATTTCCATTCACAACCTAACCACCAAGAAGCCAGTGATAAAAATAAAGGATTATAGAAAGAAAAATATAATGAAAAATACAAATATAGTTCATATGATTTCGCTCCCTTTTTTGGTAGGACAACCGTATTGAAAAATGTCCACATACCACAACTTTTCCTTCTACATTACTCTTGTTGACATCTAGTCCAAGTTTTTTTCAGATTGTCGTTTTTTCTTCTAGCTATGCAGCCAACGGACGTAAGTAATCGCTGCAGGCACATGGTGAATAATTTTATTTTTATCTTTGAAAATGGAAAGTTAATGCGTTCAAACTTTTATAGATTGCGGAATATGCAAAGTTAATACCACCATCTAGATTGAGTCAATTTCATCTGTATGATCTTTCTACTGTTTCATTTTATACGTAAAGATAAATCATATAAAAATATTTACTAATTTTGCTTTGGTGTCTCTATAGAGATATTTCTCCTATTCATTTTTTGCTTTGTACTTGCTCCATCCAGAGGATGGTTGGATATAATCTGATTGTGGATATTAAATAGTTGAACTGGTTAACAGTTAAAAAATTATTTTGCCCTTACGACCATTTTCCCCGATACAACAAAACATAAATTGTAAATGCTAATTCTCTTTCTCTTGATCTGCAAGAGCTTCTCTCGTATCGTGTTTCCTATATGTTGAGGATGCAATTATGCTTATATAATTTAACATAAGGGATTCATACCGCCGTCTCCCAGTTTTCATAAATATATTTTAGTGCTATGTGATGTTCTGGGACATACCTCCCTCTGATAATAAATCACATGTGTACCCTTCGCATACAGTCGAAGGTATAAAGTAGTCTTTATAGCAGGTAGTCACTGGGACTCATGACCTTTTCGTTCAAGTTTACATTAAATGTTTGCTCTCTAGTACCTATTACGAAACTATTCTATCACATATACGATTTGGGATGACAGGTAAAAAGTGCGGCAGGTACTTATGTACCTGCGATGATAAGATGACTATGCGAGTTCCAGCTTTTATTAGTGGAACCTTTCTTATGTACTAGTAGTAGAACCGAATCTCTTCAGTTGTTCTGTCACTCATAATTTCTCCATACTCAATTGCGTAGCGACAGAATATGTTTTTTCGATTTAATAGGTCTCTGGCTTCAATTGTACAAATAGAAGCCTGATATGCTTGAGTATTGGATAAACTGCATTTAGTTTCAATTTTGCAGCAGGTGATTTTTAAAAACTTTTTTAATACCTGTGACAGAGATTATATATTACGCGACATCTCTATTTATTTCTCGTCAGAAAGAGCCATTTTTCGGAGCATTCCTTCAATATTTTACGGTTATTATTTTATCTGTCATCCAGATTTTTCTTTTAGTTCCTATCTTCTTTACTTTATATTTCTTGATTCCTGGGACATAATTCGTCCTCATGTATTGTCGTCATGTTTAGTGAAACCCACATTCGGATTGAAGCCATTAATTATTAAAGTATTCAGTAGACATATTGAACATTTGATTGATGGTGTAATCAAGATTATTATAAAGGTAGGTTGCACTAAATTCAGACGTATAGATATAGCGGCTGAATGATATTAGTCTCACAGGATATGGTTTTCAGCTTCATAGTTTTTATACGATCGTTTACGGGTTATATTCAAGGATGATTTTAGTTTCTACAAAGAATATCCAGAACTAGCTATCCTAATCCTGCTTTTGTTTTCAGGATCAAAAAAAACGGACTTGTTTTCCGTTTGCAGTTGGATAGTCTTGGGTAGGATTTTTCTATACCTGATTTCTAGACAAATATACCACAACAGCATACGCACATAACCATATTGTCAGCTTCTATATGATGTCACATTTGTGTTTTTTTTTTAAATTCTTTTCACCCTAAAGTATTTTATTTATATCATGTTTCAAAATCTTAGTTCAAAAAGAATAATGTCTAACGTGCTACACGTCTATAAATTAAATATTTTAAAATAATTTTATATTATTTGAAAGTAGAGTGAAAAATCTATTGAGCAGAAAAATAATTCACATTACAATAGTTTGGTATATAAAGAGATAAATAATAAAATTTATTAAACTATAACAAATATAATAGAATCTATGGATTGAATATAAAGAATAGGGAACGTATATAACACATATTAACATTGATCATAGATTCACATTGATAACACAGATTCATTTGATCAATGTAAAAAAATTCCATATTTCCATAATATATTACGTAAAGCGAAGTTTAAACGTAGTCTATTATTACGCAGAACACATCATTGAGACATCTTCATAAAATTTGTCTTCTTCTTATCATTATGATAAGATCAGTATTGTGAAGGGGACGTTCCATTATATAAACTATATTTAGTTTGATAAAAAGTTGTGTTCTGAATGAAATTTGCGTCTTAACTTTACCATAGGTTATTTTCCCGTGATCACATATGATGAAGACTATAATATAGACTTGTGACATGTAAAGTTTCTCATTTGAGATGGACATATTATGTCATAATCCTTGATTTATTTATAAGATTATTTTAATGTTTCAATCAGTATTGTCAAGGCAAAACTTATTGATAATTGCAGTTTAATTCCAGTTTAAACTGTAGTTTGAAAAGTTCATTTAATTTAACCAGATGTACCCTAATTTTCCAAAATTATTTTAATAAAATTGATATAATTTCATTTTCTGAACATGAAAAGTAATAAATGGAGTGAAAAAATTAAAATATAATAATTTAATTAATTACTAGAAATTATATTGTTATTTCCTTCTAATAAACCTCTTTTTAATGTATGTGATCAATTAAATATATCCAATAAATAATAGACCAAGGGGTTGGGCTGGAATACTAGGCCTGTACCACCAGGCCGTCGGCTGCTAAGGCCGGACCGTAATGCCGGGCCAATAAGCCAGGCAGTTTAGAAGGTCTCTAACCTGGATTGGTTAGCAGTCCAGGCTAGAGGCCTTCTAAACTTTAAACAAGTAATTACTTTTCGAATTAAATTATGTGAATATCTAGGAAGATGTGTATAGTTTTCCTGTAACTTATTATTCAGATTTTGTTTAACATATTCACCTCACGAATTTTGTCAGATATTTCGTACGTTAACCGGGGGTGCGGAGGGTATGCTGTATTTTCATTCATATTGTATAATATATATTTAAATTTGTGAAAAAATGTATTTTTATATTCCTCGTGACATGACTTATTAAGGTACAAAAGGTGTGGTTTAATCAAATAATTTTCCTTTAATCTACTTTTTCAATTTTATCAACTATATTTTCTTGATAATTTTCTTTTCAGTAATTTTTTAATTAAATTGTTCATTTACAGTAAGCTTTCTTTTTACGATTTGCTAATAAAAGATTATAAATATCCTTGAATTATATAAACAATTTATTTCTTTTTTATTGGTAATAATATTTTTTCCTTAATCATATTTAATTTGATGATCGAATTTATAAACAATATTTAAATGCCAAAACAAATAAAATTTGAACCAGATGTAAAAAGACTGTCCTAAACTTATAACTTTCCGACTAATTATTCAGTTGAATAGATATTTCACACCGTTGTAACATCGATTCCCTTCACACAAATCATAATCTCTTATACGTAAACGTATTAGCCACGTTCTCATTTATTATCAAGGAGATGGTTCATAGTAAATAACTTATAGCATTAATTTGTTTTATATACAAATTAGCTCAACAACTAAACGCAAGTTTATTAATATTAAGACGGCCGCATTCATTCGATTTGCATAATATAATATATACATTACAGTAAATTATTGCATAAAGTTGTTGAATTGCTAAATAGTGGGGCAAAAATAAATTGTATACAGTATTATAGCCTTGTGCATTATTTTAGGTCCGTAGGCATTTTTTGGCATTAAAGCTTTTAGTTTTTAAACGCATTACTCTTTTGGTCTATTATCACATTATTTTACAGTTACAAATTGATATGGCATACGACAACATATTTTTCTCAAAAATATTGTACAAAAAATATAGCAAGTAGTAAAATAGTTCAAAGGAAAAGTCAGATATACGTGCATACGTCGTAAATTGATTGATTTTCAAAATTTCACCTGAATAAAATATGAACAAACTGGTGAAATATGGATAGAAAATAGGTATATTAAGAAGACGATCGATCCGGACACATCTGCTTATTGCGAAAAGAACTATCTATCTTAATAACATTTTCATGTAAAAACAATATTGACCAAATGGCTCAAATGATGGATTTAAAACCAATTCAGAAAAATTAGAAGTTGTTGTCTTTATAGTTTTCAAAGTAGTTATATGAAAATTTTATTGATTGTTTTGGGATGTCATAATAAAGTAAAATAGACAATTAAACACGATTTCTTTCCATTATTCCAAACCATAACAAAAAACTGTGTGTTAAATTTTAAAATTACACTAAGTATTATAGAGATTCGAAATTAATTTAATAGTGCATAGTGTGAAGGTAAAGGCAACGTGTTAAATTTTACTAAATTAATGGGAAGTTCTATAAAATCTGTCAAGTGCAAGTAGTACTTGCAGTACGGGAATTCCGTACACATTTATGTATTACGGATATTTAAGGGTATATGATATTTTTATAAATATAAACAATTATTACTTTTTCTTAACGCACACATTTTGTCTACTATGTCTTCCGCAGACTTGAAAACATATCCATATTTAAATAATATTATTACTAACTTGTAAATTTTTTAATATGTTTCACAGATAATAAATATACATTTTGGAATACAAAGTTATTTTAATAGCAGTAAACTACTAGAGTCTATGTAGCTGTGATAATATTCGTTTTAATTTTGTTACATACACTATTGTAAATATTTTTAGAACAGTAAAAATAAAGATTTCATTGGTATAGGGTGGGGACACATTACTCTAACAAAAATTATCACTTAATATTGACTAAAAACCTTCGTTTTGAAGATTTTATTTGACAATTTTATGGGCGTTATAATATATACATATAACCATCCTAAGTTTAAACTTTATAGTAATAAAAGTCTGTGAGTAAAACAAATGTGATGTACAGAAGTACAGACAGACAGATGAACATTTTGTTACGGAATCTTAAAAATAAAATTGTCCATGATAAAATTAATAGATATTTCCACCCAAATTTATTTTCAAATTCTACCCATTAAAGTTGATTGGAGTTCAAACTAAATTTAACTATATTTCAAACTAAATTTAACTAAATTTAACTAAATTAAATTTAACTAAATTTAACTATATTAAAAACTAAAACTAAATTTAACTAAATTAAATAAAACTAAATTTATCTAAATTTAACTATATTTCCACCCAAACTAAATTTAACTAAATTTAACTATATTTCAAATTAAATTTAATTTAACTATATTTGAAACTAATTAACTATATTTAACTATATTTCAAACTAATTTAATTTAACTATATTTATAACTAAATTTAATTTAACTATATTTCAAATTAACAAATATATTATATATTACAAATATATTATATATTACCAATTAAATTAATTATTTCAATTAATTTAATTTAACTATATTAAAAATTAATTCAGTTTAATTTAACTAAATTTAATTTAACTATATTTCAAACTAATTAACTATATTTAACTATATTTCAAACTAATTTAATTTAACTTTAATTTAACTATATTTCAAACTAATTTAACTATATTTCAAACCAAATTTAACTAAATTTAACTATATTTCCACCCAAATTTATTTTCAAATTCTACCCATTAAAGTTGATTGGAGTTCTAACTACCCATTAAAGTTGATTGGAGTTCAGATGCTACATGTAACTAATTACTAAAACAAGTGGTCATGTTTTATATTGAGTATTGCAACAAGATATTTTCATCAAATGTCGATATCAAGTTTCATTGAAGAAGTACGGTACACAACACATTAGAGAATCGTTACTTTGGTGTGATCTCCAATATTAAAGAGCCGTTTAGGGTTAATTGATTCGCGGTGCTTCCAGTTTCACACTTCATTAGACTGCATAAGTTCGGTCAAGCGGGGACCACTTTGTATTATATTCCAATTCTCATAGATATTCATAAATTAAATTTCGAATCATAATGTTGGTTGCATGCATTCTTGCGTGAACAAAGAATTTTGACGTGGCGTTCATTTTATGTTCGTCGTGGCATTGGTATTGTTTTAAGTGAAACACGAATGTCTATATCATATACATACACGCACATACGCGCACGCACACACACATACAAACACTTACACACACACACACACACACACACATATGAGTGTGCGCGCAGTCAAATAAAATACGACTGAGCGGGAAATAAATTTTCTCTTTGGAAGTTGGTAATAGCAACTCTTCAGTGATTAGGGGTAAACTCATTGCATAAACATAAATTGTCTTACATTATGTATTGTCATCGCTAGTTTTGCTGTTCATTTAGTGCAATAAAAGGGATCACAAAGGCGGGCCATATAACAGCCCCACCATGATAGTATAAGATATTTTAGGCAATAATATACTTTTATTTTAAGCGCCAATAAGACAATTTTATTTTAAGCACCAATAAGGTAATTTTATTTTAAACATGTTTTTATAAATCTAACAAAATTTGTAAACAGCAATTCGATTTTGACAGTCAAACAGTTGACTTCATTTTAATAAACATCACATATACTAAATCTGTGTTACATAATTAATTTTTTTTGTGTCTTAATAAAAAAAGTCACTTGTGTTATAAAAGTCTAATAATAATTAGATATTGTTGTTTCACCTATAAACCACATAACATGGTCCGCCAGATTAATAAATAGGAATAATTGTGAAAATACATCGAAATATTCAACTGACGTAAAATTATACAGTGTAACAGAAGCAAGCTGTAAAGACATTTCATTAAAAACAATATAAAAATTAGAAGATTTAGTACGGTATATACAACGTTCGTTAATGATCAATACTACATTGCATGAAGATACTCGCAATATTCTCATGTTTTATTAAGAAGAAAACCTATGAAAAAAAAAATTGGGGCTTAATTTTCTTTTTCGCAAGTTAGTGCGACAAATATTTCACCAAAAGGAACCTGTTCCGTCTCGCGAGTAAATCATGATTAAAAGATGGTGTGCGGTCACAGAGATTTCACATATTAAGAGTCTTAGAACATATGCTTTTGTCCTTATGTAATAAGTAGCTGACTTTGTTAGTAGATATCAAATATTTTGTTGAAGAATTATTTGAATTCTATATTATATTATTCTTTGAGGCAATTCTGATTATTTATTAAATCACGATGTGCATTTACTATATTTATTAGAATATCACTACGTTACCATCAGCAATTTTGGCCAGGTTTATATGATATAACCAGCAACACCAATTTTAATATTACACGCATGTGCTAACGTTATAATGCTTTAAATTCTATAATACCTTAATTTTAATATTTTCACTTCCTCTTGAATACTTAACCCAACTATAATCATATAGTTAAAATTTGGAAGAATAAACCTCATTTAAAAAGTTCTGTTCTAATAGAAAGAAAAATCATAAGAAACCCTTTAAAAATCGACTAACAACTGTCGACTGTCAGTTATCGACTATTGACTATCACCTATTAACTGTATTAATTTATTAAATATTATTTACAATATTCATTTTTAATTTACTATTTACTTTAATCATTCTAGATGACGCTGCACGTTTCAATTTCTTTCAATCAGTTTGTAACTGTAACCACACCAGCCAAGTCGCGAGTAAAAGCTAGTAATAAATAATAAAATATATCGAAAATCTATAGCACATATCGAATTGCATTCTAAAATTTTACACATTTTTCTCTTAGTCTAACACTCGTAACCTAAAATAATATCAGTGAATGTGATCTTCATTCTAAAATAACAAATATTTCTAGGCATCATATTTCCAATGTGCTATACATGCATAGAAATATGCGTCAATAATTTGTATGCGATTTATAATAATACTGTCAGCGAAAATTAACTAAAAAATGGTTATTTTCATCGAAAAGCAAATCAGCTAACGATTCATAATCTAATAATAATATATCTATATCATTATTAGATTATGAATCGTTAGCTGATTTGCTTTTCATCGTAATATATCGTAATATATCTATATCATATTTTCATATTTTCCGCTAATCAAGTAACACATTTGGTTTGTAATAAGTCCTAACATTGTGTATTAACCAACATTTTTCAAAATAATAATCGGGATTATTTCCTTATTAATTTCAAGGAACAGATGTAAATGTTAATTAGTATTATTTTAATGTGAATATCACTATACTTAAGACAAATTCTTAATAACTTCTAACTGGAATATAGAGTAGCCACACACGTATAGCCCACAAACGTGTTTTAAACCCAAATAAAATTGGATTTAAATCCAAATTTGATAATTATTAATAAAACACAAAATAAACTTATAAATTCATTATTAAATCTACACTGTGATACAGTGAGTATAAAAAAACCGTTTAAAAATATTATTTTGTATTCTGAATATTTTTAAAATATTTGGTGTCAGGGTCGCGAGTCAAACCTAAATTATTTTTTTAACCTTTTTCTAGTCTATCTATTCTTCTATTTGTTTTAGGAAAGTCTACAAAGAAATGAGACTTTCACTGATAGTATCGCTCTTTTCTTATGGCGTCTTAAATTAAATGCTTAAACTGAAGATATAATTAATTTTTTTCTTGATCAAAATTCCATTAGGACCCCGATATTTTTGTGGAAGAGAACTTCACAGTATTAATTAATCATTTACGTGAGTGAAGCTATTTAAATTAAATAATTATACGTAGCGATATATCTGGATAATATTTACTAAGCCTTATATAATAATGTTATATGTAAATCAAACATAACTACATCCAGATATTGCATAAGAATTTTTGGCTTTGCATTTCGAGGAAGAAAATTTATTACTAGAAAAGGTTCACAAGCGACCAATTTAACAACGAAGTTATAAATAATAATATCAAATGTATTCTTGTTCAACGTCCATCTTAATTTACCTTGAGATAAACAGCAAAACAGTTGTATAACTTGTAACGTTGTAACATCGAGTTCTAACTCGCTTTCCTCTTGCGGGTTCCACTACTGGATTACATAAGCATATTTGCAACATCCTCGTATTTTATTAAGAAGAAAGCCCAAGAGAAAGTAATTTATGGCCTTAATTTATTTAACTCACAAATTAGTGCGACAAATATTCCTCCAGAACAGAGCCCGTCTCGTCTCGCGAGTAAATCATGATTAAGACGGTTCGCGACCACGGAGGTTTCACATACGAGTCTTAGGAACTTTCTTGCGTTGCTTTTACGTAACATCTGTAAAGACAAATTTATAAAAGACTTTTTTGAAATTCTCTTTAAAGTTTAAACGTAATACTGAGTTAAAAATGGCAATACCGAATCATTTTATAACATGAACTTAGAGGAAATATTTAATTAGTTTGCGCGTTTAATTGGTTTATCCTAGTGAGTTATTTCAAATTCTATGAAATAGAATGTTACAATATTCAGCTATGGAGTATGGTATAAATTAAAAAAAAATAATTTCGATGAAGGAATAGGAGTAAGTACATATATAGGGATTTTTATTTTATTTTCTTAAAAAAAACTGTATAAGAATATTAAAAAAGGTATTAGTGTGGAAATGAAAATGAACTAAATTTCGTAATCTGTATCATAGAAAATTACGATCCAGATTAAAAAATTTAGTATATTTCTTTTCTATTTACCTCAATGATTTTAATCTACTCATTCATTTACAACACAATTTGGTTTCATAATACATTAAGCCGAACGTATTGAAACATCGGTCACATATTTTAAGCAATATGTATGAATTAAGGAGAATAATAAAAAAAATTTAAAAGATTGTTTAATTTAAAATTCAATGTTTTTGGAAAAATAAACAATTGACGAAATAAATCAAAAAGGAGATATCATTCACAAAAGGTATTTGTTCCCAATGCATTTCTTATTTATTCTATATATTATATATTGCTATGCGTTGCACATTTTTTTAAATAAACTGTCTTAAATAAATCAATGTATCAGCTAAGTAGAATTTGTTGAATATATCCTGAATATATCAGCGGACATTCCAGAAATAAATACGTTGATATTTTATAATTTTTGTGTTTATAAATTTCTAGATATTCGTTTCAACTTTATGGAAAGTTCACTTTTTGCTGACACTCGATATCTATTCTAATAATTCTCCATGCTATTTCGTTCATTTAAAATTCACGGTCTTTTACCTACACTCCATTTTAATGTTCATTATTTTTGTGTTATCCAGCCCACATAATTATATCGTGGAATACGATGTTTTTTAAATATATTGTTAGGTTCATGTGGTATCGTAATAAATATACGACTTCTTCATCTATAGTGAATAAATATGTTTAGTACATATTGGCACGGTAGGATCTAGAACTGCAGTACAAATTTTATTAAATGACGTTTGTTTTTTAAATATATCGTCTCGTTCGAGTGGTTTCATGACAAATGTATAACTCAATAGCTTATAACCTCAAAAATATTATTTGGAAAATTTCCCCCCAAAATTCCATTTGAAGTAAGGTGTGGTTCTAGTCCTTTGTTGAGGTGTTCGCAATGGTATGACGGAAAGCAAATCTCTACGATATAAATATCCATTAAATTCTTTGTAAAATATTATCACGTCAGTAGTAACTTTTATAGTGACATAAGAGTTCAAATTTAAAAAAAAAAATCTCACGAGATAATAGTTGAGATTGTAGTTTAGCAGTATTATCTACGCGAACGCGCTGCCAAATAGCCAAATCTCTCAGAAGTTAGGTTTAGACTTCTTCTATCAGTGCTTTGTAAATTTTATTGTGTGAAGATAATACCAGGTATCCAGATTTGAGAACATTACGAAATAATATAAACTTTTAACATTTTAACTTAAAAAACTAACTGTACCATACATGCAAACACAAAAGGGGAAATAGGATTGTTGTTAGTGTCATTGAAATACATTTTTGAAATAGACTCTACTTCAAAACCGGCAATAACTAGGAAGCTGTAATTTTTATTACGAACACACATTTTTTTAGCATAAACCAGTTTATAAATAATTTGATGAAAGCAAACTATTTTTTTCCGTCCATCTTGTGAATTTTTTAAATGTTTGAAATGTTATATGCTGTGTACATATATGTAGTATGTCCAAAATTGATATAATGCAAGTTCTAATCATGCTAACATATTAATATTCAATCAACTTTCACTTATAGAAAAAAACAGCCTTGATAAAACTATCGAAGTTTGAAATATAATCGAATCGTAGACTTATTTAGCTGGATGAATTTTTCAAACTTTTTTTTTACTTTGTTCTATTTAGTTTATCGCTGACATTAGTCTTGATTAGATATATAACTATGTTCTATATAAAAAGCAAAATTAAAAATTTTGAAAGAAACTCACGATGGATGTGTTCATTGTAACTTAAAAAACGATTAAATATTTTTTTGAAGATCTCTGACTAAAAGAAAGCAAGAACTTGTTAATATAATTACAAACCCAAAAATATCCGCCGTATGATATAAGATATAACTTTGATTTCGAAATATTAATTTCTCAATGCATTATTTTAATATCATAACAATACTTTTGACTGCAGACAATTTGTTGAATCATGAGTACATTCATGAAAAATTTAAAGGGCATCTTTATTATATCCCTTTTACTTTAACATCACAAATAAAACTATGTTATTAGCCCTTCGCTATAATCTTAATTAGATTCATTGGAGCAGGTGCGCACGTGTTACTGAAAAAAGATGGAGCGTCCAAAGGTTAATTAGATTTGGCTACGGTATCTAAATAATTTACCGAGATAAATTCACACCACAAAGCGCGTCGTAGTTACGCCAAGCAACACTCGTTAGAAAACATACTCGCATATACTTTATTTTGTTTTAGGTTCACAATTAATAAACTCGCTATTTTAGTTTAACAGTAAGCAAATATGGTAGGCAAAAGAAATATTCCCACTTCTTCACCCCAAGCATGCAATTTTTTACGTGTAACTTCTCCAGAAAAATGATCGTCACACTGTGACTAAATAGCCGTGTGACATTCAAGATATTTCTCTTTTAAGACGACTATAACGCCATCTGCTGACCACGCTAAAAAATAATACAGAAGAAATTGGTAAAAAATAGCACCGGAATAGCAAATTCGTACCACAATCCTGCACACATACTGCATCAACTTTTGACGTATCTGGCCATAAGTAATGTACGTTGCAAAGTTACCACTCTTCACTTATGAGTACTTCTCAAATAACATTTTTGTACTTATGTGTCCTAAGTTTCTTGTATTCTTTTGAGTATATAAAGTAAAATATTTTTAAAAGGGTATAATTTTTAAATTACACTCTCACTCCTCTTTTTCTCAGGAGGGCTCTGCTCCATATGACAGTGTAATTTAAAAATAATACTCTTGCAACAATATTGAATCCCTCAAGGTGACCAAATAATATAAGATACTGAAGAAATGTCATGAAAAGAAACAATTTCGTGCCATGCTGCAGTCGTTAGTGATCTATGTTACTACGGATTTAGTTTCTTCTACATTTACGCTTCTCTTCCTATAATTCTCTTAATCACTAAGACAAATTAATTTCATTCCAAGGCAAAGAAGTACTTTAGGTTTATATTCACAAGTTATGCAAAATTTCATGGAAGTCACTTGAGTGAAAGCAATAAAAATATAGAAACTCAATATATATAATATTAAGCTAGAGTTAATTGTGATTTCTTTAATGTTGTAGCGTTGTAAGTATTTAGAAATAAAATATTTAGAAATATTCATTCGCGTAAAATAAAGGACATTTACGAAGAAATAAACATCTTCCTTGCAGTTTTAAAAATGCGACATTTTAATAAAATTAAGAAAAGAATTTAATGAATATGAGATTTCAAAAATAGTTATATTTATGAAAATAGTGTTAATTTTAGATTGATCCTTAAAAACTAAATTTAGAGTGAACTAAATAATAAAAGCTATTAATCAATCTATGTAGGCTTCTGGAAAAAGATGTTTTCAAGTTGGGAGATTTACTGATTCGATTATTTGGGATGCAAGGTAATTAGTAAAAATTATAATGGCTCATATACATGTTTAATGAAATATAATGAAATGTAAGAATATCTCAAAAAAATTACAAATTTTAATCCCATTCTCTTGAAAAGAAAAAAATTCGTTTCAAACGGCAAAATATGAAATTAAAATATTTGTAATTTTAATAAGTTTAGAGTTTTTCTCTTAACAATGCTCTCATAGCACACATTATGTAATTTTTCTTCGACATAAAAATTTAGGTACCTAGAAAAGAAAACAGATATTTGTCTAAAGAATGTACTCACTAGCAGGTACATACAGAAATGCTTACCGCGAAATATTTATAAATTTATTTCGAACCAGGGCTTTTATAAGTCGCATTATAAGTGACGAAATTGGTGTTCGTGAAATATATTATATTATAAATATATTATTTGATTTATTAGTAGTATTGTATAATTGCTAAAAGAATAGTTTAGAAAACAATCACACTTTCTTTCTTTTATAACTTGTCTTGATCAGTTCTTCTTATTTTCATTTTTTCGTTAGTTTCCTTTCTTAAAATGAAAAAAAATTCACATTCGGTCTAAGCATTTTGTTTGTCTCAGTCTAAATGTTTATTTTGATACACATTTATATAAATATTTCCATTAAAAATGATTGCTTGCCTCCATCTAAACACATTTGTTTGCTATTTATTTCAGTCGTAAATAAATTATTTACTTTAGTTTCCTTTATTTTTTGCCTCAGTTTTTCCTTTTTTTTTAAGGTCAGCAAGTATTCGTACTGTGGCCCAAAGTGTAAAAATTTATATACCATACAAAATATAAACCATATTGTAAAAAAAAATATTTTAAAATTGTATTTAAAGTAACTGTTAATAAGACTAGACGATAATTAATTAATTTTTTTTGTACGTTACATATTTATAGAGTGGCAGCCATATTCGTAAACTTTCATCCTCGTTGATTACGAATTAAAGAAATGTTAGATTTCTTTTAAACACTCTTCTTAGTTTCCCTTTCCGATTTTTTACTTTAGTATAATAGTACATACCCAAGAACACATGTACATGGAGGAAAATACGCGCGAGCGTACACACATGAACACATTCACACACACACATCAATAGCTATATAAAGATGTCCCAAGAAACAGTACCAAAAGGAAACAGGTAGGTCAAGACTTTCAAGGTCTTTTCGAATCATCCTCGTGTATGTTCAGCAACATACCTATTATTATATTTATACAAAACAAGCAAAAATATAGCCTCAACTAACACCATGAGCAAAAGTTAGTAAATAGGTAGAGTCGATGAAAGCATGTATATCAAACAGGTAGTCGTGTCGAAGATAAGACATTTACCTCAACTTCTAGAGCACTAATGACATATCCATATAACATAACGTCGTTTAAATAACCTTTTTAAAGCTGTATTGTATAAAGTACCTTATTAAATTTCAATGCTTTCATATAGTGTTAATTTACGACTTTTTATTAACACCGTTTATTTATTTTTGTTTAGATTTTGAAGTATATTGCCAAGAAATAAAGAAAGACGATAAAATTATCCTGAGTTTGGATCAATATGAATGAAGAAAATTACCACGTCGTTTCATAATGTGTGTTTCCTTGTAGTGTATAATTTGCGTGAACAGAAATGGCAGCATTCTTATTAATCAATACACAATTTTTTATTTGATTGTGGCTTCCATCGTGCAAGACCATCAAAGTTAACATATTTTTGTTAGGCAACTGGGCCATAATATTGAAATATAATTCAAAGTAATAATTGATTCCTAATTCTAGGTGTAGTTTTTCCAATTTTTTTCTAGTCTGTTTACATCGAAGTATTTAAAATTATGTTGCTTAGCTCTGCCTCAGAAAAAAACGCAATAATATATGATATGTATAAAGTATTACCGTATATAACAAATTAATTTCAGCATATTTTTACCGACGACAGAAGGGACGAGATATATGTGTTTAGGGTGAGAGTTTGTTTGTTTGTTTATTTGTGAGTGCCATCCAATGTCTCAATTTATCTCCAAAACGGTTAACAGATTTAGATACGCTTTCCTGTAAAATGTTTGTGATTCATTAGCAATAGTTCTTATAATAGTTACTCACCAGAGAGCGCCGCAATAAACATATTTTTACAAACGACTGTTCCCATTTATCTACCAAACAGTTTGACCGATTTAGATATTTTTCTACAAAATATTTGAAAGTAATCGGCGATGGTTCTTAATTGGGTGTTATGGTGTGATTACTCACCAGGGGTTGCCGCAACAAACACTTTTTTGCAAACGAATGTTTCCATTTATATTTTGGAGATAAATGGTTTGACCGATTTAGACACGGTTGTTATTGCATAAAATTTGGGACTAATCTGTGGTGGTTCTCAGATAGGTGTTATGGTGGTAGATCGGCAGGGGGTGCAGCAACATTTTGTTGCAAACGAATGCTCCTATTTTTCCCTAAAATCATTTAACCGAATCAGATGCGATTTTCGGTAAAAAGTTTGTGGTATAACAGCGAAGGTATATGTTATATTGTTGTTAGTTATATATTATGTTGTTGTTGTTGTTGGTGTTATGTTGTTAACTCATCAGAGGGTGCTGAAATAAACATTTTTGATGGATGTAAATTAACTACTTTGTCGTTTTCTTCGGGTTCATCGATTTGTGATCCAGGTAATATGTTTCTCGAGCGCTCTAATGTTCCCAGTGTTATGCTATTGTGTGGATTGTTGAAGAGTTTTCTTTGATTTAGATATGTTATTACTAGGCGGTTTAAGGATCGTAGTCTACTAAGAGTCACATAGGCTTGCCCTTTAACGAATGTTTTTATAGAAGCTTAGTTATTAAGACTAACAATAAAAAGCAAAATTAAAATTTTTATTAAACCCATGATAGATATAAAGTTTTAATCGAAAAAGTATATTGTAAAATAAAAAGCAAAATTCAAAATTTTAAAGAACCCACGATAGATATAGTCATTGTAATTGAAAAACTGTTCTAATTGAAAAAGTAAGTAAGAATTTATTAGTATAATTATAAACCCAAGAAAATCCGTCGGGGCTGCCATGCTCTGCCTATGCCAAAAATTTAGCAGCTTTGATCGTTCGTGGATAATTGGAATCATCTGAGGTGCAAAAATAGCTGTTCTACGCTCATACAATGTAATTGATATGGGGAACGGAAATGGCAATGTCAGCATCGACGAAGTTTCGTGGATTTGTAATTATATTAATGGGTTGTTACATTCTTTCAGTTGGGGTTTTCAAAAACTGATTTAATCGTTTTTCATTTACAACGACTATATCCGTCATGGGTTTTTTCGAAATTTTTAATTTTGCTAATTAATACCCCATCATCACAGCAATTTCATTGCTATTATAGTAGAGACTTATCTAAAATTACATTATTTTCACTGAATTTCAGGAAATAGTGTAATTTGAGGCACCATTATTTTAATGCCAATTTATTCATTTCTCTTGAGATGAAAAAGAGTTACTGGCATAATTTTGTGTTTTGGTGACACTGAATCTATTTAAATAATAAAAATGTGAGAAAAATTTACGAGGTAAGCTAAGTAATTTTTATAAATTGAATGTTTAGAAATTTGGATATAAAAGTATAATTTAGAAATAAATACAGATCCTCAAAATTCAGTACAAAAAAATTATCATAATTTATTGATTTTTTTGGCCCCAAACTTACTAGTAGGAGAAATAATTGAGATATACATAATGAAATTATGGTTTCTGTAGATACGGAGCAGTTAGTCTAAACATGGTGTTAGTAAATTATAAAAATGACGCTTACGCTGGTAAAGTCAGAAAATAGTGATTTAATAAAAACTAATGGCGTCCCGCTATTTAGCGATTAAAACAAGCCCTAATTTCTTAGTAACCATTATTGTTCTATTCCAGAAAGGTTGATGATGCTTTATAATAAATATTACTCAAATTACAAAACAAATACTTTGAATAATATTTTCAATTTTGCTTTTAGAAGTTTCACGCGTCCCTTCTTACATTCTACTTTTATATCTCCAGCTGTCTTTATTTATCAAAACGTTCATTGAATCATTATTAATTCTATTAATTACAAGTTCTCGAACATTTAATCACAACCCGACGGTATACACCTGCTACATAAATTCGTACCTGAATGCCAGGAATAATTCTGATTTTGTCTTCGAACCAATTATGGAAATGTAATCACGATAAAGACGCTTTTTGTATTGAGTTTTTTACATATTTATAGTCTCTTTATTTAATACGTTAGTTAATATTTGAAAGATAAATTGTCAAACGATATTTTGAATATTAAAAAAAGAAAACGATATATGCTGTCAACTTATCTGAAGACTTTGGTACAAAAATATATAAGTAACGTCGTGGTGAAACGTTTTGCGCATATCGTTTATTTTAACTTCAACGTAAGCATTTATTTTGAATAAAAAGATAAAATGTTCCTACAGAACCCATTATTTGTCTACAGTATTCATTTATAACATGGACAGAAATACCGACCGTAAAGCATTAGTCATCTTGTTCGAACTGAGTGTTCCTTTTTCTACAATTTTCCACGCAAAAATACAATAAAATTGGATTTTTACTTCGAAAATCAAACTGGATGTTTTGTGGAAGCTTTACTTATATGTCCTAACGGTAATGTGAAAATTATAATCAATTTAGGATTATATTTTTCACATTAACCTTGGGTTTTTGCTATAGGGAACAGAGTCTAAATTTTAATTTTTTGCGTTTATATAGAAAACAAGCAAGTTTCTACAAATTTTAGATTATGTAATTTTACGAAAGCTTAAGGAATTTTACAAATGTCAATGATTTCTATGTGGAACTATACATTTTCATGATTAGTTTTTTTTACGCCTGCCAAAGGTATATCAGATAATGTATTTACGTTATGAAAAATTTGTATTTTTAAATAGTTTAATGAAATATATACTATATCCTCAAATGTTAAGAAGTGCCTAAATAATAGGGAACTTTTGTAGCGCGAGTTTCACCATTATTCGGTCAAATTTATCGTAAATACTTTCATATGAAACCTGCGCTATTTCTTAAATTTTGTAATATTGTAGAACTATTAGTTATTAATTTTTTCCAAAGAAAATAACCTTACCATTTTCTTCTCAGAAACAAATTTTAAACCCTACTTTACTCAATATTCCGTTGTGTTTTAAAACAAACTGTGTATATTTATTAAACTTGCAAATTGTTATTACTACAATATAATAGTGCCGATATTAATTTATTCATTGACTTAAATTAATTTGTGTATTTCTTAATGATCAAACATTAAATTACTTTAAAAGACCACAATGTCGAATGCCAAAAATAACACATATGGGAGAAATAGGTATTTAAAAATTTTCCTAGTACTTTGTGATTTGCATCACTTAATTTTTTTTGGCTTAAAATATTAAAGGAAAACGCGGTTAAAATAAGAATAAAATCAAAAAGTGACTTATATTTACAACCTACTATTTCCACTGATCAATATATATATATATATATATATATATATATATATATATATATATATATACAGATATTTAAAATAAAATATATAAAATATTAAGTATAAAAATACCAAGTAAGCTTGTGCACACAAATACATAACAGTGTTGTTGCTGTGTTTGCTTATCGCAATTTGCATATTTGTACGTCATATATTTCAGTAACTTTACCGAAATTTGCATGCGACAGTTTTAATAAAATATTGAATGTAAAGTAGTAAAGTGGTAATATTGGTTAAAAAGCAATAAATTTATTTAAATTTCAAGTTATAATTCTTTCTTACATGAGTATTATTCCTTCTTCATAGAGTTAAAAACGAACGTTAAATCAAGTCAAGTGGAGAATCGATTAGAAGTGAGGTATTAAATAAATTTCGATTAGTGAGTATACGGCGTAGCACGTGCTGCTAGTAACTATAAATTATTAGAAGGATCCGCATTTTGTTCTGCTTTGTTTTCCCCTGGTAACTAATCAAGGAAGATTGATTATAAATATTTCGCTAATATACAAATCTATAGTCGGAGGTCCGTGACGATATAATGAAAAATACTATAGGAACAATTAAGTGCGTGTTTTTTTTAAAAGATTACGAAGTGATAACAGATACCGTGTAGATAGATAACTATGTTAAACTGCAATGTAACTAAAATTAAATTTATATAAAAGAATTACGAGTTAAAGAGGTAGTTAAAACTACATCACAGTCATGGTTTTATGAATTAGATATAAAAAAAGGTAAAGTGTGATTAGAAAATTTAACGAGGTGATTATCAAAAAACCATAGGAATGACATTTGATATCTTATTTAGATTTACAGACAGATATCTTGAAAACGAAAACTTAATTCGATAGTTGGGGTTAGCTCACGATTTTGATACTTGATTATTTGTATATTGCGGCCTAATGATTGTAGGTAATAACTATGTAGTAATATCACAGCTTACTGAGCCTAACATATTAATGTATTTAAATGTTACAGCAACACCGTACATATTTTCTTGCGTGACGGAAACAGCAGTAATTTAACCCTAGCATGTTTTCTAATTACACTGTCACTAAATACTAGTCATAATGGCTAACAAAATGAAATCTCAATATTATAAAGGACATTTATTAAATTTACTGAAAATCTACCATAAATCTTAAACCGTTATTCCATACACTCACTGCAAAACTGGAACGGTGTGTACGGCACAAATGGCTTTTCTGCAGCTTGGTCACGCGAGTTAGATTATCCTATGCTTCTAGTACGGGCAAACTGCGCAAATTATGCGTTTGTCTGGCTGTTGGAGTAGTACTTGGTACAAAAGTTTAAATTTTAAAAATATCTTTAATATTCGCCTGGATGTCTCCTTAAAGTCCCAGTTTCGTACCGTTCCCGCAACCACAGCTCTATGTGGCTATCGGAAGCTTTTCACAAAACTTTATGTTTTTATTGACTTTTGCTGTTGCCTTATCACAAATTTATCAACAATTTAATTACGTACATGTTGATTGTGCATAGGTTAAAAATGTTATAAAATATGCATTGAGGATATCTTTTCGCTTTTTGACTGCAACTCATGCCTGAACAGATCTAATCGTCAGTATCGACGGCTCCTCTGGTACTATTGTAGGAATGTATGATTTCAGAATAGTTCATGGCGAAGTTAATGTTCGGCTGATCATGTGCTCTTTATAGGAAAAAACCACCTTGTTGGATTTAGGTTTATATGAGCCCGGGACCTTCTCAGCGGTAAAACCAAACATTGAATTCCCGATATTCCTAGTTTTTGTATTTTTCATTTCTGGTGGTATCTCTTGCTTATTACTGTGTATAGATTCCGAGTCTGAAAGTCCACCAGGTAGTCCAACATGTGCTTGGTCTCCATCGTCATCAGACTCATTCAAAATCAGCCATATTTTATATTAATCTCGTTTTAATTCCAACTAAACCAGAAAATATCGTATTTACGAAATAGTCAAATGCGCAAATTCAGTGAAAAACATAAAATATCATATAAATAATAGCAAAAAAGTGACTGACACAAAATATCAATAATAAACACAATACCTCGTAACTTAACTTACGTCACTTTTCACATGTAATTACTCCACATTAATATGAGAGGCTAATATTTTGCAAAATCTCGGAAAGTAAAATACTTAAGTGATACCTATGAACAAGTCTCCGATTCGCTCAATAAGGAAGGTACTGAGAGGGGTGGGGAAGTATCGAGGACATACTTAAACAGCGACAGCGTTGGGGTCCTGTAGTCTGTTAGTGATATAGAGTTAAATTATACAGAAGTGATTCTGAACCAATTTTTCATGAAAAAAAAATAACATTACGTTATAGAATATATGTAGTATTAATAATGTGTTAAATTTGAGAAAACAGTTGGACCTATTTTTGAGAATACGACAGAATTGTTGACCTTTCTTTGCTTCTTATGTCGCCAGAAAGTAAAAGCAAAAAGTGAAAGAGTTCTCAGGATTTTGTTGGTTACAGATATATATTTTTAACAAAAAAAGAATAAATTTGTTTTTTCATCTACGTGTTCATTTTTCTGCTAATGAACGGGCCTTTTGCTGTCCTTGAGTTATTTTTTTTTAATCATCCTGAAAATACCTGTATTTGTCCGCCCAAAATACACCACCATATTAAACACACCACCACATTATATCATCATATACAGCATAACACATAGTAAATTATTTTTCCCTCTTTTTCAATGAGAATAAAAATAAAGGAAGGTAAATATTTATTTATTTAATTGATACATAATACGGACTTATTGCTACAAGAGCAATCTATTACAGCCAACATAACACCCGTCCAGCCCCGCTCGATGAATAGAGCTGCTGCGTCGTCAAAGTGTGCTGCATCGTCAAAGGCCTCGTCGTCAAGACGTCGTCAATCAAATGTAATGTGATCAACCCAACACACGACGGCAACGACAACTCAATGCGATAGTCGAGGATAGTTTACACATTTAGAATTTTTAAAAAGTTTTACAACTCTTTTATTTAGTTTTGTGATTTTTCTAAATGTTTCAAAAATATGTTGGTTTGGCAAGGTCTAGGTCTCAGCGTTTATCAGTTTTTCTCGTGTTCATTTGTCAACATGTTTGCCGAAATATATTCATTTTTTTAACTAGAAGATGGAGATCTGAGAGTTTACATTAAATATACTATTTAATTTTGATTTTCCTAATTTTAATAATGGGATTGTTGACACAAAATCGAGAAATTAAACTAATCGAATACTTTTATTTATATTTACTTTTTAATGATTTATATTTTATTTTTTTATTTCATATACGCATATTTTTAAATAAATTAAATATACACATCGGTAGATGTGTTTATAATTTTGTACGTATATTCTTACATTTTAACTGACTTCAAAAAAGGAGGAGGTTCTCAATTTGTCGAATTTTTTTTTATGTATGTTCATCGATAATTATTTACCTAGCAGACCGATTTTGATGATTCTTTTTTTAGTTTGAAGAGGGTACTATAGGTGTGATCTCATATAAATATAATAATAATCTGATGATGGGGTCTGGTGATGTGAGCGAACTAATTGGCAGTCAACTGCTCGCCGTTATATTTTATAAATAAATTTAATACAAAATAGTTAATTAAAAAACAATCTGACTTCTACGTTTGAAATTAAAACTATTTGCTTTAGTTTATGTAAGAATGTCTGTCATTGGAAATATTAATTAGATTCGCTCTACGCAAACCAGTTAAAGTCTGAATATTTTAATTACGAATAAAAACAAAATTTATGTTCTTATTACTATTAAAATAAAAAGCTCTTATCAATTTTATAATTAGTTTAATTTTATTTTTCCAACATTAAAATTTTATTTTCTTTTTAATATTTGTTTAATCAACATTGATTATAAACAGGACGAGTAACCACTATATGGCTTTAAATAAAATAACAACGTAATAAGTAGATTTTATGGGAAGAAAATACTTAAATCCCTCGAATATTTTTTCCTTTTTTTGAATAAGTTATTAAGCTTTTCTCGTAGTGTGCCATGATTCACAAAATTACAGACAAAAAGTTTTAGTAAGTAATGTAGTAATTCCACTAATAACATGTCGTGTCTCCATGATTTAGTTAGGAGCTGAAAATTTCGCAGATCATAGTAGTCAAAGGAAAATTTCAAGGTACAAATTTAGTAGTAAAATATATCAAATTCGTGAACCTACAGTCTAATTTATGGTACGACTTCAGGTGAAAAGAATATCTTTATAAAGTGAAGCTATGTGGAAATTATTTTTTATCGAAATTTTTAGATATTTGGTAAGAACGTGATCGAGAACTCAATGCAGTTATTTACTCATTACTTTTTTCCAGAGACTGACATAAAATGATAATAACTAGTACGTATATAGGCGTTATTATAAAATAATTGAACGTAGCGGTGACTTTGTTTTGTATCATAAAACTCATTTTTGAGAAAAGGTAAAAAAAAATTGTTTCCGAGCGAAGATTTCTTAAAACAAAATTGAATATTGTTTCCAAAAACGTTTTCAAATTCATTGTCCCAACATTGTCCAAAAAAGAAAACAAACCCAAAGGAGATCAGCAAAAATCTTACAGAAATAAATTATGATTTAAAATAATTTGAAATTTTTTAAAATATCGAAAACTGAACACGTTCAGCGGTTTACATTAATGTTATAAATCAAAAATTGGTTTTTGTACAAAAGTGTATATGCAGTATTTTTGATATATGAATAATTGTAAAAATAACAATAAAAATCTAATGAGGCATGCTAACATTTTACAAACGGTTACAAGTAATAAATATCGATTGCCTTTTTTAAATATCTAGTCATTGTCCAAATTAACTGAAAATAATAAGTTACTGACTTTCTCATTCATTCTGTGTTGCCAAAATTATCTTTTTCACTTTCATAGAATATAATGTGGTTTTTTTGACAACCCTTCCGGGCCTGAGAGTTTCGTGTGTGAAGAATACAACGGGACCCAAAACTGTATTTTGTTTTGTCTTGTTGGTTCAAATTTTCGTTGAAATAGTATTTACACATCATAAAAAATAAACAGACCTTTCTTAAAACATTATAGGAATTATTTGTTCTTTTTCTCTATACAAGAGCCATCTTTACTCCTATAAATATAAAACCCGAGCACAATACTATGGTGACCTTTGCCGATTTTTTTTCTGGATGAAATTTTCGTACAAGTTACTAATCTTCTGAGTTGCTCTGGCTCTCGACATGTTTTAAAGTTTTTAATTTCTCTGAAAATTTCATTAGTAGTGGTTGTGAATCATTTGAAAGTTAAGTATGTACGTTACATATAAGCATATTATATATATATATATATATATATATATATATACATATGTATATATATATATATATATATATATATGTGTGTGTGTGTGTGTATACATATCAACAAAACAAAGTGCAGTTTCGGTCCCGTCGTATTCTCTAAACAGAACTCTCAGACCCGGAAGGTTTGTCAACAAAGCCACATAAACCTGTACATATCCATAGGTTAGGATTAAATCTAGTGTTTATTTTTAATGTTCAAAATTTCCTTTTCAGAACTTTTTTAATGTAAAATATTTTACTATTTTTACTGCACAAAATCGGAAAGAGAAATATAAGAGAATATTATGAATTTTTACGCATTATTGAAAATAAATAAAAACCTGGAAAAAACACGAGCAAAATCACCATTTCATTTATTATAAAAGCGGTTATTTAATATCATGCTTAAATATACTGGTATTGTTGTCAATAATTATCTTAGACGCGATTATAGAAATTGATCTTCGAGTTTGAGATAACTTACTTATAAAGTAAGATTATGCTAGAGCATACACAATAGTGTCTCATTTCTTTTGAATAGAAATAAAATATTACTTTTTCAAACGTTCAATTCCATAGTTTCCATTGGGTGATACCTGAACCAGCGTTGTAATTGTCGTGACCTAAGTGCTTATACTACTTTGATATAGATATTGTATGTAAGATCCTTTGAAAAGACGAAATGCTTACTTCAAATTAAATGAGATAAGATTTTGAGAGAGCTTATGAATACTTTCATATCAATTTGTTTTCAAATTAAGTTACGTGAACAGTTTAATAATAAGAGAGGAGATTCTGATATTCGTAAAAATAATTGACTACAGTTTTTTTTTCAATAAACTACGTGAGCCGTAAGTAAATTGGGTTAGGCTTTTTATTGTAGAATTGAAGAAAGCAAAAATATTTTGAATTTAATTTAAGTTATACTTCTTCAATTAATTGAGTCCCATTTTGTATGTAGAAATATTTCAAATTTTGAGTTCAAAGATGTGGAAATTGAATACATTTTGAAGTTGATATAATTTATTCATTAGCACTTCAAGATGAAATCAAGATGGCTCTCGTTTTTGTAAAGAAAATAAATAGGGAAATAAGATTTGTAGAAAATTTATAGCAACTCTTGTAGTGTAATAATAATTAAAAACTAAAATAATAATTCGGATTTAAGTGAATTTATAAAAAAATTATAATTGACTTAGTTTTGTTGACATAATATCGGTAAACATTATTCCTAATGAATTTTCATAGGGAATATAAATTTACTTGTATCGTATTTAAATTCAGAACAATTTTACATTAAAATGAACACTTCGAATTTTAAGTGATCTATATTTTACGTATTATGTATAAAAATTAGTAACAATAAGGAAATTAACAAAGGCAAAAATGAAGCGTTTAATTACCAGTAAAACTCTTAAAAACATATAAATGTTTAGACATTTAAAAGTAGGTATATGCAGTTTTTCGATTACCTTATTTGTAAACGTTCTTTTCCTCTGTGTAAATATATAGTCAAATATGTATTTTATAGGAGTAAGGCAAAAATTACTTAGTTGTTTAGATTTGTTTAATTATTAATAAAAATTAACCAAACAAATTTCACATCGAAATAAAGTTTTTTTTACACTTCGTCTTAAATAGTTAACAAATTGTAGGGATACCTGTACAACTTTTTGGGTGTTCATATTTCCCGTAGAATACCTCATATCAATAATTATAACTAGATATTCTGAAAGATAAAAGCTATTCGCTAAAAGATACTATTACTCGATAAAAGCTATTATTATTAAAATATAATTACCGGAAGAAAAAAACAATATTTCCATGTTTGGTGTTTGAAAGCCTACTTAAATAAATGTCAAACATTAAAATGACGTCTTTCCTATTTTCCTAATAATATTTTAAAATTCTAAAATAAAAATGAAAACCTATGCTAAAGTGATAGAGTTATTATTTATTTTTTAAAAACCATATGCCCAATTTACAGATTTATCCAAAGCGTTGGACATGTGAAATTACCTTAAGAACAAATGATTATAGCATACAAATAGGTAAAATAAAAAGTTCATACTTATAACAGAAAATGTAGAATCGGCTTATCAGTGTATAGAATATATTTATGAAAAAATGATTTAGGGGTATAATAAAATACGAACAGATTTTTTGGAGAAACACTGGGGTCAACTAGAAGAAAATTTCAAAAACTTATTTACATAGCATTAGTATTACAACACAAAGAAATACCTAACTGCTCGACGTGTAACAACGCACATATACAAATTATACCTATGTACATGAATAGATGGCGCTACGTGTGTTTTAATTGAAGTTTTCCATTCAAATATTAGCAAAGTAGTGACCCAAGGATTTACCTTAGGTGTGTAGTAGTGTGGGAGATGTAAGTGCTCGGTAAGGAACTCAAATATGGGTAGACCCATGAAGGACATCTTCGTCGGTCAATAATTTTTTCCTACGGCTTTTTTGCTGTTATATATATTCGTAATAAGCTTAATTAGTTTCATTAATTTGTTAAACATTTGAATCTGTTGTTAATATCTGTTTTCATCATTTTTATTATTTCAGTAATAGGCCGTGCAAATTTTGTTACGTATTTATAATTATCCTGTATGTAGATAGTGAAAGAGTTATTTATAATTATCCTGTACGCGGAGAGTGAAATTTCCACCGGTGGATTTTGGTGGATCTGGGGTAACACCTAAGATATATTTCATCCCAATAGACCAACTAAAATAAGATATGGAAAGTTCATGTTCCAATATAAAGTACACTTACTTAAAAAAACTGCTTTTCAAACTAATATTAGTTTTTAATATCAACTTCGCTCACACGTATATAATTAAAAATTTATAGGGAGAAATTATCGACCAATTGTCCTTAGACAAACATGAACATGAACCCGGAACAGAACACAATCCATTTCGCTCTAATACTTTGGGAATTAGATACAAGCGAACGTATGACATAAAGCTGATTATATGAGAAGCACGATTTTTTCAAGTATACATAACATGTATTTTGCCCTTGTGCTTTGCTGATGATAATACCAAATCTGAGCGTGAAACTGCAGTCTTTTTAAATTAAGAGAAAAGTAGGTGGGTACTCTAAGGATCCGTTGAAGAAAACGTTGCCGAGAATGGCAACGTTAAGAAAACGTTGCCATTCTCGGCAATCGTCAATTCGTAATTTCTCCTTAAGCATCTTTCAAAATGTTACTATCAATATTGTTTTCAAAGACCGTCTGAAAAAGTTCTTCCTCTATGATGTCATTTTAGCACAAGAATTGCTCTTAGACATAGTCACTGGTCAATATTTATGTGATTTTGTTGATCTATATTTTATTTTATTTGAATCGGGTTTTTTCGCGGTAATTATATATTTAATGAGTAAACCTAGATATTATATACTAAGTACTCACTATGTCCCGACGTTTCTGACTGGTTGCACAGCCTGTGGTCACGGGAAGACTAGACCAAGAAGAAGACCAGTCTTCCCGTGACCACAGGCTGTGCAACCAGTCAGAAACGTCGGGACATAGTGAGTACTTAGTATATAATATCTAGGTTTACTCATTAAATATATAATTACCGCGAAAAAACCCGATTCAAATCAAATAAAGTATGTGTTCGAATCGCGAAAGTTTGAAAAAGTCTATTTATTGATCTAGGTAAACCTTGAAAATCAGTTTCGTTTCACTCTGCACCGAATTATAAAAATCTTCCTTAGTAACCTAAAGTCCTCGTTATCTGTTTTCAACTGCTGATCTACAATTTTTAATAGCTTATCTGTATAATATTCTATGTTGAAGTCATAGTAGAGATATTTGTTGTGAGGCTGAATTATTTGATATTTGAGCTTTAACAACTTGAAACCTGCTCTAATTTTATCTGTTAGTTTGCTCTTTTGAATCGGCGGTCAAGTTTGACGAAAGACTCCGTCTAATAATACAATCATTTCTCCCATAATATCTCTGTTGTTTTATACAACCTGTAGATTTTGGATCTTCGTAGTGCTTTCATTCTACACTAAAAACTTATATTGACACATCGTACACGGATCGCTATTTTACTCTTATTAAATAAATTAATTAAAACATTTAAGAGAGTGATTTTGTTGCTCTTTTATGTTTTAATTTCGCTTATGTCTTTAGTTTTCAAATAAGATTTTTTCCTCAAGATATAAAATTTCTTAGATCAGGAAATAGTGTATATAATTTCCCCATTCACCAACTTTCATTTTACAATAAACAAATTTCGACGTAAGAGACGGAAAAACAAAACACCACGTAATATTTATATGTAAGAAATGACATTGCTAAACCCATGAGAGTTCCCGTAATAAGAATTTGTCTATGTTATTTCCCGGCCCGACCAATATCCCCGTGCCAAAAATAAATAGATCTGTTATTCCGTTGTCACGTGAAAGAATAACAAAGAAATACACTTGCATTTATATAAAATATATAATATTAGTTAGATATAGGAAATAGAACGTGTAATAACCTTACAGTTAACCTAATAATATTTTCTAAAATGTTACATGAATCAACTTGCAGGCACAGCTTGCAACGGGTAAAGCAGAAATATACAGCAATTCGAATAAACATGACTATACCTAGCATTAATCGTTAATTACCAAAGCAATTCCATCCCATTCCTGAAATTATTAAATGAGCAGAATATAGTCACGACGTCTCGTGATATTGTATTGAAAAATGTGGGTACACGAAAGATAACTGAAAGCTGCAAAGATCAAATAAACTATGGTATCGCCTTTTCATACAACAACCAGGAGCATAAAGCACAACTAAACTTAAGATCCAGGGGTTATCAACGTAATGATTTAATAATTCTTGAACGTAATTATGTACGACCGCACCTATTATAAAATCTGAGGGGAATAAAAAAGATACTGTGAAATACGAACTGATAACCAAACTAATTTAATTTGTAAGGGCCTGTTTTTGCTTTTCAGTAGGAAATTCTGGAAATTATTGACCGAAGTAAATTATTTCTTTAAGAAATCTGGTGATAAATGAATAAAGATGAATTTGTACAATTGATAATTTTTATAGCGAACATTGCGTAATTTTTGAATGACTAGTATCTTTAGTGTGAATGGTGGTGTACTACTAGGTTTTGAGCTAAATGTTGGCCATCGCGGCCTTTATGCGAAACGGTTCGCAACTACTTTGACACTCCGTAATTTAGCTCCAGTAAATGCTGGAAGTGTAGTTGTAATAATCAAGAGATTACACCGTTTTTCATATTTCAACTTCCGTATCAAATCCAGTGACAGTATATCAATTTATATTTCACTTCCAAAAGAGCTCCAAACTAGGAATCGTGAATTAGAAAGAGAGATATAGTTTATTTCAGTGTATCTTTAAATTTTCACCCACATATTTATACGTGGTATACTCTTATGACTTCATATATATGTATTATATATTTATATATGTATTATAAAAATAACTGTAATTCTAGAAAATATTAAATAAGTAAGTAAACTATACGTTTAAATTTTCTAGACTCTAGATTTACTTAATATTTCTATGACTATATAAAGTCGGAATAGTTTCAATTTATCCAAATACACATAGGCAATTCCTTTATATACAATAATCTTCTTATAACTTACGATGGTTTGCATCTGATATAATAATTTGATTTTAAAAGTTTTTTAACACTTTGGCTTCCACAAACGGATTTTATTTTGTAACTATTGAAAAATATATATTATATGATTTAGTTTGAAATAACTAAACTAGTTTGGTTTGGGTGATTAAAATTTTGCCTTTAACCAAACCATTAGTAAACGCATATACATAGTTTGGTATATTCCATACATATGGGACATAACAATATGTAGACGCTCTAACTTATATTATTAGGATAAAACTTGATACAGAAACAACTTAGATCAAAATCTCTAGCAATTCTTAGGCGGACAGAAGTAGTCGCCTAGTTTCAAATTGGTGGCAGTTCGAAACATAAAATCTTGCGACATAAGTACATAAATATACATCGCTGAAAATAGCTTTTAAGAGTATTAACTTTTGTCTAAATTTTACTGCTCACGTGTTGGAAAACGAGATGCGCTCCAAAATTTGTTTCAATATAAACAGCCATGATATTTATAGCATCTCTACATAAGGTCATTTCTTTTTTGCAAATATTTCTTCGAGAAATGGTACGTTTCATTCTATATTTTAGTATATTCTTAACCAAATCTCAAATCCAGACGATGAGTCGTGTTTATTACATGCAATTTCTTATTCTGAAGGATATGCTGACTAAACTTTCAGAATAAATTTAACCTAATGCCAAAAGTCTTAATCGCTTGATATTTCAGATGTCTGTTATGAGCAGGTATGAGAATGGATTACATGTGTCTGAAATATATGAGAATCGAATACTAAGAGCGGATTTTATATTTATACTGACGGCCTTGTGAGACGCTTGTGTTTTATGGATATTGGTGTTAAAAAGAATTATGATCTTTATTTAATAAGAAATTTATATGAAGTATTGCGTCATTTTATTTTCGTAAGAATGTTAAATGGTATCTCTAAGGCAATTAAACGTTGGAAAATATGTGGACATTCTGACTTTTTTATTAAGATAAAAATTGTATATTACAATTGTGCGGCTAACATTAATTTTAATCATGGTTTGGTGCATGAATGAAATCTATTAAGACTAAGTTCGGGTTTACCAACAGAACTTAAACCCATTAAACCTGACACATTTATATATATAAATATAAATATATATATATATATATATATATATATATATATATATACATATATATATATATATATATATATATATATATATATATATATATATATATATATATATATATATGGCATACGTTATATCTATATATAACAATTAAGGACTGAATCTCAATAATTGACATCAGTATTAAGGTACAAAAATCGGCTATTATTAACAAGAACCTGCAGATATTTCAGTCGATTTCAAGAAATTGATTTAAAGATGCTAACACATGGATATTTTGAAAAATGTTAATTGAAAAAAGCTGTTAAATTTGGAAAAAATTAAGTAACACAACTTCCAGCTTTAATAAACTCATATAGTAGAATGTTAAATATTACACAATTATAGTCACTTTTGTAGACCAAAACTCTTAATAAAAAAATTTTAAACTTAAGAAAAATTTTAGTTATATTTATATATATTGAATATAATTGAAATTTATATATGTTAAATAATTAAAATATATTACAGAAAAATAATTTATTTGAGGATTACAGATTAGACCCCTTTAATAAAAAACTAAGTTAATACGGTATAAATATATGGAAATGTGTACACATTTTAAAATAATAATAAATAAATATAAATATAGCATAATTACAATTAATTAATAAAAATATTTTTAAGCTGTATAAAAGGAAGTGAATCATTTTATTAAAAAAAATATCGTTGCCAACATTATACGCAAATTAAATAAAGGATAAATATAAATAGAACATTGTGAACAAATGGTTTACTGATTGTTTATTAAAAACTTGTAAAATCGGTAAAATAAATTAATTTTCTGTTTTATTAGGGTTAAATTTTATCCGTATGATAAAATAAAATTGATTAAAAATACTTTTTGAAATTTTGCATCTTAATTCCAATTCTCATTCGTTGAAGAAAAAACGCAACCTTTACAGATTTATTTCATTTCTCTTTTTTCCCAGAATGCTGAGTTGCTAAATAATATCGTAAATACGGTTTAAAACACGAAAATAAAATATTATTTTCTATAAATTTTTCTATTACAAATGACAATAAAATAGAAAGAATCGTTACGGCTATTCTCAGAAAGTAAGAATCGAGCAATGAATCGATTTTAAAAGAAAAAATAATCTCCGATCGATTTTATTATTTTTAACGAATCAATTTTCAATAATACCGTTTTAAAATTCAGATTCCTGATATAAACAAGTTTTTCCTTCCATATGTATATATATATATATATATATATATATATATATATATATATATATATATATATATATATATATATATATATATATATATAAATGTAGCAATATTGTTATATCTGGAGTTAGATATGAAACTCGAAATGCTCTTTGCTAATTTATTAATGAAAAATGATATTCTTGAATAAATCTGTATATTTTCCAATATTTTTGAAAAATTGAGGAAACAAAATGTGATTCAACTTATATAGACTTAATTATAGGTAAGTGTTAACTTATATGTTGATGTGAGACCACCTCAATTAAATAAAATGTAATTTTTTGTACACATTATCCCATCTATATTAAGTCTTACCTTCGGTTTAGATTTGCATGTTCCAAAAAGTGAAAAATGTTTTCTGTTAGACTATTTATGGAGGAGAATTATGGGCGCTTTAACGACACGTATCTTTTATTGCAATTATTATTAAGTTTGCTTATTCCTTTTCCATTTATTGTCACTCATAGTTCTAAAGTTGTATTAAAGCTTACTACTTCGTTCTATTCATATTCACTGTGTAATTATTAATTCTTATATCACAATGAATAATTCATCTGTTTGAAACGAGACGACATCAAAATCAACTTCTATTTTGACCCTCAATACAAAGGGAAGCGAACTAAAATTGGCTTCAGTAGATATTGCGGACTCAAGTCAGGTAGCTTAGTCATTAATCAAGCTTATTGCGGCGCAATATGGCGAACTAATTGTCTGTAATCTGCTCGCCGGAACCTGAGCGCAAGTCTTTCAATTGTAACGAAAACATTTGATACCAAAACTTGAATAAGTTTATTTTGTTGTAATTTCTACCTAAATTGATTTAGATATGAATCTGAGATCCACTAGCTTCACAACCAAAGCTTGGTTGTTGAAAATATAATTTAGATTCGCCTTACAGTGAGTTAATACTTTTTGTATTACATGCTTAGTTTGGGGTATTGACTGTAAGAGCGAGTTATAAGGATTCCGGTAGTGTTCCACTTAGAAATAGATAAATGATGTTGCTGAAAAAGTCTACTACAATTTTTTCAAAACCGTTTAAGGTAGAGACTTGAAATTTCGTATAGCGATAATGTATGTTAAATAACGTATATTTGAATAGTTAAAACTTAAAAATATTTAAATAGAAATCATAAAGAGGCAAAGTAAGTTACTACGCACGTACGCACGCACGTACGCTTGCCACGTACGCACGCATGCATGTAAGCACGCTCGCACGCACGCACACATGCTCGCCAGAACGCACGCACGCGTGGAAGCAAGCACGCACGCACGCATGCACGAAAGTACGCAAGCAAGCACATATAAGCACATATAAGCATACAAGCATATATATATATATATATATATATATATATATATATATATATATATATATATAAACAATTTCAATAAACAATTTGATTTTCACTTCATCTTTTTTTATTTTGAACCTTTCTGTAATACTACCATATAATTATAGTTTTATTTATTTTATTCATCTTAACTCAATATATTAATCATTTAAAATTGTTATAACTTTACGTTACAATGTCCATTTACGTACGCCGTACGTAAAAATAACTTCTTTTTGAGGATCTCAATACTGCCGGTAGGTGATTGAAAGTGACTCCAATCGACCTTGCGGATTTAACTGGGGCAATTTATGACCAACGAAAATGATTTCACCGCGATGCGAGATATAGGCAAACTAATTGACAGTAAACTGTTCGTCGAGACCCGAGCCCAAATCACTTAAATAAAAGAAATTCCTTTTGAGGGAAACGCTTTAATAAAACTCGGTTTGTTCGAGCTTTTACATAAGTTTAATTGAAAATCAATCGAAAGTCCACATCAGACAATAATAATTGCTTTCGTTTTCATAAAGTCGGTTATAAAGTATATTACGAAAAGAAACGAGATATTTTTGTGATGTTTTAAGTGCTAATTACAGGACACATTTATGTTCCTAATACTTTTGGGGTCAACACTTCGAATTAAAAAGTTGTCAGTTTTATTACTTGGGTTCATCATTATTTGCAAATAATGATTTTGCCGTCAATGGAGTTTAGAATGTGTCAAGAACTGCATTTATATTTATTTTATTTAATATTATTAACACCATTTCAATGAGTAAAAATTTGCTACGAAAATGTTTTTTAACATTTTGATGGGTTTTTCTTCTAATTTTGGTTCTTAACTAAACCAAATATTTTTCTATTTCTCCTATTTAATCCGTTAATTTCTCATTTTTATATTTTAATATACAATCCTAGGTATAGATAAAAAAAATATATCAGGCAAAACATATTTTACAAAAACTATGGTTTTTAATATTAGTTAACTTATTTCCTTAATCATTTTATGGATATAGTTTGTGTCTGGATGGTCTATTTTGTGATATTGTTGCAAACACGAGTATAAAATTTAAAAAAAATTATGTTAATTGTGAGATGCTGAGATATACGTACTATTCGTAGTTTATTTAAGCAGTAGGAATATAATTAAAAACATAATTAAGTAAGAGATACTAGCAAAAATTTCACACTCGTAATTTTTTTTATAATATTTTTATTGTAATAAGAATCCTTATGTCGTAAGATACCAGTAAGGTGGAAAATAAATAAAAATATGGAGACATCTACAACACATATTATGAATTCCATATTACGGAAGTGAAACCTGAAAAGAAATATTTAATTTATAGATTAAGTTTATTTTCATTGTATGATTTTTGCGTTCATTGATGAAGATATTGGCATACAAATAACGTGTAATACGATGTTAACTGTAATACTTACTGTCCGACTCCAACTTAAGTAAGTTAGAGTCGGACAGTAAGATTTGTCATTTATATAATAGTGTACGATTAATATTGTTTATATAAGTAGATACTTTTTTTATATTAAAGAACAAAAGATGAATTTTATGGTAGTGGAAATTCATAATTCGATCTGAAAAAAGGAATTATGAAAATTCCGTAAATGATATTGAAAAAATAATTAGGTAATGTAAAATTAGTTTAACTTCTCTCTCTCGAGGTTTAAGAAAATAAAATTTTCAATTACATTTCCTTTTTGTATTTCTTTTTCGACTTGGTATCTAGTCTTTCCCAATGTAGAATTCAATTTTTCGTCATATGTATGTATTAATTCCTTTACACTTTATTACACCTAAACGTTTGGAGGACTTTTAGCAATGTAGCGATTTGCATTAATTAACAGAAATAATGAAACAATTATTAACCAAGCAAACGCAAAGATCATTAGATAATCAAATAGACGATTTTTTTTAGTTGAACATAATTCAGATCACGAATTACACAAACATGCTATTGTAATATTTCTGAAATTATAAATTAAGTAAAAAAAATCAGGTGAAAATAAGGCATAATGCCCGATAGAGAATTGAACAAGTTGATTAGTCTGTATAAACGCAGCTGATAGATATCGCATAATATAAACATTTGAACTAACGTAACAATTTAAAAATAAAAACGCTGCTTGCAATATAGTATATATATATACTTTATCAGTTGAATTTATTATTAATCTAAAAAAATGTTTCCATCCCTAAAAAGTATAGCTGACATAGCATAATTGACATAGGTTTTTTTTCATTAAATTAAAATTAATTTCTACATTTAAATAGTATGATTCACTACAGCTGCTCACGTGCTTAGAATATTTGTTAAATTTCATGGATAAAATGAAAAAATAGAAATCCTATTCATTAAACAAAATCAGATAAAATAAACATATTAAAATATATTATCATTAATATATTATCATTAAATTTAAAATACCACTTCAATTTGATGTGACAATTATGTTTGATTTAAGAAGAGTGCACTCGACTGGAGCGAAACACAAATATTCGCGTTGTAGATTTATTGTTAAAAATTCCCACAAAATTTTTTTTATTGCACATTCAAATTGGTCGCATTTAAACTGGTCTAAATATGTTGCAGATTTGTAGTTGCAAATAATTCGATGCTCAGTTTAAGCGAAAGTGGACGAGCGGTTCTTGGATCCCGAAGATATTTTTACCAATTGCTAATCATTAAATATGATAGATAGAAAAATAAATTACAAAACTTTGACTTATAGTTGTCGTGATATTTTAACTAAAGCTTTATATAATGTCCCTTCATTGAATGAGAAAACGAATACTGTTTGGGTCGATATCACTCACGGCAATCGTTTTGAAAATGTAAACATTCTTCTAATCTACCCTAGTTCCAAATAGCGGCCGAGCATCTCTGGGACGCTAGATGTAAATATCCAATATTAACCGATCTCTGATATTCTAACATAAATTTTTGCTTCTAATTCATATTCCGAGATTTTGAGTATGCACTTTCTATTAATTTAATACTAACCCGGTATTCTGACTGCTTACAGTAATACAATTTATGGCAATTTTATTATCTTAGGGGTTGGATGATAATTCAATTAAACCACTATCTTGTATTAAGTAATGTAGAACTGGTTTGAAATACATTATATGTTGTGTGTGATAACTTATTGGTCAAGTTTAAAATTATTTCCAATAGTTGCTTGTAAGATCATTCTTGAGACTTCGAATTCCATGAAAGACCAAGGACTATCACTTCAGTGATGGATCATTCAATATTGTTTCAATAGAATTTACGAAAAATGGTGTTGATATTTCCTAAAAGGTAATGGGCCATAAAGTTAAACTTTATACGTATTACTTTTAACGCTACCTTTGAATTGTCCTTCACAACTTTATTTTTTTAATTACAAATAGAAAAGTTTCGGTTTCCTTGTAAGACTTAACGCTATATAACACGCTAAAAATTAAAGCTTCTGGTAACAAAATCAAATTTAAAATAATATTAAATTGTTGTAAAATAATATTAATAGGAATTAATACATACATAAAACAAAGAATTGAATTCTACATTGGGAAAGTCTAGACACCAAGTCACTAGTCCAATGGAATAAAATATTTTTCGAACACTTTTAACAAATATGCATGACGAAAATTTGCAAATGAAGAGCTGGAAGCACTGCGCGTACTATTCAAATGAATTACTTCTAGTCGCTTTCAAATTTCCTCCAACTTTGTGCCTATTAGATGCGTTGAGTTTTAATGATAGTATTCAATTATAAATCAAGTTGCTAAAGAAAGAAAATCTATGAATACCAAAACTTTCACAATAAAATTGTTCAGTTGTGTTGTTGTAAAATAATATTAAATTGCTTGTTATTATTAATCAATATTATAAATAGCTCCATATTGGTTGGAATTTCTCTGGTTAAAATCTTAGTATAAATATTCTCGTCTAATTTTTTTACATAAATTTTTTTCCTTGAATTATACTAACAGCACGTTTCCCTTACGTATTTAATTTCCATGTTTCATTGAATATAGCTCATTTAAAATATGGATCAATTAATTTTTATTTATTCTACTTTGAAAACAAACAAAATTCGGAACTCTAGTAATTTTTATAATTAAACTTTTCTCATTTTTAACCTCATGTCATATTGTTTTCAACCATTTTGGACCACCAATATTAAGTTTCAAAGTATTCGTGTCCTAATATTAAAAAAATATATTGGGGATTCTAATTACTTAGTTCTTAACATCGGAAGTTTTGCTTATATATTTGTTTTTCTAAGTCTTCTTGGAGTCTTTATTTGGCCGCAGAAATATTAAAAACTCTCATTATGATCATATAATGAATAAACATAAATACTAAGGATATATATATAAAGTTCTTCTTAAAATACTCATTATCAATTAAACATTTTAATATTTTTGTATCATTTCTCAATTTCCACATGACCTCACTTTTTTAGAATTCAATTTTTCGTCATACGTGAGAACAACCGATTGATTATATTATGAATAACGAGAAATAATTATAAATATATCATAGTGGAATAAATATTACATAGAAATAAATTTAACCTAATAGAGATAGGTCAAGTGTTTTTAAGGAAAACGTTGTAACACTAATACCATAAATTCAGCACGAATATTTCATGACTTTTGCAAAAGATCACAAAATATCCATTGACTTTCGTAGCAAGTTTTGTTTTTCACATGGATACTTAATATATCCTACGGTTTCCTCAGCTGCTAGTAATACATTGGCAGTATTCATTGGACTAGTGACTTGAATATCTACTCTTTGTATAAGATTACATTCTTTGTCAAAACCGTTTAATGTAGAATAGGATTATGTCTGTGAAATATTTCTTTAAATTAATTTTTTAATAAATTCTGAATCAATTCTTACAGATAGTATCTATTTTGAGCACAGAGAATATTTTGACTTAATTTAGGAGGTTTAATAAAACAAAAGAAAAATTGATGGAGCCCGACATGGACTTATTTGTAATTAATTAAAACTGTTGGCCGTAATATGAGCGCAATTCACTCAATTATAACAATTTTATTTGAGGCTAAAGCATTAATAAAGTTTATTTTACTTGAGTGTTTGGTAAACTGAATTAGATACTAATCTGAAATTCATGTCTGACATAAATTTCCTTTAAAATTTTAGGACAAGTTTGGTCATTATAAATGTAATTTACACTCGAGTTACGAAAACGAGTTCAGGTTTAATTCATTATCAATTAAAAGCTGATTTATATTCATGTTCCTTAATGCTTCCTATCAAAGTACAAAGTGGCTATTCAATTTAGTATATGGATTAATATTTAGTATTACTTACATGAAAATAAAAAAATTGAGCCCATGTAAGATTACTTACGAGCTTGCCCGTCTGTTCCTCGGTCACAGATATTTTTCACAGTAACCGTTTAATGTAGTAACTGTATTTAGCAAATTAATAAAGAATATTAATCACATTAATGAATTGAATATTAATCTCAATAGATATCACATAGATATTTAGATATTTTAGTGTTGTGAATAAAATACTCGACGTTTTTATTGCATGAATCGTATCAATTGACTGAAATGAGAAATAAGCGACTTGCAAGAATTCTGAAAGTACTTATTTATATTTTACTTAATGTGAGGTAGTTCCAATATATTACTGAAAAAGTCCATAAAAATTGTTTAAAAACCATTTGAGATAGAAAATTGAAATTTGGAAAAGCGATAAAGTATATTAACTCACATATATCTCAATAATGAAATCTGATAAATGCTTTTACGGAAATCATAAAGGGACTAGTAAAATACTTGATATTTTCAGTTTCATGTATCTTATGATATTTCATTAGAGGGAGTTACGAGGATTCGAAAACTTTTTTTTTGGAATAAAATGTAAATTAATTCTAGAGACATTCTCGTCTCTAAAACTACTCTCTCCCAGTATTTTAAAAACTGCTAAAACAAAAAACTGCGAAAAAACATTGTTATTTGAAGTTAAATTTATTTAAATTTATCGCATAACTATGACGGTGATTCTACATTACATAGTTTTTGAAACCTTCTCTCTTCTCTCTCTTCTGTACTGGTAAATATATATTATCTAATATAATTGCTTGTTGAACAATAGTATTAATAAATAAAGGTAGTTGTATGAAAATATCATATACTCCTAAATAGTAGTGAAAATTCTACAAACAGTTACACTTTTTTTCTTTCGAGGGAAAGTTCTCCCACACTAGAAACTTAAATTTATTTTTAATGTATTTGCGACTATTATAGCTCATAGTTCATTCATGATATTCTGTAAAAATATACTTAGTAAAATTTACGGTGAGAGAATATTTTATTCAGTGTAATATCAATTACAACTTTAACATATGTAATTGCTAGAAAATACTTTCTCTTTTCATGAAATTAATGTCTAATGTATCAAATTTTCCCATTCATAATAAACGAATTCTCTCAATTAAGTCTTCGAATTTTATCCTGTCATTAAAAAAAAAGTATTATTTCTCTGCACGTGTAGAAGTTCTGTGAACGAGACTTTACCTTTATTTATTTGCCATTTTGAAACTTTGTGGTTCGTAATCATTGTCAACAAGAAATTCCATATATAAATTTAAAAGTAAACAAATCAAATCATGAGTTATGATAAAATCTTTTTTTATCTATGAAACGACCGGAATTTTTTTTGCCTACTCCTGTGATAAAGATATAAATATATAAAGCTCAATAAATCTAGACGCAAGGCACAAAGTTAACTTATTCATCTATACTTTTCCTACAAAACTCTATAAAATTCAGCTGCTTGTATCTTACAACTTTTCACGGCTAAGTTTTATAATGTTTACTAAGAACAACTTAACCCTTTATACAGTAATGTTTTTTTAAATTTTAAATTTTTTTTGGGTTATTACTTTTTCATCAAGTTTTTTTAAAATCTATACTTTAGGCTCTAGAGCAAACTTGATTTCAGCAATGATTAGATGAATTATCCGTTTAAAGCCATTGATATAATTTCAGATGACATGTTTTAAATCCTGTGGAAGGAAAATTCTCTATATCGAAGAAAATCCATTTTAATTATTTATATTCGACAATAGCCGATTTTGCTCCATTATTCTATTGGAATAAAAATAAATTTAATGGACGTTATTAAGTGTGAAACATGAGAAAATGTGACATAAACTATCCACACGAGAAAGCAATGATTAGGCGAGTTGACATTAAGTCCCTGAGTTATGGGGTGTTAAAACAACTGTGAAGCGCTTCGGGTGTGGATACAGTATCCTAAAGCGCGGCTTGGGACTTGGTACACACCACCGTTTACCAGATTATGATAGAAGAATACAAAATAATATATTCGTAACGAAAGTGGGACACTACTGACGATCAGTCTAAACCCTTGTAGCTAGTCATCGCATTGCCGTGATTTTGTTTAATTCCATATTACACAAAAATTTTATTTTAACACATACCATAACGGTCACGATTCGTATGAATATAATTTATAGATATTTTTTTTCAATGTGGTTAGGCAGAGGATTACAGAGGTTTTAACAGAGGTTTTAACTCTGTAAGGAAATCAAATATTTATTTAGAAAGATCAATTTTCAACTCTATTATATTAGATGAGCCCATAATAAAAGGGTTTCATTTGCATATTACGTGGTCAGATCAAATCGTAAATGGGAAAGTAATTTGAATTTACTACACAATTTAGGAGAAAGTTTAAAGAAGGCAGAAATATTTCGAAATTTATAGGCATGAGCAATTAATAATTATAATAAAATCTAATAATGCAAAACGATTAAATGGAAATCTGAAAATTTCACCCCATTTGCAATGGTGACTCAAATAATTATAGCTAGTCTAGTTTTTCCTACAGGTATGAATATTATTTATTCTGAGTATTTTACTACGAAACTTTTTTAACAAAATACATGTTTCTAAATTAATTGACGTTGAACAACAACTACTGTCTAGTTGAGAAGAGGTAAGCGAGATACTTTCAAATCTATTCCAGGTATATTCCGTAATATAGAAACCATATTACTGTATACGTACATAAAAGTGTGCATCATGCACGTGTGTACATACTGACGTATGAAGTTTATTTAAGCTTTAGTTTCGACGAGTAGTTCACGAACAATTTGTTAATCCAGATTTACCTTCGAAGTTCATTAAGCCGACTGCGTCGAGTTCGGGGAAAGTGTTGCAGCTCGCCAGTTTGCACACTCTGGCGTCTTTATGTAGATTGCGACACAAGTGGAGCATATCAAGTCGAATATCCCGTGATGGAACTGGCTGATGAAATAAGTCAAGTATTCAGTCTCATAGGTACTGTAGATATTATGCATTTATGGAGACAAAGTACATATTACGTACTTATATCATCAGAAAGCTGTTTTTAAAGTGCCAATTCTCATACAGTTTATTGCGCTATTTTTATTATATTTATTATAAATATAAAAACTTTTTAATACTGTCATTTTTTATTGATTGTGTTTTAATATTAATAATTCGTTTTATTTCTACTCAAGAATTAACTACCAGGAAGAGAATGAATGAAACAAAGGATTATGGAAAAAATTATGATAATACAAACAAAACTCTCAAATTTTTAAGATTAATATTTATTACAGTTACAAATACTGTAATAAATAGATATATGTTAAATTAAATTTAATGTACGTTTATATAACTAATTATTTGCTACTAAAAGTTTTGAAATCAGACAAAGGAATTCGAAGAAAAATTACTTATACACAAATATTTGTCACCGTGGTGTGTTCGGTTGATCACAAGGCATACGGCCTTTGTCTGTGAAGAGCACCACGGGGACGCGGGTTAGATTCCCGGCCGCCTGTTGAGCGGGGCTGGTCTGGTGTTCTGGTTGGTTGTAAAAGATTGCTCTTGTAGCAATACGTCCGCCATAAGTATCAGTTAGATGCATTGAAGTACAGAAATAAATAAATTTATAAAGATCAGTATCTATAGTAGAATTTACGAGTATATATCAATTTATTTAGGTTTAAACGCTTTTTCAAAGAGTTAATATTTAAATGATTACATTTTTCCTGTTGAAATGCCATTTTAAATTATTTTATATGAAACTGAGTTTGTGGGTTAAATTTAATGCTAGCTTTATTTCTTGTTATATTAATAATATAATTTTGATAAGAAATGTTTACGAATAAATATCTAAAATAAAGTTTTAGATACTTATTCATCAACATTTCTGAGTGTCGTTTTCTTATCAAAATTATATTATTAATATAACAAAAAGTAAAGCTAGCATTAAATTTATCCCACAAACACACAGTTTCATATAAAATAATTTAAAATGGCATTTTGACAGGAAAAGCCTTTTTTCTCGTCTATCAAAATTATTCCTCTACTTCAGGCTTTTACTATAATTTACTTAAATCCTCTTTAGAAATTTGCAAAATGTAGGATTTGAATAATACTACACCACTTATACATTTCTTTAGATATGTTTTCTTAAACGACTCGATTACTTGATTATAGTAAATGTTTCTATTTTATATTTTTTAAAAATTTATTTCATATTCAAAATCATTTACTTTTCAAGAGGTGATGGCGTCAATTTCCAAAGGTTAGAGCGTTTTTCTTTTATAATTTTCAATGACAATAGTAAGACCATCTCTCTACTAGCGACTGAATAATGCTAAACCGGCCACCGTTTTCATAAAGGTTTTTTTGCTTCACGATATATTCTGGAGCATACCTCATTCAAAGCACAGACCATGTGTATGACCATTTCATACAGTTGAATGTTGGAGTCTAAATTACAAATAACCTTTGGAACTTAGAGCAGTTTTCGATTAACCAGTTTCTGCTCTTGTACAGAGGCCTTTTAAGAAACTATTTTCGAATCTTTTTATGTAACAGAAACAGAACAAAATCCTTCCCGTCTTTGAGTCCCTCACATTTTCTTCAGACTTGATTACGTCGTGACAGAATAAAATTTTATACCTCGTCGCGTAGCACAGGTATTTCAGCAGTTAGCTTACGACGGTATCACTGCACGAAGATTTGTGATATTAATGTTTTTTGATATAGTCTTCCCTTTTAGACTTAGAAATCTCTTGTCCTCTTTATTATAATAATTGAAAAGTGGTGTTTTAACCGAATCTTTCTCCTAGTTAACGTTTCCAGGACACTCCTTCCACCCGTTTATCACTAGGTTATCTCTAATGAAAGTTGACTGTCGTTATTTTAAATAATCTAGATTTTCAACTTGAATTGCTTCATTCGTGCAAAACATGATTTGACTAGATAGGTATCTAGTATTAGCTCATACTTATTTATGGTCATACTAAAAGTATTAATACCAATGGCGGCCGTGTACTTTATGTCATTCAAAAATATTACTATAGGTGACTTCAAATTAATCTGCAAATAGGTAAGCCAAGTTCATACATTTTATAATCTGACTGACCAGGCCCAACTTTGCAAGGGTAATAGAAAGGAAAATGTACGGATTTTTTCCAACTTAATCCGTACACAAAACCTACACCATTACGCCCCAAAGTTACACAAAATCTACATTTATTATATACCTTTGGGGTGGCATTAAGTATCTATGTCCGGATCGTTTGTCTGGCACAATGAAGTAATAAGTGTTTCTACCGGAACACGTTAAAGAACCACGAATACCACCATAAACCAGTTTAGAATGTCCAACTTTTTTGTTTAATATCATCATACTTTAAATACATCGAACATAGATAGAGCAAGTTGGCTCTATTGGTGCAATTATTTTTTAAAAACAGAGAAAAAGGAAAGTCATCCATGCTTCGTAACTTGATTGATCTTCAAAAATTTTAGGTGTAGAAAATAAAAATTGTCAAGAACGCTTACGATATGCTGTTAAAATTCTACACCTAATTTTACATTCTACACACTCTCTAACTATTTAACATGCAAATTTAAAAGTTGAAGAAAGGAAAATAAATAAATAGAGAATATTATAAAAACTCTCAAAGATATTCCTGTACCTCTAAAAAATACGAGCAAATCCGGTGATACCTGATAAACAATAGTTTTCTTAAGAGGAAAATCGATCCGAAATAATCTGCCCATTGCAAAAAAACTACCTACATGAATGAAATTTTTATATAGGTAGCGTTAACCATTACGTAACGGCAGAAATAAAATAGAATTAAAAGTAATTAGAAAAATTAAAAGTTTATAATTTTTCAGATTGTTTTGTGAAAACTCTATTCATTATTTCCTCATACCACAATAATGGAAAATCAATAATTAAATAACATCCTTCGCCCATTAAGATTTAAAAACAAAATGTACTCGCTATGTGACTAGAAATTCAAAACTTAAAACAAATATCACTAAGTGGATTTCGAAATGATATATACATTATAAGTAAATATATTTTGAAAATTTCAGAATTTTTTTTATTCTTATTAATACTTCTAATAACAGAAAAAAATATATCGAACTTGTTTTGCTATAGATTAATACATAATTTATAATATATCTGGCTAATTCAGATATATACAAAAACATCATGTGTAAAGTTTTAAATAACGACTTGAAATCGTATCGTACTATTATATGGAAGTATAATAAATATATATTTTAACATTTCTAAAAATCTAATTTGGTATGACACGAGGCAGCGTCTTCAGTTAAACGTGAATGGAATCTGAAGTTAATCTTGAAAATATATTTCGCTACCACATCATTTCCAAAACTAATCTTATGTAACCTAAAAATTAAATGTCGCCATATCTTTGTATATTCAGTCAATCACGAATAAGATCAGAATAAGGTATTATCAAATTGAGTTTAATGGTAAATACCGCAAGGATACAAACTGTATGTCGCATTGCACTAAATTAACGGGAAGAATAAAATGAGAACGATAATCCACGATGAAAGCAAAATAATTTTTCTCACATATTTTTTTAAAAAGTCTTCAAATGCAAGTTGACACATTCCAAGGTTTAGATTTCAAGTGCTAGATGTATTCAATTATTAAAACAAGTTAACATGTATTATGTTGTGTATTACATCTGTATTTTTCATAAAATATTAGTATCGAGTTTCATTGAAGAAGTATGGTTAAACAATACCTCTAAGGATCGTGACGTTAGTTTGACGTTGGTTCGTTTTTCCAGTATTAACGAGTCGTTTACGGTCAATTGATTCGCTGTGATTTCAGTCTCATAGTTCATTAAACCGTAAGAGTTAAGTCGAGTGGGGAGGACCGTATGTTGTGTTCCAGTTCGAACAGATGTTGAAAAGTTAAAACGAATTAGGTCGCAAGCACTCATACCTAAAGAAAAAAAATTGTGGGTTTAATTTTTTGTCCGTTGCGGCAACGGCGATATACAGTAGTCAATATGCTGGAAAATATAAATTTGATATTATCTATTTTTATCAAGCCGACATATTTTAAAATTAAGTTAAAATTTTGGAATCACATCTAAGGGACTATTTTTGAAATCACATCTTTGTTTATATAATTACTACATTGAAAGTAAATTATTAGAGAGTATTAATCAAATATTGGTATGAATTAGGAAATATTAACATAATTGAGATTTCTAGAATAACTTCAAGAAATATAATATCAGATATTTATTCACTTTTTTTCCATACTTTAATGTATAAAATTGATATATTCGATGGAATTATTGCTACGATAGCAATTTCTAATAGTCAACCGACAAATCAATATAGACGATTGGCTGCACTGCTGTCGAACTCAGGTCCCCTAGTTTAGCATACCGTCAATAGCCACTTGCCTTGTGATAAACCCAAAATACCACTGTGAAGACAATTAATTTATAAAAACTTGCTATCGACGGTAAGCCACAATCTAAGTTATAGCAAAAAATATAAACGGAGTTACTCAGACGGGGAAAATTATGAGTCTATTTTTACAGAAAACATTTTAATAAAAAAATTTAAGCGACTTCAAATAATACTTGGGGCTTTTGTGGCACAGTATCGTTTCCGAACATAAATTAATTAGCAAAATACTGCTACTTCTAGAGATTTTAGGGGTCGATGCCAAGTGAAATGTAATACTCATTTATGTCTGTGGATGTGCATGTAGAGAGAGTTATTAAGAATACAACGCACTTGCGATGAATTCAACAAAAATGTTACCTCAGTTTTACAAGTGTTTTTTTGAGTTCACCCCTCATCAGTGAAAATTTTCAGTCACTATCTCCCGGCTACATTCTTGTAGCCTGATTTTGCTAAAAGGTAGATTTAGGCCACCCTCAGTCGTATCACAACTTTATGACTAAATTACCATCAGATTTATATCATCGAAATTGATTACGGTGCATATCCTGTACTTTGTTGAAGAATTCTATAATATACCTTCAATTACCATGATCAGATTCCAACCAGCCTTTTATATTCCTACACTGGGGTCTTTCATTTATAAAAAGAATCATGCATATTGTTTGATAAATTACGGATGTATGCAAAACAGGCCGTAGCCTGTTTTGTGTAGATCAATTTGGTTTGTTATACTGCAGCATCAAGTTGAGGAATTGAAATCCGAAGTTTAATGGCAGAATATTTCTTTGCGACTCATAATATTAACTTAATACAGCAGGTTTTAAGTCCCATAATTTAAGCAAATAATCCGATAGTATAAAGAGTAATGAATAGATCCGATAGTATAAAGACTAACGAATAAAAAGAGTTTAATGATATAGTGCTTCTTTGAGATCTATAATACTAATTTAAAAACAACAGATTCTCAAGTCTCACGGTTTAAGCAGAAAATATTTTTGTAACATAATGAACCCCAGTTTTGCAATTCAAAGTTTAGTACTTTTCTTGATACTCAAAATACTACTTCAAAAACAACAGATCCTCAAATCTCACGGTAAGAAAGGCAAAACTTTTGCACTATAAGAACTAAGGAGTTGCGACACGGAGTTCAATAGCAGAGATTCTGCTTGAGACATACAATATTAATTTCAAATATATGATCCTCACTCACGATTAAGAATCTAATACTCCCACAGCACCATAACTGAGAAGTAGAATCTAGAGTTCAATGGCAGCCTGTCTTGAGACCCGCAAATACTAAGTTAAAACCAGCAAATTCTCAAATCTCACGGTTTAGTTAGGCAGCACACTGGAACATCTGAACTGAGATGTTGGAATCCTACAATACTAACTTAAAGAGAGCAGATTATCAAGTTATATTACATAACAGGCTACACTCCTAAAGAGTGAAAACTGAGGAACTGGAACTCAAAGTTTAGAGGTAGAGTCTCTGTTTGAGACCACAATACTAATTTAAAAACAGCAGATCCTCAAGTCTCACTGCTTAGACAGGCAATACTCTTGGAACCAGAATATTAATGAGAGTCTATACTTTAAAAGCCTAGATACTAATTTAAGTCTCACGGTTTCTGTAGGCAGTACTCCCGCAGAACCAAGACTAATGTATTAGAGGTTGAAATTATGTTGCATGCTTTTTAATCGTAATAGTTTTTTGCCACGTTAAGCAATGAAAAATTAGTCCTAATCAGGGCTTGATAACTGCATAAAATTTTAAAACGGTTTGACGTAATTACATGAGAACCTTTCTATTTCGGTTATGCTCACTTTTACCGGTAAATAACAGGCATTCTCTATGAATCTTTTTTATTTCGGTTACACTCGTTATATCGGTATTAACTTTAATTAACTGGTTTTCGACTCAACTTTTGTCTTTAATATACCGCTACTCCTTTGTACGGTATCAAGGCGTGCAAATCGCTGAAGACTGTTTGGCGGCCGGGTTTAACCAAGTAATAATGCTTTTCAAAATGGCTCAGGTATAGTGACCCTTTGGAACTTCACCTTTATATTAAGCCGGTATTAACTTTTATTAACCCGTATTTTTCAAACCGGTGCCAAGCCCTTGTCTTAACTATATGAGTTTACTCCTCGTCACTGAAGAGTTCCTGTCACCACCTTTCGACTCCATCATTGCAAGCTGATTTTTCTAAATAACAAATTTACGTTGTCCTTCGTGGTGTGTGATTGGATTATTATTAGACCAACATCAATGACACTCATTTATGGCATCTATACTTTTCAATCTTGAGGAATTCCATAGTATGTCTTCATTTTCCATAATTAGATTCAAACTAAATTTTTATGGGATAATACCGAGAGTATATCCTTCTAAATAAAAAATAATCGTCCAAACTGGTTGAGCCCATATTACTTAAAACTCGATAGTATCTGTACCATTTAATGTGGAAAATTGTATAAACGCCTTCCATTTTTTTGGTCACATTTAAAGAAATATTTTCATGAAATCATACCCGGAATATACTTCTCCAAGTAAAAAAAGAATTATCCATATTGGTTGAAAAATGCCGGAGTTACGAGGAAAAATGCTTTAAAAAAATACAGGCGAATTGAGAAGTTACTTTTTTTTATGTTTGTTAAAAATATTGTTACTTCTATGATATAATCGGGTTATCTTAAATTGAATGGATCCAGATACTCCTTTACTGGACAACATATCTCGAAACATGGATATATGGATTAAATATTGAGCTTAGTTTTTACGAAAATATGAGGTGCTTCAGTATCATAAAATGACAGACCTTTATTTTCCCCATACTAAATTAAATACGAAAAGACGATATATAAATACCAGAGACAGCGATGAAACGAAGTTTTCGGTAACGCGAACATTAATATTCTGCCCATGAAAATGGCAATCCACACACACAAAAAGCAGATAAGAAATAAGCAGATATATTATTCAAGAGGCTATGAAGGCAGAATAGACCGAATATGTTAAATAGGCTAAAAAGGGGACTGATTTTTGCTAAATTTTCTACGGTTTCTGGTTTTAAATGCGCTATAAACATTTATTTGCTAGATACTCTTAGCCAGCGTTTTTAAAACCTCGGGAAAGGAACTTTAAACCATTACGTCAGTATGTTTCTTAGTAATTATGATTACTAAATCGTAGCATATTTTGATAATGTGACTTAATTTACAGATAATCCCAACCAAAAATTAAATATAATAATCGTATATTAACAAAGGTTTAATACCATATTTCTATATAATAATCTATATATCTTAAAAGTAATCCATATTCGCTTTTCGTTGAGTGACAGTGATTGCTTTATAAATGCATAATTTTACATGCAATGTATAAGCAAAATAATATTATAGTTTAACCTATATTAACATGAAAATTTTAATTCAAATTTACGTGTTGAGAATGTATTTATGTAATATGGAAATAATGAATTAAATATAATTTCGGAGATGAATTTTAACACACAGACACAATAGAATCATTATCTCGTATTTAGGTTCTTTTTATTTTTTTATTAAATCAGATATAACACCAAATCCATATCAATAAAATAATGACATTGTTTCTTTATTTTCTTTGCCCTTCTGTCATGCTTAAATGGTTAAAAAAAACCTTTTTTTTTACATTTTCCCGTATATCACAGAAGTGAAGCTGCGAGAAAAAGTTGTGATGCGATTCTTCGTTTAATTATTATTATCAATAACAACATACAGTTCTATAATTGCATTTTTTCACTGTTAACAATTAACAATACAATTTTGCCATCAGCTTTTAAGTCCCGAAAACTATTTCTTCTTGATTAATATTATTTCTTAACATGATAAAACCATTTTAAATTACAACATATGATTCAATAAAAAGCAAAGTAACACATAATGTAAAACATACTTCAAATTTAAAACTATTTTTAAAACGATTTTCGGGTTTAAATTTATGTCAGTTTTACTATATAAGTTTTTTTTTGGAGCAATGTGATACAAAAGTTACGTCCGAACTAAAAATTGACTGCGAAAGCTATTTACCGAAGTTTGTCTTAACGCTCCATAACTACGCATCTCGAAGTACTTTATATATTCTTAAGCTTCTTCCTAATTTAAAGCCGCTTTATTTCTTGTAAAAACATTTAAATATGTATTAAAATGATATTATATGCTATGAAAGTTTAATATATCTGCACCGACAACAATATAAAAATTGTCTTTATAAAAAGTCTATCTTAATCTACTTAAAAATATACGAGAATGTACAAATCATAACGTCATACCATTGTGGTCTCATATGCTGCCCACGTACTCGTATCAATACTAGGCTACATATACATATTCGCAACGACCTCATGTTTTATTAAGAAGAAAGTCTAGGAGAAAGTAATTTATGGCTTTAATTTGTTTTACTCACAAATTAGTGCGACAAATATTCCTCCAGAATAGAACCCGTGCCGTCTCGCGAGTAAATCATGATTAAAGTGGTTTGCGATCATAGAGTTACCACATATTACAAGTCTTAGAATGTGCTATTTTGTCATTATGCGATACGTGGCTGACTGTTGGCAAACTACAACTATTTAGTTGTAGAGATTATGTTTACTGTTCGAAGCGATGCTGATTTTTAAATATATTTAATTGTAATTATTGACATTTACAATTTATTACATATTTTTTTTAAATTTTCACTATATTCCTGTCTGCAATTTTGTCTACGATTATATGATGTCACCAACCATACCCATTTCAACACAGTGTGCATTTTCTAAATTTGAATATTTCAATTATAATCTTTCCACAACCTCTTAAAATAGAAATACAAATCCAGTCCTCGAGTAAAAAAAGACAAGTTAAAACGTTAATCAAGTAAATTCTTAATCCAAAATTAAATGAAACTACGTAATGTAGTATTATTTCTACTTTATTTAAATTCTTTACCACGACCTAGGTTTTGTTGTATTACGACATCTTCGGTTGGGCTATTAGCAAAGATCTTTGCTTTAATAATACGTGATATAGTAACGTAGTTTCATTTGATTGTGAATAATGAATTTCTACAAAATTAACGCCAAACATATTCAACAAATTCTTAATAAAAAAGAAAGATCATTGAAAAATGCGTTAATAATCATTTGTTTACTGTTTTCTGTCATCATTCTATTCTATATCTGGAAAAATGTTAGCCCTTCACTAATATTTACGTCGTATTTTTATTGGGCTTAAAATTACAATATGAACATTTGTTACGGTAGTGACATAAATTTAGGAAATATATTAGTTAAAAATGTATTTTTAATGTACAATTTTACTTGAAATATCATAATTAAGATTAAGGTAAGGAGGACAATAAAAATGTATTTTACATAAAATTAGATAAAGTATTAGATAATTATATTTAGAGTCTCATAATATATAATATTAGTAATCTGAAATGACATGTTTCTGCGCACTACAGTTCCATCATTATGTTTAGGAGCATACGTTAATACGTTACATAGCAGGTAATTTTTAATAATACTACCAAAACCTCTTTAAAAAATAATATAATCGGAAAATAATCAATTGCAGTGAAAGCGAATCACTAGCCATAATCATATATCTGCAATATTTTCTGATTTCTGATGAAATATTCGATATATAATAAAACGAAGTTTCACAACATTTGGTCAAATATTTTTTTCTCTATTTTTAAAAACATCGGAAATTTAAAAATGAATGCACATTATTAAATTTCTTCAAAGTTTCTTTTACGACTGACCGGGATATTAAAAGAAAATGTTTATCTCACAGACCTGTGAAAACCCAGTTAGGATCTGTATTTGAATTCGCAGTTGTTAATTCCTAATCAAATAAAAAATAGACTAAATAAATATTCGCAATCAATACTATATTATAAGAAAAAAATTACGGGTTTAGTTTGCATACTAAATATTTTCGGAATATTTTGTGTCATAGTCGAACCGGAGAACAAGAAATAGTTTTTTCAGATTTTACCTATCTATCAACTTTTCTGTTTATTATAACTTATCTTAATACCAGTGAAATGAAACAGGATATTTATTAGTCACGTCAATTGAATCTTAAGGTATTTTAATTGTGAAAAGTGTTTCAATATTCGCGCTTAGGCACTAAGAACTGAAGGCTTAAAAATGATCAATAAAAAAGCATCCAGACTGTTACTGATATTCAGCTTAAAGTTAAAACTAAGGTATAATTTACTTTTTTCCTGGTTAATTGTACTATTGGGATGCTTACTTATTACATTTGTATAATAAATAATTGTATAATAATAACACACCTGACAAACATAACTATATCCAGATAAAAAACTTCACTGCCGCGTGATTAAGTGAAAATTTGTTACCTAGCGTTCCGATGGCGGAAATTTATTGCAAGAAAATTTCAAACTGATCCGTGTAGCAATAAAATTGTGAATTATCTAACAAAATGTATTATTGTACACTGTCCGTTTCAGTTTAGCTTGAGTTAAACAGTGTAACTTGTAGCGTTGTAACATCGAGTTCTAACTCGCTTTCCTCTCGCTTGTTGAGCTACTGGATTACATAAGCATATTTGCAACATCCTTGTATTTTATTAAGAAGAAAGCCCAAGAGAAAGTAATTTATGGCCTTAATTTGTTGACTCACAAATTAGTGCGACAAATATGCCTCCAGAATAGAGCACGTCTCGTCTCGCGAGTAAATCATGATTAAGACCGTTCGCAGTCACAGACGTTTCCCATACGAGTCTTAGGAAGTTAGTTGAAGTTTACTATGTTGTTCTTACGTAACATCCGTAAGAACAAAGTTATAAAAGACTCTTTGTTTATTTCTTTTTAAAGTGAAAATCTAATATTGGGATAAAAACAATAACAACGAATGGTTTTATAAAATCAACTTCCAGTAATTATTTAATCACTTTGAAAGTTTAGTTTCGTTTATCCTAACCATAATTTAAAATTTAATAATACGGAATGTAAAAAAATTAAATTATGGGATATCGTATCAATTAAAAAAACGAAATATATGCAAGAAGATTGAAATGAACATGTTAACAGCCCTTTATATACGTAATAAAAATCTACATAAAAGAATGGAAGGAATATTCATAAAAAGCTATTCTATGGCTCATAATAAGGAATTTAATTAATTGTTCTTAATACTTACGATCAACACGTTCATTAGCATTACGATATATTTGGTTTCATTGAGGCACCGACTCTAAGTCATCATTTTAGTCAATACATATGAATTAAGAATATAAATTAAAAAAAACTTACGCGTAAAGGTAGAAAAATTGTTCATTTTATAATTCAATGAATTTGGATTTTAAAATCGATTTATATCATTACTAGGTACAAAAACTATATACATAATAAACAAGTACTCTATACATTATCATTAGAGAGATCAAAAGAGATGTCATTCCATAAGATATGTCTCTCTCTCTAAGATATTGTTAATATGTTTTCTACTATGATATGTCTGGTAGATATTGTTGATATGGTGCTATATATTGTTGATATGTTTTCTGAATATATTACAAGTTACTACGTACTGTACTGTTTTTTATAAATGAAAACGAAATAAATCGAATGCTTACTGTATATAAATATTTCTTCCTAAAAGTTCTAGTCAACAAAAGCGCTCAGGTTATTTCCGAATTCGAAATGCTTACGTAGAAGTAGGATGAGAAGTTTGTAATTTTTTAATAAAAATAGGTATATAAAATAAGTATCTTTACGAAAATATGATATCAGACGCGTGAGCATAGGATTTTACCTGGAAAATATCCGTTCATCCATCTTAATTGTTCAAGTGAGGAATATTTTTAAATATTGTAATTAATGGATTTAAATTAACATTTTAAAATAAAAATAATATATTTTGTACAATTTTGACCAGTTTAAATGTTTTAAAAAGAGACTGAAGCTTATTTCAATTGCACAGAAAATGTAACTAAAGGCGAGTTTTTGTATTAATTTTTTAAAAAAGGCAATAACACAATATGGATAAATGGAGTTTATTTAAATTTTGCTGTGATGAAAGAAATATTTTTTAAAAATGTAAATGTATAAATATTTGTCATTGGCATCATTGTTGGTACAGATTTGTAGATATCCATCATCCACCTATTCGTCTGTAAAACTTCGCTATCTGTTAAACTTGCAAGCCACTTGTAAATGAAAACAAGGTTTGATTTAATAAAAAATATTTCATTGCTTTCTGGCAGTATTGAGACGGTCAATATTTTAATCACTTAGACACGCACGCATGTAAGCGTGCACACGCGCATACACTCGCACACACCTATGTATACGTATAGATACATGCATATATTCTATTTTTGTCAGAAATCAGTCGTTAGTATTAAAATTACAAAAACCTACAAATGCTAATAAATGTACGGATATAATAATAATAAAAATAAAAGAGTAAAGAAAATGATACGCTAGAGAGAAACCATGAATATTTTATCAGAATAAAAATTTATATTTTATAAAAACAACAATTTAATACCACCGTAGTGAAAAAGTGAAAGTTGAAAATTCACAATTAAAAAAATAATAAAAGTATTAACAGCATGATATAATGGGGGATATTTTTAACATTTCATCGGCATTAAATTTACTAGTTTTTAGCAATTAAGTAATAACGCTGATAAAAAAAATTCAAAGAGTTGAATAAACTGCAACAATATTTGCAATTGCGATACAAATTGCATCTACTGAACAAATTATTACCTGGAAATTGATATGATAAACAATCTATTTAACTAAATATTCAATACAGAATATTAATTAAATAATGTTATATTTATAGTTTAACATTTTCGATGTGGGGTAGGTACTATATGCGAATAACATATTTTCAAAAATTAAATTAAAGTGGATTTACTTCTGACAAATTACACTGTTTTTAAATTCATTGTCTTTCCGTTATAGCTTTTACATTTTTTGGAGGTATATTTAAGCATTTTCCAATAAACATAAATATACTTCACACAGGCCAAGAATTTTTTCTCGTTCGACTAACGTTAAAATGTGATTAGATGCGACTTGCGTTCGCTTACAAAAATTATGTCGAACATGGACACACTCTACACGCGAAGTATGGGCGCACACCTACACCTTAGGTTCTTACCTTTATGGGAAGCCAACATTTCGCTAGTACTCGATATTTATTATTTATAAACCTTCATTTTATTTTATTTTATTTTCAGGCTCGTGTTTTCTTTTACCCGTGTTGTATCTTAATAGTAGGTCATTCCACTTAAATTGACGCGTATGTTTTTTTCAATTATATTCTCAAATGTTATTAAAATTTCCATCCCGCGCAGACAGTGGAACTTGGAGTATCCACTTCCCCTGCACGTTATGCATATTCAAATTTTAGTGTCAATGTTCGATGCATACTTATTTCTGGGATATTCAATTCACGGGAAATATCGGCCAAGCCAAGCCAGGTCTCCAGGCACAGCCAAGTCTCTTCTTTCGTGTAACCTGTTTTAACTTGTTTTTCACAGCGGCGACGCGCTCTTCGTGTTCAGGTGCCAAGTGGAGAGGCCCTTATCCACTCCCTACTTTAGAAACTCTGCCCTTACGAAAATATTTCATCCAAAATTGTACCGTACTAAATTGACTTGCTTACAAGATCTTTTTGAATTTCATTGGCACTTTTGTCTTAAAGAACACCAAATTTGATAAAATTGCGTCAGTCAAACTCACTAATTCATTTCGATCCATTTAAAAGATATATCAAATATGTGTTGACAGGTAGGTAGAACTAAAGTTCACTAAAGAATTATCAAACATAATCATTAATACTTCGATCAACCTGCCAAAACGAGAACGAACTTTTACGCGCATGTTTGAATGGAATGACCTAATATAAATATTTTTGTATTACCAGCGCACAGATATTTGGTCAATTTATATATTCAATTATTAATAGTAAGAGCGGATATATTTAGTACCAGGTACACTATTAAAAATTAATATATTTAAATAAAAATTAGAATTGGACTATATTAAATATTTACTACTAGCTTATGTTATTATGGACGCTTATGCCACTAAAAAAGATGGGATATCCAAAAGTTAATTTGGTTTGGCTCGTGTACCCAAATAAATTACCAAGATTAATTCACACCTCAAGTAGCGTCATGGTAACACCAAGCAACACTCATTATATGGCATACTCACATGTATTTTATTTTATACTAGGTAGACAACTAATAAACCCGACATTTCAGTTTAACAGCTTTAGCTGATATGGTAGCCAAACAGAATATTTCCACCTCTTCCCGAAACATGAAATTTTTGAAGTGTAATTGGAATTACAGAAGATGGACGTCATACTAGGACTAAAATAGTCCTGTGAAGGTTTCACTATGTAATTTACTTACTAAGGTGACCCTAATACCATATGTTGACCTCGTTAACAAATAATGTAGAAAAGTCGTAGAAACAGGCGCTGGGATAGCAAAATGGTCTCCTCCACTTTACAAACTACAAACACCTTTCTGTACGCATGCTACATCTACTCATAATGAATGTAGTCATTGGTAATTTATTTGAGTTACAAAATAAAAAAAGACCTGTTAACTTCGGGCAGAACTCGTATCTATATATTAAACTATTTGCAAATATTAATTTTTCAGGAACTAAGTACAATACCAATTGGGTCTTTAAAGAATATACTGTAGTAATTATAATGTAGGTACTGTATATTTAAAAAAATAGGATCTGGTATAATCGCTATAGTTTTCCGTAATCTTCCAATCAATTTGACCAATTGAATTAAACATTTTTAAAAATGATAAAGAAATATTTCTCTATTAATTGCACCAGAGTCTCAAATGATACCACACATTTGAAAAAAATCAATATTTTATTGACTTTTTCATTAATTATTAAATTAACATTTTAAAACAGTTAGTGCAAAATATGTGGGTTAATAAAGTTCAATACTCTGTCAAATTTTAAGTGTTCACGGTGTATAGTTTTTGAGACAATCGGCTACGACGGACGGACTGACAGACTCGTGTGTTATTTTATAAGGTTTTTGTTTTTTAGTTTGAGTTACCTAATTCTAAAATTTAATACTGTTTTATTAGAAGAAAAAAACTACAAACCTTAAATAAATATTTTTTTATGTACCAGCGTTAAAGGTATGCTTTTAATTGTGTTTATTAATTTGTAATGTTAAAGGTTATACTTACATTCTTAATTTATGTGACATATGTCTCCGTTATACCTAACTTTTATGTTAAACGTTTATTAAATAAAATCTGTGGTTAAATTAGAAAATTTATATTTCTTATTTTGTATTTAACCATCACGTTTAATTTTCAAAATTTTGTATTGTTCTATGTACGTGTATGTATGGATGAAAAAGTAAAATAATAAAGGTATAAACCCGCATGCATAAAATGAGAGAACCTCTAAGTAATACTAACATACGTAAACTTAATACTGCCAAACACATTTTTTATGAGTGCATAAGAGCAGCTCTACCACATAATGCGAAATTAATCTGGAATCTGTTTCAATAAAACATATTGATTTTTCTAAATTCAATGTGACCTACTTTATTTTTACTATGTCGCTTTGAATTTGTATCATCGTTGAGATAAAATTTGCGCCTTTCAATCTTGGAAATCGATGCGTAACTATATTATAGGAGAGTACATATTTCTATTTCGTTGCTCGCTTTTCACAACCGAATTTCATGAAGCAAAGTACTAAGAGTTTTCTTCGTGAAATTTCCATATTGGGTGTATTCTTTATTCCCCGAAATTCTGCTGTCAGCTGAATTGGAGATTGAAAGCCGCGCTCTTCGTGTATCCTCACAGACCCTAAGAGATATGATCGAAATCTTTCCATAACATGTACCTAATAACATAATTCACGCATTAAAATAAAACCAGTTTTTATATTTAGGCTCATGCAAATGATGTTATTGTGTAAGCTCGTCTAATTTTCAGGAGGTTATAAATACAGTTCATTACATTATAGAGTACTTTTCAACAAAACTTTGTGTTTATAAATGCAATAATCTATAAAAAGTAATTTTAATATCATGTATGCACTTAATTCTACCTGCATGACTTTTTATTTAGGTACACTTCACTTATGTGTATTTATTAAATCACACTTTTCCTTCTGTATCTTAATTTTTTTATCGTTTCAAGTAAATAATTAAATTCGATAATCCATTTTCCTGGAAAGGCGATTAATGATAAAATAATTTTAAAATAACATTTTTGTAAAAATATTGAATCATTGACAATAGCTGAGTAGTTCACGACACATAGAATTGAAGAAATGCTATGAAAAGAAAGAATTTCGTGCCTTGAAGTAGATAGCCGTAGGTTGATTTTTTACCGTTATTACAGATTTATTTCTTCCTCTTGCCTATGTTTACTTCTATCTCTAACGGGAAAATCTTACGTACCAAAAAAGATTACTATTTCCATCCCGAAAAAAGTTGTTCTATATTTATCTTCATGACACGAGTCATGAACGGAAATCAAATAAGTAATTGATATGTAAAAGCGATAAAAATAACAAACCCAATGTCACATTTCTAATACTAAGCTAGCATTAATGCTATTTGTGCAAATGTAATAAAAGAAATATTTGTAAATAAAAGTACTTTTAAATATATATTCGATTTCCCTTGTGTTTTAAAAATGCGAATTTTAAGAAAATAATTTTAATAAATCTAATTATTTAGGTATGATATTTCAAAGACAATTATTTTGATGAAAATAACCTCGAACTCGGACTTGGACTTAAAGGTGAGGATTACGGTGAATTAAAATATGAAAGAAATTTATCTTTTTTTGTTGATCCGAAGTACTTTTTTTTAAATAGAGAATTAGAAGTTGGCCACTTTATCGTTATCTGAAAGTAGTTCGACTGTTTGGAACGCAAGTTTATAAATAAAAATCGTCATAATTCATTGCAATGTTTAAGAATTTTAAGGAAATTCTAAATATATAACAATTAGCCCAAATTTCTTGAAAAAAACATGGAAAATTTCATATGACCAAACATCGATTACGAATATATGTTAAGTATTATTTTTGAATATTTCACGTGGATAATATATATTCAAATATATAAGGCAGACAGCATATTTTGCTTCAAAATGTTTGTTTAACTTTGATATTAATTATCTTTTATATTAAAGTAATTAGTTAAGTAACATTTTCTATTGGATATTAAAAGTTATACATGATGAATTTTTGTTTGCATTATGTTATTATATAAAATGACGTTGCAATTTCTGCTACAAGTTTAAATATTCATATATAATAAATATTGATGGTTTCGTCGTTTTCCGGTTTGTCGATACTGCTGTAAAAAAATGAAATTGAGTATAGCACGATTTCTACGCATCTGAAATGATTTAACTTGAAACATATTATATTTAGCTCTGTTTGACTAACTTTAAATATGTATAAAAATCTGTTATATATTTTTTACAAAATATAAAATAAATAATTATCCTTAAAAATGTATTTATGTAAAAGGGACATAAGAGATGTCTCAAATTGTCAGCAGACTCAACCTGCTAAAAAAAGCTTAATATTTTTATCACCATGAGATATAAACTACGAAAACAGGCTTAGGAATGGCATAAATTATATTATCAACATACCTGTGAATACATGTTGTAGAATATACATATACGTACATGGGTATAGTGTAAGTTCCTACAAACTTCTTTTTAACTAAAACAAAGTTTAAATTTTAATGTTTCCTTTTATCACAATAATTGCTTGATTTGATTTTTTCCAATCAATCTTACTATTAAAGCAATAAATTTAATTTTTCGCCCAATTCTAAAGTTAATTTTGATGCTTTGCATAGCGAAATCACATTCTTTTGAGATGTGTTAAATTATTGAGACTAATAAAATTGTTATTCATTCCATGAACTACAAATAATAACCTATGTTTTATATAATGGTCTTACACTTGTTTTACAACTCTTTATACTATCATTTTTGTAAAGAGTAATTTCGAAATAAATCGTAATAGTGTAAATACCGGAAATAAGTATTTTATATTTAACTTATAATACATGTATCACATGGTAATATTTACGCCATAATGTTATTCACCGAAACAATCGAACGCTTTGGTATTTTGGTTTCTTTTTTTTTCATCTTAACATTAGGTTCGTTTAAATATTGAATTTCATGTAACTTTTTTAAAATTCTTCTTTCCGTTCTTGTCAATATATTTAATACTTTTTTTAATATATGCGTATACTTTCGTTAAATTTGAATACTTTCAAAAACCTTAATATTTCATTTTCCTTTATTTTTATACCTTTTGTGTTTTTACTCGTTAATGAAATATTTAAATTGATTTGTTTTTGCTTTTATACTTTTAATTAAATACTTTTAATTATATAGCAGCATAAGCTTCGATTTCGGAAATCTTTTATGAATAAATTTTCTCATATCTTGTGTATGTTACGTTCTTCTTGCAGCGATTAAAAGTAACTTACTTAATTGTTACTCTTAAGTTTTTACAATATTGTTTGAAGGAATCTCTTCCAGTCAACCAGAAACTATTAATCAATTCAAAGGCGGCTGTAAAAATTACATTATTGTAATTCTGACAAAAAAACTGGAACAGAAAAACAATATGCGGATAGGAATAAAAGAAAAGAAATGAGGCATGAAACGGATTAAAAATAAAGCAAATGGTAGAATTAATTACCTTTTTATACGACGGTATTATCTTTAAGGAGAGGTATTATCTTTTTATATAACCTTTAAGAGGCTAAATGGATGGTGAACTTCTGATTTCAGGCTCCAATAAATTTCACAAATTAGTAGCGTGAATAGTATAGGAATGTTCATAAAGGAGAACAATTTTTAGAAATGTGTGGTGACGTCTCCACGATCCACGATCCACGTCATGGGCATATAATTACATGAATTTGTCACCGAGGTAAATGGTCTAATGGTCAATAGAATGGTATAATGAAAGCTGTGATAAATAATTTCTGTTGATTTTAGAAACAAACCTCTAGCTACTGATGATAATAGCATGAGACTTTACTAGGTTTACAAATAGATCAATATTTTGGCCCCACTGACTGATCAGTTTTGATATTTAAATTTAGTAAGTTAATTGCAACATGAATATTATGAAAGTTAATAATTGTATAAATTATAAAATAATCTGTTTACGAATTACAATTGTTATGTAGGTCGTTGGTAATACTGTCCCTAAAAACAGAAAAAGAGAGTGGAGAAAGCACACTGCCTTGACGCACGTCAATTTACTTAGAAAAAGTATTCCATGCTGTGAAAACTTGCTTATTTATGTGTGAACTTAAACCCTTCTATAAACAGTTTTGAAATGTTAACTGATTTCAAGCAAGCTAATAAACAAATAAATGTACACAATTAAATACGCTACTAAAATACAGGAGAAACATAATAGTGAATTACATGTTATTCATGGGTAAACATATATCACTAGTTACAATTATTAAAGCTGTAAAAGTATTGCAAAATGATGATTGAAAAAATTCACTAATATGTTACGTGTGATACGTTCAAAATTGTTTGACTAATATGGTTAAATGGAAAGTAGACCAAACTTTTAGGTTCTGTAGGGGTAGAAATTTTGAGCGATGGCGTAATATAGGCCTTTATTTTTATTTTTAGAAATTAAAAATTAATCATTGCTGCTTTCTGAAGGGGTTACATTATTCGTATTGTCTAACTTTGTTCCTCGGTCAAGGATTGTTGAAGGTGTGGCAAAATAAGAATTTCATAATTTTTTATCCAATTAGCAACGTTTATTTTTCCTCATTTTCCTGCACCTAGAGTATATAGAAATATTTACCTTTAGTAAATAAACATTGCGAAATTTAACTAGAAATACATTTTTCCACATATTTCCACTTATTCTTAATACTCTGACAGTTTTCCAGCCCTAAAGACAAAGATCAAACTTGTATTTACATTTCGCTTTGTCTCTCTTAGCCATGTGCTTCTGAATATTACCATTAAGCCACGGATCTGCTATGCGTTTGATTCATTTAAAAGTATAATGCAAAAACGTTCGCTGTGAATGGTGAAAATTTGAAAATATGAATATTTATTCAATTTTCAGAATAAAAAATATTTTTTTCATTTGCTATTCTTATCATTAAAATAGAGGTAAGATGCATAATAATTTAGATTTCTCAAATTCTGAGAATTTACATAAAATAATATTCTCAAATTATATACTATATTAGTATGTATATTCTTATATTTAGAACACAAATTTGTTTTAAACTGGGGGATTCCATTGAGTTTTAATTACGAAAAACAATAATAAATATATTAGCCGTCTTTTGTCTGGATTCAGAGGTCTTATACACTTTACGCCATCAATTTATTTCTTACAATAATACTGTTTTATGTATCAAAAAACAATTAATTTTTGTGCAATATTACAAAAAATAACATAATTTCCAAAAAAAATATTTTTTGTATAATTCTCTTCTTATAAATTGCAAAAGTGATTCTAGTGGAATTTATTGATTAGTTATTTGAGATACAATATGGAAAGGATTGATTAGTTATTTGAGTTACAATACGCACAATGTAATAATTTGTTAGCAATTAGTTGAGTTATTTGGCTCCAAACCTAGAAAATACTGACAGTGTATATACCTGACAAAATATAACTTTTCATACTCATGTATATTTGTAAGTTATAATGAACTTTCAGTTTCTAAATATTGTTTTATGTAAATTATAAAAAAATCGACCGCACTTGTAGGCAGAAAATGGGGATTTAATAAAAATTAACGACATCCTACAACTTTGTGATTAAAATAAACCTTAATTTTTCCGTAAATCCTATTTGTTTGTTGTTGAAACATTGATATTGCTCTATTATAAATAACACTCAAATTACCAAAGAAATACTTCCAATAATGTTTTCAATTCCAATGATAGATAAAAAAATAACTTCGATGCCCTTAGAGCTTCAAACGTTCCTGCTTGTGGTTCACTCCTACTACCTCGAGTTGTTTATTTATCAAAACTTTCATTGGACAATTATTCATTCTACTAATTATAAGTACTCGAACATTTAATCACAGCCAACAGTTTACACCTGGTACACAATTTCGTATCTCAATGCGAAAAACTCAAATTTGTCTTAATACTAATTATGGAACTGTAATTAGAGAAAGACGATTTTCACATTGAGGTTTTCATGTATTTTTAATCTTTTAACTTAACACAATAGCTAATATTTGAACTGAAAGAAAATATGCGAAAACTTGTCGAAATTTTTTTCTGAGTAATAAAAAAAAGAAAACGAAACACAGTTTCGACACATATGAAAATTTTCATTGAATAATAAATAAGTTGACTTCATAATGTAGCGATAAAACGTTCTTGCGCATATTGTTGTGACTTCAAAGTAATAATTTATTTTGAACATAAAAGTAGCATTTGCTTATAGAAATTTATAATACCGACAAATATAAAAACCTACCATCAATCATTAGTCATCTTACTCAAAAATGAGACTTCTTCCCTGCCCTTTTTGCATAATTTTCAACTTAAAATTCAGGAAAATTTACATTTTGACTTCGAAAAATTTCGACCCATGTTTTAGGGAAGACTTTATTTTTTATACTTTTTTTATTTCGACGTATGTTTTAGGGAAGACTTTATTTTTATATTTTAATAAGAACCTGACAAGTACCGCTTATTTATACTTTGGATGTTTAATCTAGAAGAATTAACTGTTTTTAAAGTATAAAGCGAACTAAAGGTGAAAAAAAAATTTACACGGCATTAAGATATACGTATATTTTTTTCTTTATATATATATATATATATATATAAATATATATATTTATATATATATATATATATATATATATAAGACTAATAAATATACAATTTTTTGTTGTCTGTCTATCTTTTTAATTTTACTAAAGTAACGTAAAATTTTTTTTTTTATATTATCAAGATACAAATTTTTTTCGAGATATCGATGTATTATTTATATATGTATATGTTTAAATAAATGATATATTATAAATATGTTTATATAAATGTGCTGAAGTATTTTTTTCATATTCTATACGTGTGTTATTGTATATTTTTCTGTACGCATACGCTTAAATATAACGATAAAACATTGAACCAAATTTATTTTTTATTAGAAATTATTTCTTTATTTCTCCTTACGACGAGACGCAAGGAGAAGTTAATATTGTGTAGGCTGTTACATAAGTTTTTATACCCTAGTTCAGGTCAGTATTTTTTATTTGCAGAAATATTAAAACACTGAAACGCAATTCACTTGTTGTGTGCTACTCTGAATATATGTGTTAATATCAAATTTCAATACATTTTCCAATTTTCATTATTGCGAATTAACTCAATCATATAATCTCGTAATAACAGTTTCAAATTTCTTCAGTGGAAACTGAATGACATCTAGTTTACTTGCTATTTTGTTCAAAGAAAACTCAAAACAAAAATTCTTGAACTTATTTTTGCTTAGGAAATTCATTGGAAAATATCAAGTTAAACAATTCAAATATTGTTAATATCTAGTTAACAAAATCTTATGAAAATTCTTTCTTTAAATTTTACTTTTTATTGATTTAAAAAATATATATATCACTAAGAGGAAGATATTTTGCTAAAATTGTATTTTGAAGTTTAAATCTGAAACTGAATACACACACACAAACAAACAGGCCTTCATGCGCACGCACACGCGTACGCACACGCGCACGTGCACACGCACACACGCACATGCGCACGCACACACACACACACACATACATGTATGTGTGTATATATATATATATATATATATATATTTAATTTATATAGGTACTCCATGAAATGCTAATTATATTCAAAATTAAATACTAATTGCAAGTTCAGATGTGCGATTAATTTTTTAGGAATTTTGGGTATTTTTCTATTCCCCAAAATAATGTTATTGGTCTCATGATTAGCAGTTGATTTATTTGGTAAAATCACTACGAATCACTGAAATATTATCGGTTTTTATACACCTCACCTAAACCATACAAATAAATATACATTATAATCTAGCATTATTCATTCCATATATAATTTGCGTTGTTTCTTCAAATCGTAAATGTAACCCATGTTTTTTAAACTTTTCACAACAAAGTAACTTTACGATCTTCTTCTAAGAAATAAATATTAAACCGCATCTTATTCAATATTCCGATATATTTTAAAACATTTGAAAGTAAATTGTAAATTGCACATAAAACTTGCAAATTATTTAAATCATAATAAAACATCGTCGATATGAATTTAATGATTTAAGAAATTAATTGTAGCACTTTTCAATGATCTGGTCATTATCTCCATTAGAACGAATAAAACAATGTTGCAAAACTGACACAAATTAAAGAAATATATATATATATATATATATATATATATATATATATATATATATATATATAATAATTTTACTATCACCTCCGGCTTTGTATCGCTTCTTTTATACGCTTAAAAAAAGGACAACGATTTTAAAATAATAATTAAATTAAAATTTAACTTCGACCTATACAGGCCGCTGATTCCATCACAATTGTGTGCGTAATTAAAATGTAATTCAAGGTACGTAATCAAAAAAATAGTATAAAAAATTAATAGTTTCAAAAGGGGAAGTAGATTTCTGAATATATATGTATGTGTGTATATATATATATATATATATATATATATATATATATATATATATATAATAAATTCCGCAAAACTTTATTCCGCTTTCAATAAATGAACAATTATTGATATTGCATTTCTCGTGACATTGTGAGTAATATAGGATGTAAGAGATGTGAAAAACGGAAAAACAAAACTGTTTTTACAAGAAAATTGGGCCTATTTCAAATAACCACCGAGAAGAGCATTAAAAAGTATAAAATATTGGATATATAAAATGTTTGTAAATTTATTTATAACCAGAAACGATATTGTACAGTTCAAATTCCAACTAAATAATCGTATTTTCCTTATTTTACTTCGTTCTCTATGACCGGTTTCTGAGGTACATTTGACAACAGCTTATCTACTCAATATCTCTATTGAACCGACAACTTGTCAAAAATCGTTTCATAATACCCGATAGCTAGTTGTCGGTTCGATAAACTCCCATTAAGTTAACTGAAGAAAAATGGCCGTTTGACTATTCCATAACAGCAAATATCATACATGAAATTGACATTAACTCTAACCTTTTCGTATTATTTTAAAAAGTATGTATTAATTATTATATGGACCCGGAATCCATATTCTCAAATATGGATTGTGTAACTATAAATTCAACTTTTTCATCAAAATCTGATGGAGATGTTATTCATTTTATAAATAATATCTTAATTCGAAGAAATTTGAGAGATCGTAAAAATCCCTTAGAAATTATTACAGATGAAGAGTGTAAAATGAGATATAAATTTGACAAGAATACTGTGCAATATTTATGCGAAAAAATTAATAGTAACACAGCTCCTTTAACTCACCGTAAATATGCATAATTAGTCCATGTTAGATTTTAAACTTAAATAGGAAAGTATGTAATTTAAGAAGTGTGAGTAGATATAGGAGAGTAAGAACAGTTATAACAACATGCACAAGCAGAAGTCAAGTTATTCATCGGTAGTATTTCTGTTGTCATATAAACGTTAATTTTAAATTTTGTTAAGTCGGCGGCACACTTATGCATATATAGTCAATGTCATTAACAAAATAGACAATTTTCCAACAAATGTTTACTTATTAATTAATACGAACGCGCCTTAAATAATATTTTATTTCGAATATATTGAATAAAACATGTATTTCATTAAAATACGTTTAAAACTTTAGTTTTGAAAAAGAGCCGTCTAGTGGTGCGTAGGAGAAATGCTTATAGAACCGATAGTCATCAATGGAACGAAAAAGTGCAGCATTTATAGTAATTTGTAATTTATCGCACCAATAGCTTTAATTAACCAATAGCTATAGAAAGGTTATTCAATATCCTCAGAGCCGGCCCGACTGTTTATGAAGAATAATATGCTCAGTATTTTAAAGCAAGGTGGCGGCGGTATTTATACAAACGCATGTGAGGAAAAACATTGTGAAAATTAATTAATACGAGTAGGGTTAATTTTGCAAATGGACAGCGGGTAGCGGTTGAAAGGAAACGTATGATGAGAAGTAAAATATTGTGACGAAAAGATAAGAATTTCTATTAAAGATTTGACAACACCGTGTCAAAAAAAAAGATTTATTTAAAAATTTATTTTTTCCTTTAAATAAAAACCCAATTAAAAAATGTTAGTTTATTTTCGCCCTTCGTTTGTGTGTTTATATATGTATGTATATATATATATATATATATATATATACACTCACACACACACACATACAAACATATATACATATACATATACATAAGATTTTTTTAAATTAACATCAGATCTGTAACACAAATAGAGCACTAGCCTTTTTTGAATTACTAAGTTACGGTGTAATAACGCCTGGTCGTACTTGTAGATTAATATATACTTTGTTGTACCCATAATGAACTTGAATATTATATGAACACAATAGGTTTGTGACCTTCGTAGCAGTTATTAATAAGTCACTAAAACAATTTAATAACTTTTCTAATTATATTTATAAAAATGATTTACTTTTAGCAAGATGTATGGGCGTATATGCGAACTTGGCAACGCCGTATCATTATAAGGCGTTCGCACTGTAATTTAAATTTTATTCCACGTGTCGAGTCATTAATTCAGTATTTGACGTGTTGTCATCACGGTGAACGTCTAGATTATCATCAGCAAAATAATAATTACAACTCTTCTTTTGATCCAGCACTTTATAGAATTACTTAATAAAGAAAATGACAAGCTTTTAGCCTAGAATTTTGGTTATTTTAGAGAACCAGCTGTTAATTGATAATGATTTAGAATTTATGGTTTACGCGTCATAATCATATTGACTATCTGTCTCTCGACTGAAAAATTGCATCTTTAATACGAACCTAAATTGCGATTAAATTTCCTAATAAAATAAATTGAGTAGCATTATCGTTTACAATCACTCAAATATTCTTTATTTCATGTTATAAGAAATCCTTTTCTTAAGTTTATGCGTATTTGTAATCACGTGTGGGAGACACGTGATTACACATTTCATTTTACTATTAATTTTCTTAAAAAATTCCTTTCTCAACATAAAACTTCATATAGATATAAAAAACCAAATACTCGTAACGTAGCGCATTGAACACTAGAATAACTCGAGATGAAGCAAAAACTCTTTAACCTAGTTAGGTAAATAAAACATTCTGACAATCTGAGATCGCAAATAAAAGTGGCTCATGCATGCAAAATAAGAAATAGTCGATGTCTTCGTACTCTCGCAAAACTGTAACGTAAACAAAACCATCCTTTCTCCTTTAAATTTACTACGAATGTTCACAGAGATTCATAGTAAGCGACAGTTAAACAATTTTTGCAATGAAAAAATTGCGTCGCGTCGTGGGACGCCTAGCAAATGTGAAATATCAAAATTTTTTTACATTTAAATATTTTTATTTAAACGAATTTAAAACGATACGATACAAATATTCAGATAATTGTTAATAATAAAATATTAATTTAATTTGTTTACTTCATTTTCATGAAATAATTTATCATAGAACTATTTCTGAACAATCTGTTGAAAATATATTTTTAATTTTAGCTGTCAAGACGTTAGCCGATAAGACGCAAAGCTGGCCCAACGGTTCATTACGACGTGGCATCAAAATATTTTAATAGGCTATTTGACTTGTTTTGTTAAACTGTTTTATATTGTTCTGTTTTGTATTAGAAGCACATTATGTTTATATTGATACAGGATGTATGACGTATTTTTCAAATAAATCACTTTTAAGGTTTAAATTTTCAAACTCGCGCTAAAAACGCAATTTCTGTAATGGTGACGTCACACACATGTAAACCTAAACTGCCCGCTGAAAGGAGACATTATTTACTTCCATATTAAAATGGTGTTTAATGACACAAATAAGTCTATGAAAAGTCCCCACAAAGCGTTCGTTTCAATGCCAATGAGACCTAAAAAACGAAATAAGTAGCTACGAAGAGATCCAAACAGCCCGAAGAGATAAAAACAGCATTAAACTCACTCAAATGTTTTTATGTGGGAAGATCATTTAGATGTAAATAATATTTGTGTTTTAATTATTTATATCGATATTAAAAAGCAAAAGGATAAGAAAATCAAATTTTGGTACTAATGCGTTTTAGTACCAATGATATTATGTTTAATGATATTTTGTTATAATTGTTAGTATTCATCTAAATTAAAATTGTTTATACAATTTTAAAGAATATACATTAAAAATGACCTGTTTAAAAAAATATGCAGTAAGCGATTATTTATGATAAAAAAATTAATTTAAAAAAATGTATACCTGACGATTTCGTTTGCTACTGAATTATGTTTTATCCTTTAAATCTTATAAATTAGGAAGTATTTAAAATAAAATAATAATATAAGTAATTTACTTAACCTGTCAATTCCAGTAATTACATCTTGTTGGCCAACCACATTCAAGAACTAATAAAATTTATTTGTTATATGGCTTAAGTTTAGAATAATATTATAGTGCTGATATATACATCAATGAGTGCTTAATTGTTTGCTCGCGTTGTGTGGTGTGTTATATATATATATATATATATATATATATATATATATAGAGTACACTGCATTGGAATTAAATAAACTTCTTTCATACGTTAGTTAGGGCCGAAAATTATTTTAGTTAAATATATCATTTCTAATATATTTATTTTATTATATGATACACAGTACGTAATGAATTCACATTAAAAAAAAGTAAACTAACTGCTAAGAGGTTCGGTTTACTCACTGCTTAACTTTAGTTTGCGACACATAATGATCGTTGAACGTACTTCAAGAGGTAACTCCTTAGCTTTCCTTTAATCTAAAATATCTGCCTCAAATGGTTGTTCACTACTGAAACCATAAATGGTCACGTTTAAGTATTTCAACACCTTTTAAAATCGATTAATATTATTGCTTACAGTTTTCTCTGTTCACTTGATTTATACTTTAAATACAAAATACAGCAAATAATCTCTAGTACCTGCTATTATTAAATAGAATCAGCTCGATATACCGCTCCGCTGTCGTATTATGACCATATCATATTATGTCCTCTTGAAGATCTTACAAGTTTACGTATCAAGAATAGATTGATTGCTCGCCCACTCAACTCATCTTGGTTAGAAGGAAAACTTACTCCTTACATTAGGTTTAAGGAAATCTCATTGCAAGCTTAAATGTTCACATATGCAGAGAATATTTACCGCCCGCCCACGTAGCACATCCTGGTTACGAAGCGCTTCTTTCATTATACTCAAGTATTCTGCATTCCGACTCGGCACATCGTAAAAATAAAAATAGTCCTTATTATAAATTATATATATATATATATATACACATATATATATATATATATATATATATATATATATATATATGTGTATATATATATATATATATATATATATATATATATATATATTATAAAACCATTTATATACAAAACGTCGTGAAGGTAAACATTTAGCTAAGTATTTAGCTTCTCTCTTCAATTAAATATACATGTTAGAAATGTTCGTTTTTTTTATTCTAAATTTCATCGAATTATAATTGATGAAGTCTACGCGATATTCGGGGTCCAATAAACGGTATCGACTTAACTTTTAGGTATCTACTTAACCAGTTTACGGAAAATTCAACGTATTTCTCGACAGATTAATGAAATTTGGGAGAAGCTGCCACGACTGAAGGAAAAACGTATCCTGAATTCCTATATAGGAAAGAAGGACCCGAGGACATACATAGATAACCGCTTTAAGTACGGTTTTATAATTTTTCAGTCTCTTGCATCCCTATAACTTTCGTATAAACTTTTCAATAAATCGTTGTTAACTTTGTTAAATTTAATTTTGATTCTAACTTAATGTTTTAAAAAAAAATTTAAATTATATAGTTTGATCGCACTGTGATCCGACTTGCTTATTACACACTCTATTTGAATTCATAAATTTTGCTAAATTTTTTTATAAAAATTTAGCAAAATTTATAAAATATTTTTCATATATAAAATGTAACGCATGAACGTATATAATGCAGCTCTTAATATTATGCCGAAATTCAATGGCGACCCAAATAACAGGTAGTGGTTTTTAAGAATTTACTGAAGTATTATGACAATATCAATCCTAACTATTTTTAAAACACCACTGTAATAAATATGGTTCCGAAACGTGGGATCACATTAAATAAGTTCTGATTCATAATTTTTCAGTTCAAAGGGATTAATATTCTTTGAATATTGATTTAATCAATATAAAACAAAATGTTTCAGAAAATCCACAATATTTTTATAATAGATAGACTATATTATTACAATCATGATTTACACAGAATTACACGCAATCGATAAAATTTTAATAAAATGCAAACACAGCTTTTTTACAATAGAAATATTAAAAGCATTTTTAGCGACACTTGAAGAAACATTAGATTCAACCATTTGGATAGTGTGACCTTCTAATATGCCTACTACTTTACGATATTTGAAGGAAGAAGATAATATTACCTATATGCAAAAACGTAATAATCCATCTCCACATACTGAACCTATTTTCTATTTTAGGAAACCTAATAATAACTCCTTATTCAGACAATAGTCTCATGCCCATTTCTTCAAACAATAATCCTATGCCCATTCATTTAATATCCAAAAATTCAATGAATCGCCGTGGTACCAACATAAGAGGCAATTTCACAACTTCCGCCAACCCAATTTTACGCAAAATAATTACACGCATTATTCTTAAAAATAACAATATATTCACAAAAAAAAAACAAACCAATCAGAACCGATGAGTATCATTTTATATGCTTGTGTAAAGACATCGCCATATGGAAATAATGACAGGACCATATAATCACTTTCAAAATGTAGTACCATCTTTCCATTACACATCTAAAGAATTACATATCAACGAAGCACAAGAAATAGGATTACTCATATAAATTAATAATCCCTTTTACGGACTAGATTTTAATTGAGAACCCTCGCGCGAATATTATTACGAAAAAAATTAAATTCAAATTCAAAAATTTTCAATTAGACATTTTCCACAAACATTGCATGAAATAATTGAAATCAATTCTCAAATGACGAGACAATTACCTTTTATAGAGATGAAAAATCCACCCATAAATATACTAATCGACACAGGTACTAATCAATCATTCATTTCATTTGAAACAGTAAGAAAATACTTTAGTCGATATACTCTTAATTTTGACCGCAGATTATTAATTTTCATTGCACAACTCAAAACAACTATTCTTTTAAAATATATATTTTTGACTAATTTAAAGTCGGTGGTTTTCCTAAATTCTATGTGTACAAATTTTACAACATATTCAATGACCTCATAGGATTTGAAATGTTAGAAAAATTACAAGCTAAAGTCGATTTTAACAAAAAAATATTTATAACTTCACAAGCCATCACACTAAACACAATAAATTCTGGAAGCACATATTTATTTGAAGATTTTATGCGATCACACAGTAAACAGCAAGTTAATATACTTGTTAATATATTTGAAGGCAAAATTCACATTCCTGAAACCAACTTAAATCAATGTTTTATTACTTCAACTGTAATCAATGTTTGTGAAATCTATGATTACGCAGAAATAAGTAACCCAATTCATAACGACATGATAGTTAACTTGACAGAAACCTTAATAGTTTTTAACCGCACGTAAAATTTTCACTTATAAAAATTTTGTTTAATTTTTCAACTAATATGAAACAAAATTTAATTAGAACGAATCATCATAATTTGGAGAAAAAGAATTAAATCATTAAATTATGCAAATAACATGAAGACATACTTTAATTCGAAAATTCACTTTCAACTTTTACGAACATAATTAAATATGAGATTAAAACTCATGACAAGCTATCAATAAATACTAAACATTACCGTTACGTAGTAATATATAAAGAAAAAGTTGAATTCCAAATGAATAAAATGTTAGAACAGAAAATAATACAACCGTCAAACTCTCCATGGTCATCCACTATCTGGGTTGTACCAGAAAAAGCGAATGAACCAGGTAAATAAAAATGGTACATTGTTATAGACCACCGAAAATAAAGTGAAAAATAATAATAAGTACCGGTTCTTAATATAAACGATGTATTAGGTAAGCTCAGTGTTTTCGACGCTAGCAGATTCCTTCCAATTGATCCTAATAGCATCAATAATATACATAATATGCATCCTAATAACATCAAAAAAGCAGCTTTTAATATAAAAAATGGACACTATGAATATCCTAAAATGCCTTTCGGTCTTTAATGCTCCATTAACAATCCAACGAATAATGTATAACATTCTTAAAGAATTACAAAATATTATTTCGGTAATAATAATCTAAATAAGATTATATCGTAATACTTTCAACATCCCTTGAGGAACATATTGTTAATCTTGTAAATGTATTCGATCTTTACGGAATTCAAATTTTAAAATTAATTTAGAAAAATTGGAATTAGTGAAACAAGAAACTATCTCGGGCCTCTTATTATCCTCGTTAGTATCAAGCGTAAATTGAACAAAATTAAAACAATTCTAAACTATTCCATACCAAAAACAACAAAAGTAATAAAATTTCCCTAGATCTAATGGAATATTTCAGAAAATTCATCTTTGATTTTGCAAAATTTACTTAATTCTCACATCATGCTTTAAAAAAAGGTTAAGACTGATTTTATCCTAAATACACAAAGTGTTTTAAACATTGTCGAAAAATTTTAACTTACTATCCTTTACTTCAATATTCAAATTTCGAAAAGGTATTCAATTTAATTACAGATGCCTCCCACAATGCAGTTGAAGCTGTCTTTTCACGAGGGCCCATTAATTCTCTTAAATCAATTACGCCTCACGAACAATTAACAACAGTGAAATAATTTATTGTATTGTCAAAAAAGATTTATAAGCTATAAATTGGGTTACGAAATATTTTGAACCTTATCTATTTGGTAGAACCTTATCTATTTGGTACCTTATCTATTTGGTAGAATATTATAACTAATCATAAACTGCTACAATGGGTTATGTCGCTTAAGGAACCTAATTCTAAACTTGTACGCTGGAGATTTAAACTAGAAAAGATCGAATATAAATTAATTTACAAAAAAGATAAGTACAACACTAATACTGATGCAATTTAAAAATATGATAAATAATAATAACTTATCTTCATTTTTGGACATAAACTCTTCAAACGAAGCAGTAGGTGATGAAAACATGTCGATTATCGCGAATTCAAACGAAACTCCGCAATTTGCTTATCTAGATGCTCTTTATATAAGCGAGAAGAAATATTTAACGAAACTATTAATATAAGTGTAAAAAAAACAATACTAAAAATACCTATTTTCCCAAATACTTTCACTAAATTTTTTTAATAATTTATTTCCGATTCAAAGTGAATCGAAAATTGGTTTTCCATTCACCAAATAAACCAAAAATAAAAAAACATATTTTCAAATAAAAAAAGGATGAATGGACTAATCAGATTCGATAACGTCAAAGATGCCATAATTAAATTTCACAAAGACGACATAAAACTACATGTTTAATACGGCATCTGGCTACCTGAAGAAAAATACATTCCTAACATTGTGATTATACTATAAAATTCATTTAAAAACTCATCATTTAAGTTAAAACTCTACAAATCACAACTCCACAATATAATCGATACAGAACGTCAACATGAATTTAACAAGGCTCTTCGTAAAAATAAAAGAAACCACCGTGACATACTTGTTACCCAGCAACAAATAAAAAAGCGCTATTATTGTTAAGTAGTTGCCAAAAGTACCAAATTTTTAAAAACGAAGGACACCCCAATAAACAGCAGGTTAACATGTATTCTTGAAAAAATCTTTCGAAGTTTTACATATCGACATGTTTACAGTTAAAAGACAAAAATTCCTTACAGTCATCGACACATTTTCTAAATACATTCAGGCGTATTCACTGGATAGTCTAACGGCTATAAGTATCGTAATCGCGCTTGTTGTATACATGACTCACTATGGCTTAACCTCATGTGTAACAGCAGACCAGGCAAAGGAATTTAAAAATTATCTAACGAAATAATTTGTCCAGGTAGAGCACATATGAATTTTAGGTCAAGAAAGACTTAGTACATTCAGAAAAAAAGTCATGATTTATGCCGTATTAGGTTATAAACATTTCTAATGTTCCGTAACAAGAAAGAATAAAAATAAAAAACAGATATTTAGAAAATAGAGATCCTCTTGATACTGAAATTCATATAATTTTATAATATCTTGTAATTTTGAAACACTTTTTACAAAATTATATAAAAACATATGAACAATCCACACAAAACTTACATAATCAATTGAATTGAGATTTAAAAAATAAATGGACTATAGCTATGATGTTTCCAGAGAAAATGTATTATTTTGCTGAAAAATCAATCGGTAGGTGAGATAAACCAAACAAATTTATAAGAGAAATATGCACAGACCCTCGAGTAAACAAACGACTCCGCCCTAGCTTAGAAACTTTAAAAATAAACTATTTATTTTTGTACTATTTTAACCCAGATGAACAAAAAGAAAAAAACATTGGAACTTGGAAGTCAAATTTCAACACTTACTGAGACCGCTCATTACATACTATCAGTTTTTAATACCCATCAATTTTAATACATTTTCGACTTCCTAACAATAAATAACCTCTACAATTTAATCAAACCAAATTAAACAAATTATTCCTCAGTTAAGACAGGCGTAAAAAATGCTATCGCCCGTTCACGTATATACGTTGCCCATTACAGCATCTAATCAACATAAGATAGCAATACCATACTACAGACACTCAAAATCTTATGGCAAGTAAACAAATAAATCATTGGCGATAAAACAAAAAATTCTTTATTAATTGAAAGGATAGAATATTACATAGCCAACACTTTATTACAGCCAGAAAATTCCCTGTATACATTTTTATTTCCAGTTCTACAATAACGAACTTATCGCATTTCCTTCAAAATCATAATAAAATACTAATACAGAAAAGATGGATATCCAAGTCAAGATGAAAAATATACTTGTTAGCCTTTTATATTCAGCATAAATAAAAACACATATCTTAGTACGTCTTCTTGAAGGTCTTGCAAATTTACAAATCAAGAATAGATTTACTGCTCGCCTACTTAGCACTTCATGGTTAGAAGGAATACAAGGGACTTCTTTCATTAAGTTCAAGGAAGTCCCATAGCAAGCTCGAATGTTCACATATCCCGAAAAGATTTACCGCCCGCCCACTCAATATATCATGGTAACACGAATCCCAGCACATCGCAGGATATAAAAGCCGTTCTTATCAAGCGCAAATCTATTGATATACAAAAATTCGTGAAGTATTGAGGTTTTCTCTGTGATTATATATACAAGTTAAAAATGTTTGTTTTTATTTTTTTAATTCTAAATTTCATAGAATTATATTAGTCTTCTCGACCTCTTATTATGTAAACAAAACCTCCAAATTTCAAATGTAAACAGTAAGTTTATGGTTGGAATTGATTGATGTGTGACCAATAAGTCAATGAAATTTTGACTTCATATCATTGAATTCCAAAAAACGCAAGTCTTCAAATATTTTTGAGTGATAGTGTAAATACATATAAATGAGAAGATTTTTTCAGATTGTAAAATGCGGATTCCCCTAAAAAATATAATTATTATAAAATAAAATCAAAAGATACAAAAATCGCTGAATTAACAGCATTATCTTCCAAAAAAATTTCGTATCTAACTATTCAAAGTTGAATAAGGTTTTCGGTATATCTCATCGAACTGCGCTTTGAAGATGCCTCGGGGCGTTCGGTAACAGTAACCCGGTACCAGTAAGCTGTAGTTAAAATAGTGTATTTCGAGCAGATTACACATATATATATATATATATATATATATATATATATATATAACTATATAAATATTATTTTATTCAGGAAATAATAAACGAAAACCTTTATTGTTGTAAAAGTATTTATATGGATTAGGTTGATAGATTAGTTTTAAGGAAACTACTTAAAATGTTGCCCGTGTATCCTTGTAAAATTTAGTTGTTTTCCACTTCTTGGTAATGAATTTTCCTTTTTAATATCCCATAAGAAAACAATTGTGGTATTTAAATCGTGCTGAAAAAGATGTAATATACCACTTTTGCATTTGTTCTGATAAATTAAGATGTGAAGTTCAACTAAGATGTGAAGTATTGTAACGATTTGAAATTAAATTTAATATTTCACCAGAGAGCGAGGTGCACATCCTAATAGGAACCTCGTTAGTGGCTTTTTAGAAATAGAACTGTTCCGACTTGACAACTATTTTAATGTTACAATTGGAAGAATTTAAATATGAAAATAATGAAAATAACCTAGTTGAATAAAGTTGCCTTAAAAATGTTCAATGAACGGAATTTTTCGTAATAAATCTGTTGTCAGCTGAATTAGTATTTCACTACAGAAAGTCTCACCCATCACGTAGTTAAATATTCTAATAATTATACAAGCAAAACAAGGTAATAAATAGATATTCAATTAGCGTAAATATGTTTTCAGCTCTTCACAAATACGAATGATTGAAATAAAATTTGCCTTCAATTTTTTTAGACACGTTTTATAGTAGATATATCTTTCTCATAAACATCGTATAGAAACGTGAAGAAGGACCAATAAAGGTAACAAAGTCAAATGATATTACACCATTAAATAAAAATCTGTCAAGCACAAGTCCCACGATGAGGGCTACTTACATATTTAGTCATTTACAAATAATTAAGTGTATACATATATATATATATATATATATATATATATATATATATTATGTTTATTGCCTACTGCACTCTTCACAGGTATTAAACCATGGCACAAATTTAAATAATTACAAAGTCAAGGATAATCACTACACTTTTGATACAACTTTTTGAGTAGTTTCGGAACTAAGGGAGTATGACATATTTTTGTGCAGATACACCGTTTAAAATTATAACAAATATATTTTGGGACCTTTATTTTAAGCCCTTTCAAACTATATCCCATATTAAATATGGAATTAAAAAAAATTTCCGCCTTTACCCATTCTCTCAAATTTTTTTTTTAATTTATTCGATCTTTAGCTATTGGCATATGTGTAGATTGATACGGTTTAATACTTAGGCGAAGTTCCTACATCAAGCGGTTGTCGAGTAAAAACGTGGCAAATTTATAAGGAGACACGTGAATGGTTCCTCCTGTAATGGTTCCGTTTTTTCTTATGAGGTATGATACCCATATATATAATACACACATAATTACATATATATTTATGTATATATATATATATATATATATATATATATCTATGTGCGTGTGTGTATAGACATATATATGTACATATTTATTTAAATTTTTTAAAGTTTTTTACTTTTTTTCTAAAATAAATTATTTTTCGAGCAATGGATGAAAATAATTCATTTTGAATATTGTTATTATGAAGCTCATTTAATAAGCCTTAATTAGCTAAGATTGAACAATGATTTCTTTATAGTTAAGAAAAGCTAAACAAGAATATTTAAAATATTCCGACGTTAACAATACAACGAAAAACGTGCTTTAATAACATAATTTCCCAATTCTATTCAATTTAGTGAAAATGTTAAAGTCTGTGTATACGTGCATGACGATCATGCACTTTTTCACACTTTTTGACGGTCGGAAGTTTAGTTAAGCTATAGTTCCGACGAGAACATCACGAACCTTTTGTTCATCGAAATTTACCTTCTAAGTTCATTAACCTGGTTGCGTCGAGTTCGGGGCAAATGTTGCAGTCCGTCATTTTGCACACGCTCAATTCTATTTGTATATTCAAAGTTACATATCGCGTGAGGAAACTAACTGATGAAATAAGTCAAATATTCAGTCTTATTATGGCGACGAAAGTAGATTTTAAATATGGAGACGAAAGTATATATTTATATCATCGGTTAGCTTTTCTAATGCATAGACTTTCACATTGTCTATTGCGCTATTTTTATTATATTTACTCCAACTATCTTAAGGTTAATGTTCAGCGATTATTGAAAAGAAGTTCTTTGGCAGAATTCGTCACTTACGGAAAAGCGTTATGCTCCTTCCAGGCGACCTTTCCCTCTCATTCCCTTTCTATTATATAGATTATATACGGATGTATGTGTGTCTGTTCATGCAAGTATTGACATTCGAGCAGCAAGCATTGTGCGCGGCAGCTGTATAACCTCAATTCTAAACCCATGTTAATATTATTTTAACTTATTTTTTTTATTCTACTGGCTTTCTATTGTAAGACCGTTTCTGATTCGACATGTACTTATTTTCATTATAAATTATTGCTTGAATTTATAATTTTTTTTAATTGTATTTTATTCATTTATAATATTAGTGAATTATATAAATTATTAAACATTAAAAATTTATAAATAACAAAAAAAGTTAGGTCAATTCATTTAATTTCTTTATTACTTTATTATTTATTAAATACTTAAAATTCATAGATTACAATAAATTGTTATCATATTCATTTATTTTCATTATTAATTAAACTTTATTTAGACTGTTACAGTAAATTTAACAATTCATTATACTCATTTAAATTTTTGAAATATCAAAATTTAAAATAAAATATTTAGAATAAAAATAAATAGGTTTTAACTTTTATTATAACTAAATTTAATTCGAAAAGTAATTTAAAATTTCATTAATTAATAAAAAAATAGTAATCTTAAAAAAATATAAGTAATGAAATTTTAATTTTTAAGATAATTGAATTTAAACTTAAAATTAACTTTAAATTTAATTGATTTATTAATTAAATGTTAAGATTATAAAATGGGAAAACATTAAATTTCTAGAATAATAAAATTTATGTATTCTTAAATTTAATTTATTTTTGAGATAATTAACATAAAAAGAATGAGGTATAAATTTAAAATTAACTTAAAATTCAATTTGATTGATTAAATAAAAAAAAGGAATTAATTGGTAAGGTAATAAAATTGAATGTTAAAATGAGATTTAAATTTAATTTAATTTTGATACAATTAAAATAAAAATATTTTAATTTTATAATGCTTAAATTTTAATTCTAATTGAATTAAATTTAAAATTAATTTTAACATGAAACTATATTATTCTAAAAATTATTTTTTTATTTTATCAAACAATCTAAATAAAGTTTAATTAACAATGAAAATAAATGAATATGCTGGCAATTTATTGTAATTTATTAATTTCAAGTATTTTGTTATGAGAGAGGAACTTCGTTCCTAACGGGGTTTTTATTAATTTTGTTTTAATATTAGCCATTCGTTTCATTTCCATTCACAACCTAACCACCAAGAAGCCAATGATTAAAATAAAGGATTATAGAAAGAAAAATATTATAATGAAAAATACAAATATAGTTCATATGATTTCGCTTCCTTTTTTGGTAGGACAACCGTATTGAAAAATGTCCACATACCACAACTTTTCCTTCTACATTAGTCTTGTTGACATCTAGTCCAAGTTTTTTTCAGATTTTCAGTCGTTTTTTCTTCTAGCTATGCAGCCAACGGACGTAATCCCTGCAGGCACATGGTGAATAATTTTATTTTTATCTTTGAGAATGGAAAGTTAATGCGTTGAAACTGCGGAATATTCAAAGTGAATACCACATCTAGATTGAGTCAATTTTATCTGTATGATCTTTCTACTATTTCATTTTATACGTAAAGATAAATCATATAAAAATATTTACTAATTTTGCTTTGGTGTCTCTATAGAGATATTTGTCCTATTCATTTTTTGCTTCCTACTTGCTCCATCCAGAGGATGGTTGGATATAATCTGATTGTGGATATTAAATAGTTGAAGTGGTTAACAGTTTGAAAACTATTTTGCCCTTACGACCACTTTCCCCGATACAACAAAACTTAAATTGTAAATGCTAATTCTCTTTCTCTTGATCTGCAAGAGCTTCTCTCGTATCGTGTTTCCTATATGTTGAGGATGCAATTATGCTTATATAATTTAACTTAAGGGATTCATACCGCCGTCTCCCAGTTTTCATAAATATATTTTAGTGCTATGTGATGTTCTGGAACATACCTCCCTCTAATAATAAATCACATGTGTGCCCTTCGCATACAGTCGAAGGTATAAAGTAGTCTTTATAGCAGGCAGTAACTGGAACTCAAGACCTTTCGTTGAAGTTTACATTAAATTGTTGCTCTCTAGTACCTATTACGAAACTATTCTCGAATCTACCATCACAGATACGATTTGGTAAAAATTGCGGCAGGTACTTATTTACCTGCGATGATAAGATGACTATGCGAGTTCTAGCTTTTATTAGTGGAACCTTTCTTATGTACTTGGAGTAGAACCGAATCTCTTCAGTTGTTCTGTCACTCATAATTTCTCCAGACTCGATTGCGTATAGACAGAATATGTTTTTTCGATTTAATAGGTCTCTGGCTTCAATTGTACAAATAGAAGCCTGATATGCTTGAGTATTGGATAAACTGCATTTAGTTTCAATTTTGGAGCAGGTGATTTTTAAAAACTTTTTTAATACCTGTGACACAGATTATATATTACGCGACATCTCTATTTATTTCTCGTCAGAAAGAGCCATTTTTCGGAGCATTCCTTCCTTATTTTACGGTTATTATTTTAACTGTCATCCAGATTTTTCTTTTAGTTCCTATCTTCTTTACTTTATATTTCTTGATTCCTGGGATATAATTCGTCCTCATGTATTGTCGTCATGTTTAGTGGACCTCACTTTCGCATTGAAGCCATTAATTATTAAAGTAATCAGTAGACATATTGAATACTTGATTGATGGTGTAATCAAGATTATTATAAAGGTAGGTTGCACTAAATTTAGACGTATAGCTGTAGTGGTTGAATGATATTAGTCTCACAGGATATGGTTTTCAGCTTCATAGTTTTTATAAGATCGTTTACGGGTTATATTCAAGGATGATTTTAGTTTTTACAAAGAATATCCAGAACTAGCTATCCTATTCCTGCTTTTGTTTTCAGGACCAAAAAAAGTGGACTTGTTTTCCGTTTGCAGTTGGATAGTATTGGGTAGGATTTTTCTATACCTGATTTCTAGACAAATATACCATTATAGCATACTCACATAACCATATTGTCAGCTTCTATATGATGTCACATTTGTGTGTTTTTTTTTAAAATTCTTTTCACCCTAAAGTATTTTATTTATATCATGTTTCAAAATCTTAGTTCAAAAAGAATAATGTCTAACCTGCTACATGTCTATAAATTAAATATTTTAAAATAATTATATATTATTTGAAAGTAGAGTGAAAAATATAATAGAATCTATGGATTGAATATAGATAATAGGGAACGTATATAACACAGATTAACATTAAACCTTGATCAATGTAAAAAAATTCCATCTAAATATATTATTTCTAAGAGGTGTTTTTTGGTCGAGCGGCTCGATCTCTTTGACTACTGCACCAAAAAAAATAAAAAAAATACCCACTTAAAGCTTATGTTTTCTACTTTGGGTGAAAAATATAAAAAAATTCGAAAAAAATATTTTTGTTAATAAAAAAATTAATTTTTATAACAATTGGCATGAGCGCCATCTGTGGGCGACACATCAAATATCTTAGCCAAATTGTATACTTGGAACACGCTAGATGGCGATATAGTGCGAAGACTTCGCACGGGTCAGCTAGTATTTCCATAATATTTTTTCAACACTTTCTTTTTTTTCATCGAATACCTCATATTACGTGAAGCGAAGTTTAAACGTAGTCTATTATTACGTAGAACACATCATTGAGACATCTTCATAAAATTTATCTTCTTCTTATCATTATTATAAGATCAGTATTGTGAAGGGGACGTTCCGTTATATAAACTATATTTAGTTTGATGAAAAGTTGTGTTCTGAATGAAATTTGTGTATTAACTTTACCATAGGTTATTTTCCCGTGATTTATAACACGTGCGCACATATGATGAAGACTATAATATAGACTTGTGACATGTAAAGTTTCTCATTTGAGATGGACATATTATGTCATAATCCTTGACTTATTTGTAAGATTATTTTAATGTTTCATTCAGTATTGTCAAGGCAAAACTTATTGATAATTGCAGTTTAATTCCAGTTTAAACTCTAGTATAAGAAGTGCATTGTATGCGCGGATGTATCCTAATTTTCTAAATAATTTAAATAAAATTGACATAATTTCAAGTTATGAACATGTACATTGAAAGTAACAAATGAAGTGAAAAAATTAAATTATGTTCATTTAATTAATTATGAGAAATTATATTGTTATTCTAATAAATCTTTTTTAATGTATTTGATCAAATACATATATTCAATAAATAATAGATCAAGGGGTTGGGCTGGAATGTTAGGCCCTTACCACCAGGCCGTCGGGCTGCTAAGGCCGGAGCACAATGCCGGACCACTAAGCCGGGCTGCTTAGAAGGCCTCTAACCTGAACTGCTAACTTTATGTGAATATCTAGGATAATTTGTATAGTTTTCCTGTGACCTATTATTCAGATTTTGTTTATCATGTTTAACTCACGAATTTTTTCAGATATTTCGTATGTTAACCGAGGGTGCGGAGGGTATGCTGTATTTTCTTTAATTTTGTATAATATATATTTGAATATGCAATTTATATTTGTGAAAAAAATTATTTTTATATTCCTCGTGACATGACTTATTAATGTACATAGATGTGGTTTAATCAGATAGTTTTTCTTCAATCTACTTTTTAAATTTTATCAAATATATTTTCTTGATAATTTTCTTTTCAATAATTTTTCATATAATTTTTATAATTAAATTGTTCATTTACAATAATATTTCTTTTTACGATTTGATATTACAAGATTATAAATATCCTTGAAATACGTAAAAAATCTTTAAATTTTACAAATAATTTATTCTTTTTTATTGATAATAATATTTTTTCCTTAATCATATTTAATTTGATGATCGAATTTATGAACAATATTTAAATGCCAAAACAAATAAAATTTGAACCAGATGTAAAAAGACTGTCTTAAACTTATAACTTTCCGACTAATTATTCAGTTGAATAGATATTTCACACCGTTGTAACATCGATTCCCTTCACACAAATCATAATCTCTTATACGTAAACGTATTAGCCACGTTCTCATTTATTATCAAGGAGATGGTTCATAGTAAATAATTTATAGCATTAATTTGTTTTATATACAAATTAGCTCAACGACTAAACGCAAGTTTATTAATATTAAGACGGCCGCATTCATTCGATTTGCATAATATAATATATACATTACAGTCACTTATTGCATAAAGTTGTTGAATTGCTAAATAGTGGGGCAAAAATAAATTGTATACAGTATTATAGCCTTGTGCATTATTTTAGTCCGTAGGCATTTTTTGGCATTAAAGCTTTTAGTTTTTAAACGCATTACTTTTTTGGTCTATTATCACATTATTTTTACAGTTACAAATTGATATGGCATACGACAATATATTATTCTCAAAAATATTGTACAAAACATATAGCAAGTAGTAAAATAGTTCAAAGGAAAAGCCAGTTATACGTGCACACGTCGTAAATTGATTGATTAACAAAATTTCAGCTGAATAAATTATGAACAAACTGGTGAAATATGGATAGAAAATAGGTATATTAAGAAGACGATCGATCCGGACACATCTACCTATTGCGAAAAGAACAATCTATCTTAATAACATTTTCATGTAAAAACAATATTTACCAAATGGCTCAAATGATGGATTTAAAACCAATTCAGAAAAATTAGAAGTTGTCTTTATAGTTTTCTTTAACGATACAATATTTACGAAATGGTTAAAAAGATGGATTTAAAACCAATTCAGAAAAATTAGAAGTTGTTATTTTTATAGTTTTCAAAGTAGTTATATGAAAATTTTATTGATTGTTTTGGGATGTCATAATAAAGTAAAATAGACAATTAAACACGATTTCTTTCCATTATTCGAAAGAATAACAAAAAACTGTGTGTTAAATTTCAAAATTACACTAAGTATTATAGAAATTCGAAATTAATTTAATAGTGCATAGTGTGAAGGTAAAGGCAACGTGTTAAATTTTACTAAATTAATGAGAAGTCCTATAAAATCTGTCAAGTGCAAGTAGTACTTGTAGTACGGGAATTCTGTACACATTTATGTATTACGGATATTTAAGGGTATATGATATTTTTATAAATATAAACAATTATTACTTTTTCTTAACGCACACATTTTGTCTACTATGTCTTCCACAGACTTGAAAACATATCCATATTTAAATAATATTATTACTAACTTGTAAATATGTAAATATGTTTCACAGATAATAAATATACATTTTGAAATACAAAGTTATTTTAATAGTAATAAACTACTAGTCTATGTAGCTGTGATAATATTCGTTTTAATTTTGTTACATACACTATTGTAAATATTTTTAGAACAGTAAAAATAAAGATTTCATTGGTATAGGGTGGGGACACATTACTCTAACAAAAATGACCACTTAATATTGACTAAAAACCTTCGTTTTGAAGATTTTATTTGACAATTTTATGGGCGTTATAATATATACATATAACCATCCTAAGTTTAAACTTTATAGTACTAAAAGTCTGTGAGTAAAACAAATGTGATATACAGAAGTACAGACAGACAGATGGACATTTTGTTACGGAATCTTAAAAATAAAATTGTCCATGATAAAATTAATAGATATTTACACCCAAATTTATTTTCAAATTCTACCCATTAAAGTTGATTGTAGTTCAAATGCAACATGTAACTAATTACTAAAACAAGTGGTCATGTTTTATATTGAGTATTGCAACAAGATATTTTCATCAAATGTCGATGTCAAGTTTCATTGAAGAAGTACGGTACACAATACATTAGAGGATCGTTACTTTGGTGTGATCTCCAATATTAAAGAGCCGTTTAGGATTAATTGATTCGCGGTGCTTCCAGTTTCACACTTCATTAGACTGCATAAGTTCGGTCAAGCGGGGACCACTTTGTATTATGTTCCAATTCTAATAGATATTCATAAATTAAATTTCGAATCATAATGTTGGTTGCATGCATTCTTGTGTGAACAAAGAATTTTGACGTGGTGTTCATTTCATGTTCATCGTGGCATTCGTATTGTTTTAAGTGAAACACGAATGTCTATATCATATACACACACACACACACACACATGAGTGCGCGCGCAGTCAAATAAAATACGACTGAGCGGGAAATAAATTTTCTCTTTAGCAAATAGCGTGCGATGATGGGGCCGGAAGTTGGTAATAGCAACTCTTCAGTGATTAGGGGTAAACTCATTGCATTTGGACTCCTTTAACTTGTTTTGACATAGTAAGAACAGAACGAAACGCCACCATAAACATAAATTGTCTTACATTATGTATTGTCATCGCTAGTTTTGCTGTTCGTTAGGTGCAATAAAAGGAATCACAAAGGCGGGCTATGTAGCCGCCCCACCATGATAGTATAAGATATTTTAGGCAATAAGATACTTTTATTTTAAGCACCAATAAGGTAATTTTATTTTAAGCACCAATAAGATAATTTTATTTCAAACATGTTTTTATAAATCTAACAAAATTTGTGAACAACAATTCGATCTTGACAGTCAAACAGTAGACTTCATTTTAATAAACATCACATATACTAAATCTGTGTTACATAATTAATTTTTTTTGTGTCTTAATAAAAAAAGGCACTAGTGTTATAACAGTCTAATAATAATTAGATATTGTTATTTCACCTATAAACCCCATAACATGGTCCTCCAGATTAATAAATCGGAATAATTGTGAAAATACATCGAAATATTCAACTGACGTAAAATTATACAGTGTAGCAGAAGCAAGCTGTAAAGACATTTCATTAAAAACAATATAAAAATTTAAAGATTTAGTACGGTATATACAACGTTCGTTAATGATCAATACTACATTGCATGAAGATACTCGCAATATTCTCATGTTTTATTAAGAAGAAAACCTATGAAAAAAAAATGGGGCTTAATTTTCTTTTTCGCAAGTTAGTGCGACAAATATTTCACCAAAAGAGAACCTGTTCCGTCTCGCAAGTAAATCATGATTAAAAGATGGTGTGCGGTCACAGAGACTTCACATATTAAGAGTCTTAGAACATATGCTTTTGTCCTTATGTAATAAGTAGCTGACTTTGTTAATAGATATCAAATATTTTGTTGAAGAATTATTTGAATTCTATATTATATTATTCTTTGAGGCAATGCTGATTATTTATTAAATCATGACGTGTATTTAATATATTTATTAGACTATCACTACGTTACCATCCGCAATTTTGGCCAGGTTTATATGATATAACCAGCAACACCAATTTCAATATTACACGCATGTGCTTAAATTCTATAATACCTTAATTTTAATATTTTCACTTCCTCTTGAATAGTTAACCCAACTATAAGCATATAGTAAAAATTTGGAAGAATAAACCTCATTTAAAAAGTTCTATTCTAATAGAAATAAAAATCATAAGAAACCCTTATATAAAATCGACTAACAACTGTCGATTGTCAGTTATCGACTATTGACTATCACCTATTAACTGTATTAATTATTGAATATTATTTACAATATTAATTTTTAATGCATTATTTCCTTTAATCATTCTAGATGACGCTGCACGTTTTAATTTCTTTCTATCAGTTTGTAGCTGTAACCACGCCAGCCAAGCCTCGAGTAAAAGCTAGTAATAAATAATAAAATATATCGAAAATCTATAGCACATATCGAATAGCATTCTAAAATTTTACACATTTTTCTCTTAGTCTAACACTCGTAACCTAAAATAATATCAGTGAATGTGATCTTCATTCTAAAATAACAAATATTTCTAGGCATCATATTTCCAATGTGCTATATATGCATAGAAATATACGTCAATAATTTGTATGCGATTTATAATAATACTGTCAGCGAAAATTAACTAAAAAATGGTTATTTTCATAGAAAAGCAAATCAGCTAACGATTCATAATCTTTTCGTCACATATCTATATCATATTTTCATATTTTCCGCTAATCAAGTAACACATTTGGTTTGTAATAAGTCCTAACATTGTGTATTAACCAAAATTTTTCAAAATAATAATCGGTATTATTTTCTTATCAATTTCAAGGAACAGATGTAAATGTTAATTAGTATTATTTTAATGTGAATATCACTATACTTAAGACAAATTCTTAATAACTTCTAACTGGAATATAGAGTAGCCACACACGTATAGCCCACAAACGCGTTTTAAACCCAAATAAAATTGGATTTGAATCCAAATTTGATAATTATTAATAAAACACAAAATAAAGTTGTAAATTCATTTCTAAATCTATACTGTGATACAGTGAGTATAAAAAAATTGTTTAAAAATATTATTTTGTATTCTGAATATTTTTAAAATATTTGGTGTTAGGGTCGTGAGTCAAACCTAAATTGTTTTTTTAACCTTTTTCTAGTCTATCTATTCTTCTATTCGTTATAGGAAAGTCTACAAAGAAATGAGACTTTCACTGATAGTATCGCTCTTTTCTTATGGCATCTTAAATTCAATGCTTAAACTGAAGATATAATTTATTTTTTTCTTGATCAAAATTCCATTAAGACCCCGATATTTTTGTTGAAGAGGACTTCACAGTATTAATTAATCATTTACGTGAGTGAAGCTATTTAAATTAAATAATTATACGTAGCGATATATCTCTATAATATTTACTAAGCCTTATATAATAATGTTAAATGTAAACCAAACATAACTACATCCAGATATTACATAAGAATTTTTGGATTTGCATTCCGAGGAAGAAAATTTATTACTAGAAAAGGTTCGCAAGCGACCAATTTAACAACGAAGTTATAAATAATAATATCAAATGTATTCTTGTTCAACGTCCATCTTAATTTACCTTGAGATAAACAGCAAAACAGTTGTATAACTTGTAACGTTGTAACATCGAGTTCTAACTCGCTTTCCTCTTGTGGGTTCCACTACTGGATTACATAAGCATATTTGCAACATCCTTGTATTTTATTAAGAAGAAAGCCCAAGAGAAAGTAATTTATGGCCTTAATTTATTTAACTCACAAATTAGTGCGACAAATATTCCTCCAGAACAGAGCCCGTCTCGTCTCGCGAGTAAATCATGATTAAGACGGTTCGCGACCACAAAGGTTTCACATACGAGTCTTAGGAACTTTCTTGCGTTGCTTTTACGTAACATCTGTAAAGACAAATTTATAAAAGACTTTTTTGAAATTCTCTTTAAAGTATTTTCGTTTTTAACTCAGTATTTTTAAAGTCTTTAAAAATACTGAGTTAAAAACGGCAATACCGTTTCGTTATAATCGTACATAATCGTTTTATAACATGAACTTGGAGGAAACATTTAATGAGTTTGCGCGTTTATTTGGATTATCTTAATGAGTTTTTTCAAATTCAATGAAATATAATGTTACGATATTCAGGTATGGAGTATGGTATAAATTAAAAAAATGGGAGTAAGTACATATGTAAGTACGTTTACTTTATTTTCTTCAAAAAATTATATAAGAATATTAAAAAAGATATTAGTATAGAAAAGAAAATGAACTAAATTTCGTATCCTGTATCGTAGAAAATTACAATTCAGATTACATAATTTAGTTCATTTTCCTTTCTATTTATCTCAATGCTTATAATCAATTTGTTCATTTACAATACGACAAAATTTGGTTTCATAATTCATTAAGCCGAACGTGTTGAAACATCGGTCACATATTTTAAGCAATGTGTGTGAATTAGGGACAATAATAAAAAAAAACTCAATATATTGTTCAATTTATAACTCAATGTTCTTGAAAAAAATAAACAATTGACGAAATAAATCAAAAAGAGATATCATTCACAAAAGGGATTTGTTCGTTACTGCACTTTTTATTTATTCTATACATTATATTTTGCTATGGCTTGAACTTTTTTTATCAATATTTTTTTATCAATTTATTATAATTTATTTCAATATATCAGCTAAATAGAATTTGTTGAATATATCAGTGTACATTCCAGAAATAAATAACTTGATATTTTATTATTTTTGTGTTTATAAATTTCTAGATATTCGTTTCAACTCTATGGAAAGTTCACTTTTAGCTAACACTCGATATCTATTGTAATTTTCCGTGCTATTTCGTTTTATTTTAAATTCACGGTCTTTTACTTACACCCCATATTAATTTTCATTATTTTTGTGTTATCTAGCCCACATAATTATATCGCGGAATCGATTGCGGATATCGTTTTTCAAATATATTGTTAGGTTCATGTGGTATCGTAAAAAATATACGACTTCTTCATCTACAGTGATTAAATATGTTTAGTACATATTGGCGCGGTAGGATCTAGAACTGCAGTACAAGTTTTATTAAATAATGTTTGTTCTTTAAATATATCGTGTCGTTCGAGTGGTTTCATGATAAATGTACAACTCAACAGCCTATAACCTCAAAAATACTATTTGGAAAATTTCTACCCAAAAATTCCATTTGTATCCTGGACGGGAAATAAGGTTGTGGGTCTAGTTCTTTGTTGAGGTGTTCGCAGTGTTATGACAAAAAGAAAACCTCCACGACATAAATATCCATTAAATTCTTTGTAAAATATTATCACGTCAGTAGTAACTTTTATAGTGATATAAGAGTTCAAATTTAAAAAAGAAATCTCACGAAATAATAGTTGAGATTGTAGTTTAGCAGTATTATCTATGCAAAAGTGCTGCCAAATAGATAAATGTCTGAAGTTAGGTTTAGACTTATTCTATCTGTGCTTTGTAAATTTTATTGTGCGAAGATAACACCAGGCATCCAAATTTGAGAACACTACTAAATAATATAAACTTTTAACACTTTAGTTCGAAAAAAATAACTGTACCGTACATACAAACACAAAAGGGGAAATAGGATTGTGGTAGTATCGTTAAAATAAATTTTTGAAATATAATTTATTTCGAAACTGGCAGTATTTGGGAAGCTGTAATTTTGGCGTATACAACAAACACAGATTTTTTTTAGCATAAACCAGTTTATAAATAATTTGATAAAACCAAACTTGCGTCTTGTGAATTTTTGAAATGTTTAAATGTTATATGCTCTGTACGTATATTTTAAATTTTAAAATATGCAAGTTCTAATCATACTAACATATTAATATTCAATCGACTTCCACTTACAGAAAAAACAGCCTTGATAAAACTATCGAAGTTTAAAACATAATCGAATCGTAGACTTTATTTAGCTGGATGAATTATTCAAACTTTTTTTTTACTTTGTTTCTATTTAATTTATCGCTGACACTAGTCTTGATTAGAGATATAACTACGTTCTACATAAAATGCAAAATTAAAAATTTTAAAAGAAACTCACGATGGATGTATTCATTGTAACTTAAAAAACGATTAAATATTTTTTTGAAGATCTCCTACTAAAAGAAAGCAAGAACCTGTTAATATAATTACAAACCCAAAAATATCCGCCATATGATATAAGATATAACTTTGATTTCGAAATATTAATTTCTCAATGCATTATTTTAATATCATAACAATACTTTTGACTGCAGCAATTTGTTGAATCATGAAAAATTTAAAGGGCATCTTTATTAAATCTCTTTCACTTTAACATCATAAATAAAACTATGTTATTAGCCCTTCAGTATAATCTTAATTAGATTCATTGGAGCAGGTGCGCACGTGTTACTGAAAAAAGATGGAGCGTTCAAAGGTTAATTAGATTTGGCTACGGTATCTAAATAATTTACCGAGATAAATTCACACCACAAAGCGCGTCGTAGTTACACCAAGCAACACTCATTAGAAAACATACTCGCATATACTTTATTTTGTTTTAGGTTCGCAATTAATAAACTCGCTATTTAAGTTTAACAGTAAGCAAATATGGTAGGCAAAAGAAATATTCCCACTTCTTCACCCCAAGCATGCATTTTTCTATGTGTAACTTCTCTAGAAAGGATGATCGTCACACTGTGACTAAATAGCCGTGTGACACTCAAGATATTTATCTTTTAAGACGACTGTAACGCCATCTGCTGACCACGCTAAAAAAATAATACAGAAGAAATTGTTAAAAAATAGCACCGGAATAGCAAATTCGTACCACAATCCTGCACACGTACTGCATCAACTTTTGACGTATCTGGCCATAAGTAATGTACGTTGCAAAGTTACCACTCTTCACTTATGAGTACTTCTCAAATAACATTTTTGTACTTATGTGTCCTAAGTTTCTTGTATTCTTTTGAGTATATAAAGTAAAATATTTTTAAAAGGGTATAATTTTTAAATTACACTCTCACTCCTCTTTTTCTCAGGAGGGCTCTGCTCCATATGACAGTGTAATTTAAAAATAATACTCTTGCAACAATATTGAATCCCTCAAGGTGGCCAAATAATATAAGATACTGAAGAAATGTCATGAAAAGAAACAATTTCGTGCCATGCTGCAGTCGTTAGTGATCTATGTTACTACGGATTTAGTTTCTTCTACATTTACGCTTCTCTTTCTATAATTCTCTTAATCACTAAGACAAATTAATTTCATTCAAAGGCAAAGAAGTACTCTAGGTTTATATTCACAAGTCATGCAAAATTTCATGGAAGTCACTTGAGTGAAAGCAATAAAAATATAGAAACTCAATATATATAATATTAAGCTAGAGTTAATTGTGATTTCTTTAATGTTATAGCGTTATAAGTATTTAGAAATAAAATATTTAGAAATATTCATTCGCGTAAAAGAAAGGACATTTAGGAAGAAATAAACATCTTCCTTGCAGTTTTAAAAATGCGACATTTTAATAAAATTAAGAAAAGGATTTAATGAATATAAGATTTCAAAAATATGAAATTAAAGTATTTGTAATTTTAATAAGTTTAGAGTTTTTCTCTTAACAATGCTCTCATAGCACACATTATGTAATTTTTCTTCGACATAACAATTTAGGTACCTAGAAAAGAAAACAAATATTTGTCTAAAGAATGTACTCACTAGCAGTACATACAGAAATGCTTACCGCGAAATATTTATAAATTTATTCCGAACCAGGGCTTATTATAAGTGACGAAATTGGTGTTGGTGAGATGGAAAATTTAAATCTGCAAACGATTGGAAATATATTGTTTGATTTATTAGTAGTATTGTTTAATTGCTAAAAGGATCGTTTAGAAAATAATCAAAATTTCTTTCTTTTATAACTTGTCTTGATCAATTCCTCTTATTTTAATTTTTTCGCTAGTTTACTTTTTTGAAATGAAAAAAATCCACATTAGGTCTAAGCATTTTGTTTGTCTCAGTTTAAATATTTATTTTGATACACATTTATTTGAATATTTCCATTAAAAATTATTGCTTGCCTCCATCTAAACACTTTTTTGTTTTGTTTTTGTGTTGTTTGCTATTTATTTCACTTCTTTGTATTGTTTGCTATTTATTTCAGTCATAAATAAATTATTCACTTTAGTTTCCTTTATTTTTTGCTCTCTCAGTCTTTCTCAGTTTTTCTTTTTTTTTATTTAAGGTCAGCAAGTATTCGTACTGTGGCCCAAAGTGTAAAAATCTAAATGCCATGCAAAATATAAACCGTATAGGAAAAAAAATGTTTTAAAATTGTATTTAAAGTAACAGTTAATAAGACTAGACTTTAATTAATTAAATGTTTTACGTACGTTTCATATTTATAAAGTGGCAGCCATATTCGTAAACTTTCATCCTCCTTGATTACGAATTAAAGAAATGTTAGATTTCTTTTAAACAGTCTTCGTAGTTTCCCTTTCCGATTTTTCATTTTAGTATAATAGTAAATACCCAATACATGGAGGGAAATACGCGCGAGCGTACACACATGAACACAATTACAGACATACTCACACACACATAAATAGCTATATAAAGATGTCCCAAGAAACAGTACCAAAAGGAAACAGGTAGGTCGAGACTTTCAAGGTCTTTTCGAATCATCCTCGTGTATGTTCAGCAACATATCTATTATTATATTTATACAAAACAAGCAAAAATATGGCCTCAACTAACACCATGAGCAAAAGTTAGTAAATAGGTAAAGAATCGACGAAACCATGTATTTCAAACAGATAGTCGTGTTGAAGATAAGACATTTACCTCAACTTCTAGAGCACTAATGACATGTCCATATAACATAACGTCGTTTACATAACCTTTTTAAAGCTGTATTGTATAAAGTACCTTATTAAATTTCAATGCTTTCATATAGTGTTAATTTACGACTTTTTATTAACACCGTTTATTTATTTTTGTTTAAATTTTGAAGTATATTGCCAAGAAATAAAGAAAGACGATAAAATTATCCTGAGTTTGGATCAATAAGAATGAAGAAATTTACCATGTCGCTTCATAATGTGTGTTTCCTTGTAGTGTATAATTTGCGTGAACAGAAATGGCAGCATTCTTATTAATCAATACACAATTTTTTATTTGATTATGGCTTCCATCGTGCAAGACCATCAAAGTTAACATATTTTTGTTAGGCAACTGGGCCATAATATTGAAATATAATTCAAAGTAATAATTGATTCCTAATTCTAGGTGTTGTTTTCCCTATTTTTTTCTATTCTGTTTACATCGAAGTATTTAAAATTATGTTGCTTAGCTCTGCCTCAGAAAAAAAACGCAATAATATATGATATGTATAAAGTATTACCGTATATAACAAATTAATTTCAGCATATTTTTACCGACGACAGAAGGGACGAGATATATGTGTTTAGGGTGAGAGTTTGTTTGTTTCTTTATTTGTGTGTGCAATCCAATGTCTCAATTTATCTCCAAAACGGTTAACAGATTTAGATACGCTTTCCTGTAAAATGTTTGTGATTCATTAGCAATAGTTCTTATAATAGTTACTCACCAGAGAGCGCCGCAATAAACATATTTTTGCAAACGACTGTTCCCATTTATCTACCAAACAGTTTGACCGATTTAGATATTTTTCTACAAAATATTTGAAAATAATCGGCGATGGTTCTTAATTGGGTGTTATGGTGTGATTACTCACCAGGGGGTGTCGCAACAAACACTTTATTCTAACGAATGTTTCCATTTATATTTTGGAGATAAATGGTTTGACCGATTTTGACAAGGTTTTTATTGCATACTATTTGGGACTAATCGGTGGTGGTTCTCAGATAGGTGTTATGGTGGTGATCGGCAGGGGGCGCAGCAACATTTTGTTGCAAACAAATGCTCCCAAGTCATTTAATCTATCTTATTATTTCTTTTCTCCAAAGTCATTTAATCGAATTAGATACGGTTTTCAGTAAAAAGTTTGTGGTTTAACAGCGAAGGTTATTAGTGTATGTTATATTGTTGTTAGTTATATATTATGTTGTTGGTGTTATGTTGTTAACTCATCAGAGGGCGTTGAAATAAACATTTTTGATTGATCTAAATTAACTACTTTGTGGTTTTCTTCGGGTTCATCGATTTGTAATCCAGGTAACATGTTTCTCTAGCGCTCTAATGTTCCCAGTGCTATGCTATTGTGTGAATTGTTGAAGAGTTTTCTTTGATTTAGATATGTTATTACTAGGCGGTTTAAGGATCGTACTCTATTAAAAGCCACATAAGCTTGCCCTTTTAGCGAATGTTTTTATAGAAGCTTAGTTATTAAGAATAACAATAAAAAGCAAAATCAAAATGTTTATTAAGCCCATGATAGATGTAAACTTTTTAATCAAAAAAAGTATATTGTAAAATAAAAAGCAAAATTTGAAAGAACCCGCGATAGATATAGTCATTGTAATTGAAAAACTGTTTAATCATTTTTTAACCCCTCCCCACCCACTAAAAGTAAGTAAGAATCTATTAATATAATTATAAACCCAAGAAAATCCGTCGGGACTGCCATGCTCTGCCTATGCCGAAAATTTGGCAGCTTTGATCGTTTGTGGATAATTGGAATCATCTGAGGTGCGAAAACAGCTGTTCTATGCTGTTACAATATAATTGATATTGGGAACGGAAAAGGCAATGTCAGCCTCGACAGAGTTTCGTGGGTTTGTAATTATATTAATGGGTTGTTACATTCTTTCAGTTGGGGTTTTTCAAAAAAAATATTTAATCATTTTTCAATTACAAAGACTATATCCGTCGTGGGTTTTTTCAAAATTTTTAATTTTGCTAATTAATACCCCATCATTACAGCAATTCCATTGCTATTATAGTAGGGCCTTATCTAAAATTACATTATTTTCATTGAATTTTTAGAAATAGTGTAAATTGAGGCATCATTATTTTTAGTGCCAATTTTTTCATTCCTCTGGAGATGAAGAAGAGTTAATGGTTACTGGCATAATTTTGTGTTTTGGTGACACTGAATTTATTTAAATAATATAAATGTGAGAAAACTTTACGAGGTAAGCTAACTAATTTTTATAAATTGAATATTTAGAAATTTGGATTTAAAAATATAATTTAGAAATAAGTATAGATCCTCAAAATTCAGTATATAAAAATTATCATGATTTATTAAAAATTGACTGATTTTTTTTACCCGAAACCTAGAAAATATTGAAAGAATATAACCTGACAAAATAAAATTTTTGATATTATATACTAGTGGGAGAAATAATTAAGATATATATAATGGAATTATGGTTTCTGTAGATACGGATCAGTTAGTCTAAACATGGTGTTAGTAAATTATAAAAATGACGCCTACGCTGGTAAAGTCAGAAAATAGTGATTTAATAAAAATTAATGGCGTCCCACTATTTTGCGATTAAAACAAGCCTTATTTTATTAGTAATCATTACTGTTCTATTCCAGAAAGGTTGATATTGCTTTATAACAAAAAAGCACTTAAATTACCAAACAAATACTTTAAATAATGTTTTCTATGATAGATAAAATAGCAAATTCGGATATTTACTCCATTGGTGCTCTTAGAAGTTTCACACGTTCCTTCTTACATTTTACTCTTAATATCTCAGGCTGTCTTTATTTAGCAAAACATTCATTGGATCATTATTCATTCTATTAATTACAAGTTCTCGAACATTTAATCACAGCCCGACAATATACACCTGCTACATAATTTCGTACCTGAATGCCAGGAATAATTCTGAAATTTGTCTTCGAACCAATTATGGAACTGTAATCACGATAAAGATGCTTTTTGCATTGAGTTTTTTACGTATTTATAGTCTCTTAGTATGATACTTTAGCTAATATTTCAAAAAAAAAAGATAAATTCTCAAACAATATTCTGAATATTAAAAAAAGGAAGCGATTTACGCTTTTGAAATATCTGAAGACTGGCACAAAAATATATAAGTTAACTTTGTGATGAAACGTTTTGCGCATATCGTTTATTTTGACTTCAACGTAAGCATTTATTTTGAATAAAAAGATAAAATGTTCCTACAGAACCCATTATTTGCCTACAGTATTCATTTATAACATGGACAGAAATACCGACCGTAAAGCATTAGTCATCTTGCTCAAACTGAGTGTTACTTTTTTCTACAATTCACGCAAAAATACACTAAAATTGGATTTTTACTTCGAAAACCAAGTTTTGTGGAAGCTTTACTGCTACGTCCTAACAATAATGTGAAAGGTATTATAAATTTATGCCTTAAGTTTTTGCTTAACAAAATTTATACTCTTTGGGAACAAAAAGTTTAATTTTTTACAATTATATCGAAAACAATCAATTTTCGGAAAACAGTGTTATACAAAGTTTAGCTTATGAAATTTTACGAAAGCTTAAGGAATTTTACAAATTCCAATGAATACTATGTGGAACTATACATTTTAATAATTAGTTTTTGTTACGCCTATCAAAGGTATATCAGGTAATGTATTTACGTTGTGAAAAATTAATATTTGTAAATAGTTTAATTGAATATACTATGTATCCTTTAATGTTAATAAGTGCCTAACTGTATACGGAACTTTCGTAGTGCGAGCTTTACACTTGCTCGGTAGAGTTTATCGTTATTTTCATATGAAATCTGCTCTATTTTTAAAATATTTTATTTAAATGTTATAGAACCATTATTTATTAAATTTACCAAAATAAATTAACCTTACCATTTTTCTCTTGGAAATAAATGTTAAACCGTACCTTATTCAGTATTTCCTTATCTTTTAAAACAAACTGTGGAAATTTTATTAAACTTGGAATTTATTATTACCACAATACAATAGGGTCGATATTAATTTATTCATTGAAGAAATTAATTTCTGCATTTGTTAATGATCCGATCATCAAACCCATTAAAATAATTTAAAATACCACAAAGTAAAATGCCAAAAATAACACATATAGGCGAAATACGTATTTAAAATTTTTTCTAGTACTTTGTGATCTGCATCACATATTTTTTTGGCTTAAAAGATGAAAGGAAAACGCCTTCAAAATAAGAATAAAATAAAAAAGTGACTTACATTTACAAGCTACTATTTCCGCTGATCAATATATATATATATATATATATATATATATATATATATATATATATATATATATATATATATATACATATACATATATATATACATATATAAATATATTCATATATATATATATATATACATATACATATATATATATATATATGTGTAAATTTCATTTAAAATGAAATTTACAAAACATTAAATATAAAAATATTAAGTAAGCTTGTGCCTACAGATACATAACAGTGTTATTGCTGTGTTTGTTTATTGCAATTTGCATATTTGTACGTCATATATTTCAGTAACCTTACCGAAATTTGCATGCTTAGTTTATACGATAAATACGGTAGTTCTACAGTCGCTTGCTTTATAAAAATATCGAGTGCAATATATAAAGGAAAATACAATGCAAGCGACAGTTTTAATAAAATATGGAAATGTAAAGTAGTAAGGTGGTGTGATATTGGTTAAAAAACAATAAATTTATATAAATCTCAAGTTATAATTCTTTCTTACAGGAGTATAATTCTTTCTTCATAGAGTTAAAAACGAACGTTAAATCAAGTCGAGTGGGGAATCGATTAGAAGTGAGATATTAAATAAATATTGATTAGTGAGACTACGGTGTAGCACGTCCTGCTTGTAACTATAAATTATTAGAAGGATCCGCATTTTGTTCTGCTTTGTTTTCCCCTGGTAACTAATCAAGGAAGATTGGTTGTAAATATTTCACTAATATACAAATCTATAGTCTGTGACGATATAATGAAAAATACTATATGAACAACAAAGTCCGTGTTTTTTTAAAAGATTACGAAGTGACAATAGATACTGTAAACTATGTTAAATTGCAATGTAACTAAAATTAAACTTATATAAAAGAAATACAAGTAAAAGAGGTAGTTAAAACTACCTCACACAGTAATGGTTTTATGAATTTATTTAGAAATAAATGACATATTTTCTACTACATATATTAGTGTAAAGCGTGATTAGGAAATTTGACGAGGTAATTGACAAAAAACCATAGGAATTACATTTGATATATAATTTAGATTTGCAGACAGATGTCTTGAAATCGAAAACTCAATTCGATAGTTGGGGTTAGCTCATTATTTTGATGCTTGATTATTTGTATATTGCGGCTTAATGGTTGTAGGTAATAATTATGTAGTAATATCAAAGCTTATTAAGCCTCATATTATAATGTATTTAAATATTACAGCAACACGTTACATACTATAGTAATAATATAGTAATACAAAAAAAAGAAAACGACCTTAACTGTATGCAAAACTTTACGTCCATGATACTTTATGTCTTATCTCCGTGCAAGGAAATTTCATATCGATACATGTTTGTAAAAAATGGTATATTTTATTTTGAATTTTTATTAAATCGTTCAGGAAAATCTTGGAAATTAATTAATAAATGTACATTTTTCTTCTTTTTTGGTGTTAGTCAGTATGCAATCTAAACTAGATACGTTGAATAGTCTCTTTATTTTATTTTTCGCAAGTTAAAGTGCGAATTAAAATGTATATTTTTGACAAAAATGTATATTTTGTAAAAAAAATTTTATATTGTAAAAAAATTATAATTAAATATACCATGAAATTTATATATCCGGCAGATACTTTCATCGGCTTTAATTTATATTGTTCACAAATTTAATAACCACTACTATAAAAACTTAATCAGATGTGAAGAAATATCGTTGAATAAATACAATATATTCTTATAAAATATTTTCTGGGTTTTCACCTTGGTGTATTAATAAAAAATGTCTTATTTTTTAGGAAAATTATTGTAGCACATTATTAAATTATTTACATTAAAATGAGGATAATTTTCTCGGAACTCTTAATTTTTTGCTGTATGTTAATTGAGATATTCATTTGAAATATATATTCACAAATTTAATTCATATAGACTTAAAATTTTAGAAATTGGACAAGAAAGGAAAAATTAATTCATGACTAATCTCAAAGAAAAATAATCAAAATATTACGATTTTTTTAATTTGCGATAAAAAAACACTGCAACTTAAATTGTATTTAGCTACAAACAACTATAATGGAATCAATTATAATTACAACTTAAATTATCTGAAAATATTTTTTTCGCTCACTTTAATTTAATTTTTAATTTTTCAATTTGATAAAAAATAAAACAGAAAAATATATAAGTACAAAGTTATTACATAAGAAAGCCCTATTAATATTTCGTTATATGTGCAAAGAGTCGTTTCCTTACCCACGGTGTTTTATAATGATATAACAAAGCTACGTCACTCGCGAGTCACTCTAAAGCACAAAAGTTTTATGGCAATAATGATTTACAAATATTTCAAATCGAACAAATATTTTACCCGTTCTTTTAATCAATAAAGAATACTCAAGGGCTGGATACATTATTAGGCATATTCTAAGTAATTTTGATCAGCTAAATCACCAGTAAATATAATGACGACCACAACTGAATACAATTTTGACTTTGACGATTACACCGTTCAGGACAATACTTCATTCGAATCTGGATACCTGTTTAAGGTCAGTCTGACTACATGCCTAAGAAAACAATAATGAAAATATACGTTTAAATGATAAAGTTGATTAAAAGTCGTAGCTGCTCTAGCTCTACGATAAAAGCTCTTCGAACATTTATAAAGAGAATATAATTTCATGACAATTTTTAACGTTAATTTTATTTCTATCAAACCCACCTGGAAATCACGATACTAGTTCTTTCATAATTATATTTCATTGAATATAAATAATTTTGAGAGACAATGTTTTCCGCTTGGATCAGTATGAGAGAACTATCCATTACATGTACATCCAAAATGTCTAGCAAGTTAACATTTTAATGAGTGAACCGGTGCTTTTGGTACAAGATGATGTCTCTTGCGATAATGAACTGAATAAGTCTTCGTATGAAGAAAATATTTCGACGACTACATAAAAATAACGTCAAACGTAAGCAATTACTTCGAAATATCGCAAAAGCTCAAAGTATTGCGGATTTATCGAACGAGGAACTGCAAAAGCTTTTTGAAGCGGCGAAAAAATAAGAATAAAGTATTCGTTTGATACATCTGAAAGCTTCTACTCAAAAATGTATAAGTAGCCCTCGTGATGTATCGGCGAAACGTTATTGCTTATATTATTTATTTCAACTTCACTGTAAGGATTTACTTCGAATATAAAGTAAATATTTGCCTAAAGAACACATTTATCACCCGACGTGGACACAAATGCGTACCACGAAGCATTAGTCAACTTGCTCCGAATGAGAAGGTATTATTACTTGGTTTTTTCTCGTACAATTTCACACGGACAAAAAACATTTTTTATATGCAACGGCCGGAACCTTCGACGAAATATCGACGGCTGTGCTATGCCATATTTCGTTACAAGCGTTTAGTTCCGCCCCATGTGGCGGTAACGTTTCTGGACTTTACAGCTTTGCTGTTTTGTTGCGAGAGGCATTTTGCTATCAGTAACATATATGTACATACGTATTTGTTTCTTAGATTGTAATCGAGAGATCGATTAAGTATCATTACTTGCTATGTTTAACTCTTTTGGTGAGTTTATTTTTATGGAAACATAGACCATAATACAATGTAAAATATCTTCTGTTAAATTTTCTCTTTCCCTAGTTATCAGTTCAAAGATTTATGATGAAAAATCTGACTGTAACGTGAGTATTGGTTTAAGAAAAACTAAATATTGACTTCTAAGAATCTAATGAATGAACCTTTATTTTGACGGAAAAACCTAGTTTGGTTTTCGTATTATTATAGTTATGAGCTCTCTTCATATACATTTTGTTATTTTTATTAAACAATGGTATTGTATTCAGATATTATATTTTTGTATTTACTGATTTTGTGTAGTTATAATCCCTATTTTTCACCATTATTTAAATACGAAAGGGCCTACTAAAAATATCTTTCTTAGTTTTATGTGGTATTCCGTAATGAACCGAAACCTATTGTGAAAATGCGGTCCATCTACCTATTAGAGGCTCCTTACTCCTAAAAATAAGAAGTTATATACTAAAATTATATATATATATATATATATATATATATATATATATATATATATATATATACTTTTTTTTCTTTCTTTTTTTTTTTTTGAACGGATAAGGATACATTTTTTGAGTAGAGTGCAATTCCATAGTTCTGTAGCCAATATCATGTAGATGGTCAGCAAAATTGTTAGCTTCTTATTTCTGCCAAAATTGTTATTTTTGTATATCCATAACCTTTATATTTGCATAGTGGTTAATACTAGTTCACGTAATATGTAATTTTTTTAATTACCATTGTCCCCTATATTATCACTTTAAAATATGTACTGTGTAAATAGATAAATCTTATGCCAATATCACTTTTTTACATCACGTTCATTTATATTCACTGTACAAAAATATGTGTTTATATAAGTTAAGTATGAACTTTCATAATGCAAAAATAACTTGCGCTTAGTCGTTTTTTGTTTCTTCAATTGGCTCATGTTTATTTAATTTTTATATTGATATCCATTCTACTGTCATTTTATTAAAGATTGCTTTAATTTAATGAAAATATTTACAACTCTTGAAACAGAATTCAGTTTTTAAAATTGTTTGTAATATAAACATTAAATGACCTATTATTATATATAGTGTTTTCATTAAAGTAGTCTTAATTAAGTGAAGATCACATAAATATACTACTTGTAAATCGAATTTTACTAAGAGCAGATTTCATTAGGGAGGTTTAAAAAACAATTTCACAATTTGTCATTTTTTATTGCAACGATATTTAATTTATGGAACTATTGTTAATTTCATTGATAACCAATGTTCAAAATGCGTGTTTTATTTTTAGATGTATAATAAATATAAATAAATAAAGCATCGGGAACACTTCTAAAGGCGGCTCCATTCTCACGCTAACAGACCGCGAATTGTCGGCTTTTGTTTGTCATATAACACCGCACTGTTATAACTCGCTTAGTTTTCCCATTATTAATGAACTGGAAATATAAAGTGTAACGATTTGCATGGCCATAAGACGTTGTTTAATTTGAAATTTGCAATAGATTAGGTCTAACAGTTCTACATATTGTGTAGAACCGTTAAAACCTACATTTCTTCTCTTTATATATATATATATATATATATATATATATATATATATATATATATATATATATATCTATATGTATATATATATATGTATATATATATATATATATATATATATATATATATATCAAACAATTTATCATCAATTAAAGCTAAGTATAAAAATAATTTATTTTTACACATTGGTTAATACAAAATTAACAAATTATTTCGATATTCGGAAACTATTTGCAATGGCATCTAATTTCTTTATTGTTTTTTCTTCAAATTAATAATAAAAACAATACTTATATTTAATTTAAATTTGCAGAGTATTATTTAGTACCTGTTATTAGAGACTGTGTCTGAAATCTGATTCAACAATGAAATTTTTTGTTTAATAAAATTGTTATCGGGGTTACTTCAGAAAAATTTAAGATATAACGCAAATAATATCTGCCCATATATTTCGTACTAAGTTTTTTTTTAAATATTCCCATAAAAATTAAAGTAAGAGTAAATAAAGGCCTTAATATTTAAAAAGAGTTAGAAAATCATGTGAAAATCTGGGATTATCCTGTATTTCCAAAATTTTATGAAAAATTCGCATTTCTAAATAGTCTAATAGAAATACTATGTACTCTTAAATGTTTATAACTTCCTGAATGTGTACGGAACCTTCGTATTGCGGGTTCTATTCGTCCTTGATAGGCATTTATGTAAAGGTGTGTACATGTTATAATTTTATAGTCATTCAAGCGTTATATTGATACTCAAATTAATTTCAATCTAATTATAAATAGTTTTGATTTCATTCCACTTATTTGACTATTTTATTCATTTTGCTTATTCGTTCCATTAATTTATTTTGGTAAGGAAAATTAACTCTTCCATTTTTGGTTATTTTATCCCTACTTTTTGTTAGTTTAGTTTGAAGTTTAAACTACGATAACACAAATATTCAAATAATAGTTCAGTTTACAATTAACATATAATTTAGCAGAAACTTTAAGTCGCATTGCTAAAAATATAGAAGAAAAGATAGTTAAATTTTCTGGCCCCTGTTCTCATAGTAAGTGATATGCAGTTGGAATAATTTCTTTTAATACAAGCAGCCTACAATATTTGTGCTCAAACATATTTTATAATACACGCTAGTCCTAAAGTAAAGATATTTGAAACAATTCGTTAAAGTCTTAAGGAGGCCAAAATTCCAAAGGAATAAAAAAATAAACATACTCTTGCTATATATATGGTATTAAAATACTCTTACTATGGTAAGAGCTATCAGAAACCGAATACGATTGATGGAGTATACGATGAAAAAAAAAAGTGTTTCTGGAATAAATTATATTGATCATCAAGAGAAAATGGCTTAAAAAATCTCTTAATGGTTAAGTAAGATTTTATTGTAAAAAACCAACCAATATATAAAACAAAGCGTTTTGAAGACAATGTTTGCGCAGATATAATTAATTTTAATTAGAAATTTTCGCGCTTCACCAGGCAAGTCATGTATGCAATCTCTCCTCGTTTGAGAGTCGAACAAGATATCGGACATATTCAGACCAACTGAAAGGAAAAGAGTCACGAGGAAACATGATTCTTGTAATTAGTAGTTTCAAAGTTTTGTTCATACAATATCTTTTTTGTTTTTTAATTTTTCTCGTTAATATGATTAAGTTGTGTTTTTATGGAGGTCACTAGAATGCAGTTTTCAATCGTTTGTGGATTTGTTGGGGCTTGGGATATTAGCAAAGATCTTTGCTAATATCCCACCTGAAGATGTTGTAATACAACGAAACCTAGGTCGTGCGAAAGAAATTAAAGAAAGTAGAAATAATACTACCTCACGTAGTTTCATTTAATTGTGAATAATGAATTTCTACAAAATTAACGCCAAATATATTCAATAGTTATTCACCGTAAAAATAAATTTTAGGTATTTTATATATAAATTCAAATTTTGTACTAATATTTTCAAGATATGTAGAATTTTTTTAAGTATAAAAGAATCCTGAAGGCTACGAGTTTTTTTGTTTCAGAACGATTATCAATTTTTTATTCACTTCCCCGATCTTGTCTTTGTCTCGGCCATATTGTTATTGCCTTCATATTGAATAAATATTTTATAATATATTTAAAATGTTTCTAATCTTTTCTCTTATGAAATTCAACACGAGGACTATCTCGTCTTTTTCGCATGCCTATCTAGCCGTATCCCATTTGAAACATGTCTACCAGCGAACAAATTTAAAATTTTTGCCTGCATTTTCTTCGATTAATCTTCGTTAATATTCCTTGCATATGGTGTCATAATTATATCTGGTAAAGACGAATCGAAGTTGATTTGTATGTGTTTCGACAAAATAATACCTCCGCCAATAAGTATCCACTTATTTCTCGACACTCGCAAGATTCAGGTTTATTTATAAGTATTAAAATTTTTTTATTTAATATATATATATATATATATATATATATATATATATATAGATATATCTCAATTGAGAGATTTCTGCTACATTATACTTGATTGAGAGATGTTAATTTTATTTGCATTATAAAGTTATAAAATAGTTTTTAAACTGAAATGGCAACGAATGTGGATTTTTTGGATACTTAAAATATATTACTAACAGTTATTTCTGTAAACTCCTGCATTAAAAAACGATAGAATTTTTTTTCAAGACAGACAAGAGGTAATTTCAAAAATTACTCTTCCATTACCTGTAACATCAGATTATGATTAAATATTTCTTCAAATATTTGAGAAAAAAGTGAATTTGGTTCAAGAAAGACTCAAAAAGAATTTTTTTTTATTTTCAGAGTTATTGTAAACAATAAATTCCAAAGAGCATGAAGAACTCCCGTAAATTTTTAAAACATTCTTCGTTACTAAAACTTCCTTCATGTGGGTTTGCCAAATTTTGTAGAATGTGATAAAAGAAATGAGGTTAGTCCAATGTATTCTTCATCACACTGGAACTCATATACGTTCAAAATGTTAAGCTTATAAATTTATTTATCACTACTTTAATCTCATACGAGCAGAAGAGAGATTCAACAATACATCGAGATGCATTTTCTACTTAATCGTCTTAATTATTGAATAATTATTTTCCTTACTTTACGTATTTAAATGATAACCAACAACAATAATCCTAAGTATATCATTACAGTGTTTCTAATTAAATACGCCCTTATGTTTTAAAGGTAAAATTTAGATTTTTTTTTATATAAAAATAGATGGTTAAATATGTAAAAATTGCAAGTATATTTGTAAGAAGAAAAATCATCCCCCATTCGCAACTTCCTCCAAATATTTCTTCATTTTAACACAAAGGAAAAGCTCTAACGAAGGAGTGAAACATAATAAAAATAATCATATAGTTTTCCGAGGTACGCATAGGATACGAGAGAAGAATATAGCCACTAATAATAATAATATTCACAATCAAATGAAACTACGTGATGTAGTATTATTTCTACTTTCTTTAATTCTTTACCACGACCTAGGTTTCGTTGTATTACATGTCCAGATGGGCTATTAGCAAATATCTTTGCTAAAAGCCCACCTGAAGATGTAATATAACGAAACCTAGGTCGTGGTAAAGAACTTAAAGAAAGTAGAAATAATACTACATCACGTAATTTCATTTAATTGTCAATAATTAATTTCTACAAAATTAACGCCAAACATATTCAATAATAATATTCTGTAGAACATAGCAGAGTTCGTTATAAGGAAAAGGCTTTTCGCTATAAATACTCAACAACATCTCTCTGAACACTTCACAAAAGGTGTTCCGGCGACTTAGACAAAGAGTTACAAAATCCAATTTCCTACCCTAATTCAAATTTCCAGTTATATTTTCCCAAGTACATTAACGGCGCAGCATAAACACAACATATCGACAGTAATTACAAGACGCACTACCATGCCGAAATCAATTTGTTAAGGTAAATCGCAGGCCGGCTCGTTAGCGCCGCGGCACGAACGGCTTAACCAAATATTGTTTCCGAGCTTCCGCCCGCGGAGGAAATATGAATAATCAAATAATAATCAAAACAACATCACGACGGCAGCTAATTTAGTGAAACACGAGGATTGATGTGGGCCCACGACGGGTCAAGTGGGTGCTTAAGACGAGCGGTCGTGGATAAATGTCGGTTTGTTACAGTAAATGTAATGAATGTTGGTAACTAGGGAGCGAGGTGTCGCCGCGAACTAAATAATATGGCGTCTGGGGGTTTGTTCGCGGATATGTAATAATTTAATTTACTTTGCCGTTTGTGGGGTGAATACTTCTGTGTTTTTTTTCTGAAGACTCAATAAGAGAACTTAACTGAAATAATAGAGTGCAAATATTTATATAGCATTGAGTTAAAATATAACATATGAACATTAACGTTGAATTGAGTGAAACATGTACCAAAAGAGTATTATATATAATATTTGTTATTAGAAAAAATGTGATTTATTATTTTATGTAATATACTAAATTGAGTTATTAATTGAAATTGACATAAAAGAAGGTTAACAAACAAGGGAATGCATGAGGGGGAAAAGGACTGAAAGGGAAGTATAGAAGGATCTACAACAGATCAAATGAAATAAAGGTGTGTTTAATGAAAGATAAATACTTTTTAATGTTAAAAATATGGGCCTTTTTGCGAATTTAATTTTTTTTAGTTTCCAAGACACATAAGAAGTTTTTTTTTATTATTTTCTAGTGCGATACATTTCTTTTATTACATTATTTCAATCTATTTGGTCGTAACTAGAAAGGAATTTGCAGTAGACACATAATCTGTTAAGATTTCCTGTGCATTGATCCATTTCAAGGAAATTTTACTGTCATGATCTTATAATACGTGTGGCGTCCATTGATATCTTATGATAACGACAATACTTTCCTACCTAATGATTTTACGATGTTTTTAGTAATTATTTATTGTTTACGGTAATAAACTGTTTCTTTTTTCTTAAATATTCAAAATAACATATGGAAAGTATTTTGTTTAAAAAAAATCACTTATAAGCAAAATATTTGTGTGACAAAACTCATTTTAAATTATTGAACTAAGGAAAGTGAAAAACTGCAATGTTCATTTTCGATGAAAATGTAATACATTGTTACTGCAGCAGGAATATTGTTTTAATACAGACAATGTAAAATAAGTAAATGATTTTCATATGTAATGTTTTATTAAAATTCATCTAAGAATTATTGCGCATTTTTCTTCTCGTGAAATTGTAATCCGTCATTCGTATTTCAGTATGTTTTATTGTGTTTGAACAAATTACATTGATCACCCAATTTTTCCCGGAGGCTTTCATTTCATTTTTAAGGTTATGATCATATTTTTTCCTGAAACACGAATAATTTTTTCTTATCCTATTTTTCACTCAAAAATTAACGGAACCAATAATATTTCTACTTTGATTTATTTCTCCGCTTTATTATAAATACGCATAATCACAACTTTGTTGAAACGTATTTCGAATAAATTTAAAACAACTTTTCGAAGCTCGTATCATCATATTAGACAAAAAGCGCCCAGAACACACTAAATTTTAATTCAATTTTAATTTTTTTTAATGATCATAATTTACATTTTATTTACTCATTTATTTACATTTAATTTTACTCTTTAAGTGCCTCTATCGATTTCAGTAATTATGATTAAGATACTTTAAAATATGTTAATTAAAAATTATGTTGCCAACATTCACTAACTTTAATATTGTAATCGATTAATGCAATATTAAAAATTTAAAGGAAGATAATATTAAAATTGCGTATACCCGCAAGGAATCTACAATTTTTTGTTTTTTTTTAAATTAAATTAATATTTTTGTTTTTTTTTAATTAATATTTTTGAAAACATCTACTTTTGTTAAATTGTATTAAACAAATTAAGTAAAAAGTAATTAATTTGCTATTTTATTTAAGTGAAAGATGAAATGGATCTTGAAAGAAATACCTGAAGTATTCGTTTAAAAATTTAATTCTACCCAATATTTTTTCTTTCCATTCTGCACTTATTTCTCAGATTTAAAATTAAAAACGTCTAAAAGATGTAAGGAACGTGTTGACTTAATATTTTGCTGATACCATAAGAGTTTCACTTTGTATTTTAAAAATTTATGGATGTAAGAAGAGTACAGAATAATAAAGATGCTTGAAATATTCGCCAATTTATAATCACCTTGAATCTCTTCTAAACTAAATTTTACCAAATGTTTAACCCATTAAAAATGATAGATACACGTAATAGTTATACCAAATGTGGTATATTAATTACATTAATAAATAATCAATAAAACATTATTTCACCATTTAAATCTGTCGACCGACCTATAGGGTGCTAGAATTTATAATGCGACATTCTTCCGATTTCCAATACAATAATTGCATTGTGATTTTGTTCATTTCCCTACTTCGTAGTACCTTGAAACAAAAGCAGTCACGCGGTCTCTACGTGACGTAACTTATACATTCTTCTTGGGTAAAATATCAAAAAAGTTTAGCATATTTTTATATAAAAATGCTATTATTATTCACATTTCTTTCTTTCAGATTTTACTATGGGCATAGTCGAATAAAATTTCCTTCAATTCCGACTGTAATTGCTATTCTATCACATTTTTTGAAATTATTAAATTATTATATTCATAACCTCTTGTTCTTGAGTTTGGTTCCATTACTGTACGGCGAAAGAATGGACTCGTTCTTTATTTTTAATTTTTAATGCCTAGAGTACGCACGAACTCCCAACATGTACCAGAGTACGCACGAACTCCCAGCATGTGCCTAGAGCACGCACGAACTCCCAACGTGTGCATAGAGTACGCACGAACTTCAAACATAAACATCTTTCGCTTATTTTTCACGCACTTAAGTTGATCAATGCGATTTTGCAAAAAGCACCCAATCCTTATATTTTTTGTTGCCTTACTGAACGGCTTAGGAATGCCAGTGGCTTGGTAATGCTCGATAATTAGTTAATTTTATGCATAACTTAAATTAATGTGTGTTTTTGTTTTCTTTATTGCTTATTGTTCATATTATTATGTGTACTGTGAACTGTTATACTTTTGATGTTTGCAAATTTCTAACGCTTAAGGACAACTTGTAAATTAGACATGTGTTTTTTAAAAAAAAAAAAATAAGACCACCTAAGGTCACAAGAGTTGTGCGGCGTCATGCGGTGTTAGATGACAAACGTTAGCTAAAATTAATGGTCTGTGATCATGGACACGATGCCGCCTTTGACCTAAATTATTCTCAATCGTAAAACAATGGGTATCTACGGAAACCTATAACCTACTCCGTTACACGAGTATGGTTATAGGTTTCCGTAGATATTGCTTTGGAAATATGAAACGTTTTGTCTTAATTTTTCGAAAACTAAAGAAGGTTTTTTTAGTCATTGTCATCCTCAGTGCCGCCAAGAATGTGTTAGTGAATATTGCGCATTAAAGAAGCGACATGGAAAATTATTATTCTTATGTCATCTCGATAGTCCTTGACGAGTTTAAACTCTCATTTTCTGACTAAATACTTTAAATTCCCAGTGGCTTAAAAATCAATAATCTAAAAAAAAATTCATTTTAAAAACCTGTCAGTGATAAACTGCTCGATGTAATAGACAAAAAATGTTTTTCACCTTCATTATCTATGGAGGGGTAGATTAGAAAATAGATAACCTGTTGGGAGTGAAACTCGCACTACGAATGTTCTGTAACCACACTTACGCATGTATAAATATTTAACCGTTCTCCATACTCACAGCTAAACTATAGCAGATAATAATGTAATAATATAGATATTAATATAATTTTTCATTGTATAATTATACTTTCATCTTATAGTATACCCTTGATATGTGTAAAATTTGTATAAAAAAAGTTTAGAATAATCGTTACAGTTTTCGAGTCAAGTTTAGTTACACACACACACACACACACATATATATATATATATATATATATATATATATATATATATATACATATATATATATATATATAAGAATGTGAAAATAATTATATGTATATATAATTATTTTCACATTCTTAACCTGAAGAGGGTAATTTAATAATTATCAAAATATACTATACTCTAAATACTATACACTAAAATCGGTTTAGTACTAGAAAAATAAACAAATAAATTTACTTTTGCATTTATAATATTTATTAGATATTATTCTTTAGAAATTCATGGACAATAATAAATATTACCAAAATCAATTAAAAGTACATTTTTAATGTAATATCTTTCCCTTGTTATTATCATGACGTATTAAATGTGGCTGAAAGTAATAGGGGCATTATTCAACGTTTATCTGACATAATGATCACACCACCTTAAATACAATTTTTAAAAAATGCTTTGAAATAATTCGATCCCTTGAATAATTATTTACGATACAGGTGAAATTTAAAAAATTATTTGGGTACTTCGCTTTACCTCTTTATAATTTTCATCTAAATATTTATGATTATAGCCAATGAGATATATGCGATTTAATATATTCCATCAATGCAAAATTTCTTATGCAAAGTTCTACATCCAATGGTTCCTGGCAAAAACATTGTGATGGATGGACACCTGAGTGATTCTCTAGTGTATCCATCCATCACAATTAAAAAAAGTGCACATTCATCACAATTTCAACTTAACTGAAATGTAATGCTAGATATAATACACATGTACTAAAAGAGATTTAAATTTAACTAAAATCTAAATATTAAGTTTCTCCTTCCCAGATATAATACACATGTACCTAAAAAATAGAAACTCAGATGGCAGGCGAACGCAAGTGCATAAAGAAATTAAGAGTACCTGCTACTCATTTCACTGCAGAGCCATAAAATGGCTGGATTTGTATATCAATCTTCTGCTAACATACCTCTAAGTCCCTAAAACCTGCCTTTTAACATTTAAAAGTTTGTCCATATGGTCATCGACCAAGATATTTCATACTTCTGGTGAGAGGAGAAACGTATAATGCTATCTATGCCCTAATTTTTCTAAGCATTTAGTGGTAAACGAATACATAAAGAAATATTTAGTTGCTTCCTTTGTATCGATTAAACTGGTGCACTAAAAAGTTGAGAGAATCGGAATTGCTTCCTAGCATATTAGAATAGAACAACGTTTGCACAATGTCGGAAATGTATAGCATGTTATTACGCAATTTATTTCAAAGAGACGTCGAGATTCCAGAAACTTTAACTATACCCAACATCTATACTAATGGAAAATATGGAGATAGAAATGATTTTTTGATTTGAAGCTCACAAACTTGTATTTTATAGTTAAGAAAAATTTGAAGTACCGCAAATGGTTATATGACAAATAATCGAAAGATTTTAGGACGAATTATTGCTGTTAATAAAATCAAAATATCTAAATCTGAAATTAAGATAAAATCTAGATTTTTTTTACTGCTGAATTGCTTTTCTCAATTTGTTTGTTAAATAAAATAATAATTGAACATGTTTATTTCCGTTTCGTGGAAATTACAGTTAAGAGAAAATATTACAGATAATTTGTATACGTTAATTTAACTATTATTAAACTTCAATGTTACTATATATAAAAACTAAAAAAAAGCAAGAATTAACTTTATTGAGTAAAAAAGTTAAATTGATAAGATGATTTTAAAAAGGGAAGCAAAAAGCGGCGATGAAATTTGTTTTAGGTCCGTGATAACTCGAACTCTTTTATTTTAGTAAATAAACCCAGGCCAATAAAAAAGCTGTATACAAATAAAAAAATGTAAATATTTTCATGCTGTAATTTATTTATTATATATTGGCTTTGACACACGACCTCGCTCGCATGAAAATGTTAAAAAATGGCAGTGCCATTAATCAATTTTGTTTTATCGAGATGACTAATTTTAAGATTAGAAAGATATTATATACTCCCTACGTTAATACATACATGCATACTTAGGTTTCCACTCGTTTCTCTCTTCTCGGGATAATTTTGAATTACCAAAGAAATAATTTATTAGTTATAATTAATATTTGAGGGGTAGAACCAAAAGGAAGCGAAAGTGTATTTATGTGCTTCACATAAACACACTTTCGCATTTATAATATTAATCAGGATATAGATCATTTGATATCGTTGAAATTAATAAATGTCATAGATATAAATTTAAACAAAACGTTTTTAAAATATCTGCTTCGTGTTTTTGTAATGACACTTGTTGCGATTAAAGGTAATAGGGAAATTATTTAATTTGAAGTTAAGAAATTCTATTTTTTAAACGAATTTTAAAAAAACTATCTAAAAACAAATTTCTGACAATTATATTATTCGTTAAGATTGTATTCTGATTAGACCTGTGAAACAGAAATTATTTTTTGACACATTTATTTCGATTTTAAAAGTTCAAAAAAATTATAAAAGTCTGGAAATAACTTAATAAATGTACCAGATTTTGGCTGCGATTTCATTCTCATATATTTTTGATAAAGGATTGCATAGGTTCATTCAAATTGCTTAAGTACTTTTTGTTGTTCTTCTTCTTCTGTATCAACGCATCTTTATTTCTGAAGGTAGTGTTCTTCTTAGTGTCTTGCTAGAGGTTAACCATTAACTAATAGTTTTGTATGCTACCTGCCTTCGGCTTGGCTCAAGTTGGCAGTTATATTCAGTCCTCTGTTGCCATTATGTCATCCGTGAGTTTTGTGCCCTCTAATTTCTCTTCAATGACCAGTTTGTCTAGCTTATCTAGCTTCCTACAAACTGTATGACTAAGAACTCTATAATACTTAGTTGGTAAATTCATCTTAATTTGTAGTAGGTAGATTTGCTGATTCTTTTGGTAATCCATATTATACTTAGCATTTTTCTCCAATACCACATTGTCCAAGACTTGGACTCATATTATAAAATTGAGGAACAATCAATCGCATCAGTTTCTTCTTGGTGGCACTGGAGAACTTTCTGTCTTGTCATATTATATTGTGCTTGGTCACTGCAAATTGGTCTATCTGAATGTATCAGCTGATTTATTTCTCGTATATGAATGCCCTTACAAACTCAAAATCTAAGAGTTTCTATTCTATCATATTTTGATGAGCTTTATCGTTGCAGCTTTGTTCAGCTAAATGCATCAACTGACCTCCTTCTCATACAAGAATTCTCTTACAAACTCAGATTCTGAGAGTTCCCACTCTGCGAGAATTGTTCGCTTCCGTCTTTCGATTATACTCGAATTTAAAATTTTTCAAAATCATTGATTGCACAAAGTTACTCACCTGTATTATTTAACATAATATTATGTTATTGATATTGATTATAAAAGTTGTCACCGTGGTGTGTTAGTTTGATTACAAGGCGTACGGTTTTTGACGACTCGACGCATCTCGGAGACCCAGGTTCGATTCCCGCTCATCGAGCAAGGCTGGAATGGTGTTCTGGTTGGCTGTAAGAGATTGATTTCATAGCAAGAAGTCCGTCATATGTATTAATTGTATACATTAAATTACGTAAATAAATGAAAGTTAAGGTGTTTTATCGATTTTATAAATTGTACAAATTTAACTAACTTTTGAGAATAACGTAAGTGAAAATCTATTCTTCGCGAGACAGGCCCGCTCCAACGAGTCGACTATTAGCAGAATTCGCATGGTAAAATTTATTATACAATTGCGACAATGCAGTAGTTAGCAAAGATCTTACTTTTCATTTTAACCTTTTCTACTTTTTGTTAAAATAAACGTTAGAATGGTGCCATTCTAACATTAACATATTAAAATAAGCTTCAAAACTCTTATTTCATCACTAAACAAAAAAGTCTATGATAGTAAAACATAACAAAAAAAATAATTATGCCAATTACGCATTACCTATTTTCACAAAATTAACAATATAACCTTGGCAAAATTGTCGTTATGAAAGTAATTAGATAATTAATCCAGCAGCTGCCGAAAGGTAACAAATGAGATAAACGAGCCGACAATAATTAATTAGCAATATAAGGCCAATTTCAGGATAGCCCACTTCGGATATATATATATAGGTGATAATCGTTTTCGTTCTTATTGCCAAAGTGCATGCATACCTTCAGATCGTCTTTGTTTTTAGACTTGATTTCAATGAGAATTATAATTGAAACAATTTGAAATAAATATATTAAACCGATGATATAAGTAAAAGCATATTCATTTTGAAATTACCATAGAATGCAAAAATAATTTATGTTTTTTCATCATCTTTTTCATTTAGAATGTAATCATAGAAAATCTAAATAAGTTTTTAGGAAATTTCTTTATGAAAAATGAATGTAAAATATAATGAAGAATAACTGAAAAAAAAATTTATATTGTTTTAGACAAAATAAACAATAATAATAAATAATTTTATCATTAGATATAAATAAGGAATATTTTTTGAATTTATTCCCACTTTTATAGACAATAACAATTTAATGGGCAGTTAAGTAAACATTTTACATTTGAAAATTAAGAGTAACCAAGTTATTCATTCACATTTCAAAATTAGGAGCGTACATGTTAGTTATTTATTATGTAATGGAATTTTTAGTTTATTTATTTGTAAATATATTATTATGAAGGATCTGTCACTTGCCTCGACAACAAAAAACTTTTTAATTAATATAATATTTGTAGTTGATTTCAACATTATGTATTTGGGAACAATTCCCCTTTAAAATAATAATTTCTATCTGTCAAAATGTTTCATTAATATTTTCGAATTTTATTCGAACATTACACATGTAATGTGTAAATATCACGGTAAATGCCAAGAAGACTCCACAAATTGCAATGTTAAGTTACCTATTTTTATGTAAAATGTTACCAAGATTTTATCTGAACATTGTGATGCTATATAACAATTGTGTATATGACAATAGAGCGTATGGTTAATTGAATAATCAGCTACTGGTTAGACGAATTTTACGCAGGGACCTTGGTTTACTCGTTAACTGAATCTGAATAATACAAATAATTAATTTAAGTTATTTTCATATAAGTTAGCAAATTATACCAAAAAAAATTTGTTAAAAATTGAAAATTGTGAAATTTCGACAACTTTTTATATAAAAAGTATAACCAAGTTGACACGAATTTGAATGTAAAAATATTTTTATTAATATAATAATTTTCAATTTTATTTTAAACAATGAAATCTATTCACGATTTCCATAGCGGTCGGTGTTAAAGTTTACAAAGATAGTTCATATTCCTATTCACTTCTATTCACTTGTTGCAAGTAAGCGAACTTTAGCTCTGCTTTGTATATTTAATATACACGATATAGTACCAATGTTTGGCAACTAATAAACCAGTCATATTAATTTATTAGTGTTCACTCACGTGGTAGTTTTTCTACTTCGGTTTTTAGCATGGCTTTAGCTTTGAACTTAACCTCTGATCTATTTCAATAACGTTGTAATTTTTCTAAATAAATTGTAGGGGACCACTTTGTTTGGTTTTTGTCATAGGAAACAGCAATTTCACATTTTGCACGTTGCTTCGCTGGTTTTTCACCCTAAATGGAATTCATGAAACAAGGGTACTCTGAATTCTCTTCATTATTTTGTTTTTATATAACGTATTTTGTTTTTTATTTACTCGCCGGAACTCAAACGTTGCGCTTTTCATAGCTCTTCACATATCTCAACAGAGATATTTGAGACATTTTTATAAAATCAGTAAATTATATTGAAGTTCTAAAGACTGGAAAAACTATTGTAGTTATAAAGCATGGTGTCACAACCGCAAATGTTGATGTCAAAAACTAAAATTAAAGTTATTGAGCACACCAGTTTACCAGTAACGGGCATTTCATTATACGATTTGGTCTTTGCTTGTCCAGATACATAAACACACTGCTGAATTTACTCGTATTTATAATTTTAACGTCTCAGTTATGAAGTAAAATAATAACAAAAATAATATTTCAATTAAGTATTGGTTGTTTGAATTATGATTAACTTTCATTTATTTTATACCTTATAGATTTAAATCTCGTCAACTCTTGGAACTTTTTAACTTATTAAAATATTTACTTTTAAAATATTTTTGTAGCGTATTGCACATTCATTTAATATTAAATACCTTAATAAATGTTAAAATTAATTAATAGTTTGACGGAATTTATTAAAGATTAACTAATAAATTCATTAATAATTATTAATTGTTTGTATGAATATGATACAACACAAAGGAATAAGCTCATGAGTGACACACGGTCTCTCAAATATTGAAAACTCACGTGGATAAACAATAATATACACGACAATAACAATACAATTACAATTGAAGTAGCAATTAAGTTACAAACCCTTCGTTATCACTTTGGTGAATTACATTCAATTATTGAGCATATATTGTAATGTTCTATCATATTTATCGAAGCTATCTTTTCTACTGCTCATATATTAGGCATGCTTTATTATTAAATACCTAGCTATGATCTACAACTTGAACATCTGCTTTGTTCAGTTGTTACCACCAATTTGTTTTCATTATAATATTACATGTTATTCGAGCGTAACTACTAAACTTATCGAAAGCTACGATTCGAGGGGGCCAACGACAGTATTGCGTTTATAATTGACAGTTTTATTACAACAGACTAAACTTAACTAGCAATTAAGACGTCGAGCTTAAAGAATTTAAAAATAACAACTGGCGCGTTTAAAAACACAAGCACAATCATTTTTATATCGTCTCCCTTCAGCGCCACTAATCTACATATGTCGGTTCTAAAAATAGGATTCAAAGATGCACTGATTTGTATTTGATCAATTACTGTGTGCAGATATTTGATTATAATAATCAAATATGTGCACACAGTAATTGATTTTCTTTCTAACCTAACGCATTAAACAAAAGAACTACAAATTATGGTAATTTAAAAATAAAATATATATTTTTTGTATTTTAGTTATGTTTACTTTTTTCTGAATTTAAAAGTAAATTTAAATAAAATGGACTGAACTATTGATTCTGATTATAAAATTTATTGCTGCATCGGGAAGAAATTAATTTCTCATTGTGTATTTTACGTTGTTAAAGTTTTAAAATATTTTATCATAGAGAAATATATTGTATCTAATTACCACTGATAACGTAAAATTTACTTTTTTATCTTTTGAGGTGTAAAATAATTTACTCTTTACCAATTTAGTTTCCTAATATAAACACAATTACATTACTCTTATTGGGTAAAAGCTATTTTTAGCCACAGTTTTCTTATATAAACTTTAATTAATGTGTAAAATGCTAGGTAAAGATGGAGGTACACGTAGAAAAAAATTTTACTGTATTGAAAAACAAATTTCCTCCACTTTCATTTTCAATGATCAAAAAAAATTTGCTCTGGTCTATGACCAAGTTTAAAAAGTGTATATGAGACTATAGAAATCCACTTCTAATTTAACTCTTAATTCTAATAGAAAAATAAACATTGAAATTGTAGCTTTTACCAGTAAGTAGATACAAATACATTTGATCCAGAGTGCCCTAGATTTTCTCTTCTCCAATATTTTAAGGCAGTGCTAATTTAGACATATTAACTTATAACAGGTTATATCGGCAACCAATCACTGTTGAATTTATAAATATCCATGGTTTCTGATAATTATTACATTTAAAATGTAGTATTGCATCATATCCGACGTCGTGGTATATCTCCATAAATATTTGCCTGCAATTCCTGATACTACAATTTATCGTAAACTTCAAAACTCGATTAGATTTTGCTTCGTGTAATTAAATATGATTTAGTAAACATGACCATTGTGTGTGTGAATTATTTCTGGCTTATAGACTCATCCCTGAATTATTTAGGTCTTAAAGACTCATCGACTAATAGTTTATTTATATTTTTAATATTATCAAGTTATGAGTTATTCAGAAATTAATATACTTCTGACACAATTGAGTGTTAATGAAAAAAAAATATTAGAAATTGATTCTAAGAATATATATAAATACGTTATAATGTGAAATAAAAAAATTAATGAAATTAAAGATATCTTTAAAGATCAGGAATTGACAATACAATTTTGTATCATTTGAACATTTAAATAGTTTAATTAGAAAAACATACAAAGAAAAGATTTTGTTATCAAATTACAAATTTCCAGGTTCAATTAACTTTTGGAATAGTTATACTAAATAAAATACGTCTATTTTGAAAAATAACATTTATTTAAGAGGGTGGTAACAAAAACGTAATTAATAAAATCCTTTTTATTCCAATACGTGTAATAATTTTCATTTTTGTTATAAAGTTTACATATACATATAACATATACATTTATAACAACTAGTAAGGACCCATTCCAATTAATCAATTTTCAATTATTGTAGAAAAACAATGTTGATGCAACAGTTCAGACAATTGAGCAATTGAGCAGGAATATAATGAAAATGTCAAATCAGGAAGCTGTTAAATATGAATAACTAACTTTAAAAATTAGTCGGAAAACAAGAGTCTAATAAATAGGATATCGAATATTTCTAATTAATAATCCAAAAATAAGTTGTAAATAAAATATTTCACACAAAATTGTAAATTTTTAAATACAAATAATTGATAAACTAGTTTGCTAAGAAGCACGTCGATAGAAAATCGATAACTTATAAGAATATCTTATGTAAAAAATATAAATGTATCTCACAATTAAATGAAACTACGTGATGTAGTATTATTTCTACTATCTTTAATTTCTTTATCACGACCCAGGTTTCGTTGTTTTACAACATCTTCAGTCATTTCTTTCATTCATTCATCATTTCAGATCTTTGCTAATATCCCACCTGAAGATGTTGTAATACAACGAAACCTAGGTCGTGATAAATTTCATTTTAATTGTATTAGTAATATTGATTGAAAATAATACTACATCACGTAGTTTCATTTAATTGTGAATAATGAATTTCTACAAAATTAACGCCAAATATATTCAATAAATGTATCTCTTATGAATAGGTCTAATCAAATTTAATTTTTCATGAGTTCCGATGATTAAGTTGGTTTATTACTTGCGGTATATGTGTAGCAAGTTGTATTAATGAAAAATTAAAGTGTTGAGAAGTTTATTCATACTACATTTCTATATGGTTTTGACATTTGTAAAACGCTTTCCCTATAATAATGGTACAACCTTCGAAATAGTCAAATTATAAAAGTGCCCATAATATAAATTTGAGAATACGCTGTCGTTACTGTTAATCACATAGACTCACCATATGATTTATTTACGTATATTTGTAATTGTTTATCATCTAATATTATCAACTAACATTCTTAAGTGAATTGTAAAGCATAAAAGCAAATATTTACGAAGGCAAAAAGAAATTCTATCTGATTTTTTAACAGGCACAAACTTTATTGCCGCTAATCACATTTTTTCAACTCAACCAACCTCCAAAATTCCCATTCGTAAAGCCATTCGTCGTCCAGTTTGTAACTGTCAATTAACTGATTAATTTGTCACATTTATGTTATAAATTACGACTGTTGAATGTTTAATACTTCGCTTCAAAGAAATATTTATTACATGAGACTAATTAACGCAAACACAGATCGCGTGCGACGCCCTCCCGAGTTTGGGCGCTAACTTGTGAATCTCTGTGGTGCGCTGTTCATGTAACTGAATCAACAGCTTTTCAACTGTAGACAGATAGATATATCCGGTCTGATATGGAATTTTCGTTTGTAAGTTTGTCTAAACATGGACGGGGCATATATATTTTGGCAGCTGCCATAATCCAGTGGTATAAGTGATAGAATTGTAAGCAGAGACGTGAGATAAAACCTAATTCCGATAAAAGAAATAGTTCTAATTTAAATTCAATATTTATATTAAAATAATACTATGCTGTAGCAATAAGACCGACTAAGGCTATTATTTTTATTGGAATAACCAACAGTAAAACGTGATAGTCAAAATTGGGATAAAAATTATGTGCGCATCGCAGCCTCATGATCACAAATAAACTGATAGAGACCGCTTAACTCCGTGCGATATTGACATTTTAAAAATACTATATTGGAAATATTGCAAATAAAATGTAAATGGTACTTTTTTCTATGAAAATAAACTTTTAGGAAATCACAATCTAAATTCTCAAGCGCGAAACATGTTGCTCAATTAAAGGATATGTGGTCTTGAATCTTTTATCCTTTTTTTCGAATGATATGACGATAAACTATGAACTCAGTTTCCAAATTTAAAGAAGTTTATGATTAATCCCAATATATTTTTGATAGGTTTTGTAGTTGTGAAATAATGAAAAGGAACTTCATTGAAACAATTTGGTACACTAAAATGGTAAATAATCGTACTTTATTCCATAGTTTTAAGCAAAAAAAAAAACAATTTCAAAAAACACAGATAAGATAAATATTACCCTTCTTTATTAAAAACACCTCCTCCGATTATTACATTAAAAATAATACAAATAACCTGTGTTATTTGGCAACCGCTTCAAAAAATACGGGACCACCTGAGAAGTATGGACACCATTTAAAAAAGGATTAAGAAACTTTTTTTTTAAATTGGTAGGAAAGAAAGGACAAACGATATTTTCTGAATACAAATTCGGTATCAATCTCGTCTTAACTTCTATAAAATAAATTCGTTGTGGACCGCAATATTATTGTAGAGTTTATTTCAAAATTTTAATTTTTCATTACTGTCTAACTAATCACAATTTCTATGAAGAAGCATAAGTAACTCCAATACATCTTCCTTCTTGTTCCACGATGACAGGTAGACGCGATCAGTATAATGACGACTAGTTTTTACACTATTATTATTACACATATTCTCAGTTAGTCTCAGATATTGTCATAATATCTACTCATCTGTAAATTTATTTATTTTTTTGTTCAATCAATAAAAATTAAGGGTACTATTTAAAATTGTACTATTATTAAATTATCGAGGTTTAAGCACTTGCATTCTTATATTTCATCGACTACTAGAAGTCATTTGATTACGTAAAATGGGGTAAGGTGCATGGTTATTCATAGAAATTGGACGACCAGAACAGCTTGTTACGTTAATAAAAGATCTTTAAAAAACATGAATGAAAGATCAGAGAAAAGGGACAAACAGTGGCACTATTGAGAGAAACTCTATCGAATATTTGAACCACAAAAGTAGGAAGGCAAATCTGTAATTTCTTTATAATTTGACTTTATATTAAGTATGTAATGTATGAATAGGTAAAATTCAAATCATATTTTCACCATAAACCAATGACATCACACTGCTAATCGATCAAAAATGATATGATGTTTATAAATAGAATTTAACCGAGAAATCCAAAACTTTGGAATCCGTATTGATCAACACCAAAAATTTGAGCAGCACCAAAAATTATGATCGTCGATGGAAGAAATAAACTTTGTAACCCAAATTCTCTACCAAATTTAGTCCAGTCTTTATACCTTGAATTCATATTGAATGATGGGGAAAATACAAATATCTAATATCACTATTACTAAATTGGCATAAATATGGCGTGGAGAAATCTTCCTAGAAAAGCGAAAGAAGGAATCTTTATATTTTTATGTGGGGTAGCACGAAGCTCGACGTGAAGAAGATAGCCTAGATAATAGAGGGAAAGATACTAAAAGCCATTTTCGGCTAGGTAATTGGAGTATAGATAAGCTATCCGATTCCTTCAATGATGCTCGACGACTTGCCCAAGACCGGATACGGTGGAAAGGAATAATAAAATCCTGCGGATGGCAACTCCAAGCGAACAAGACCTTTTGTTATGAAGAGATGACTAAAATGAAAGGATTGTTCAATGATTATTTCATAATTTATTTAATTAAAATTGTGGAAAAGGTATTTGTTTCGCCAAAACTACTAACGTAATTTTAATATAGATACGAGTAGAGCTAGGTAATCTGAATACTTCGGTAAATACAACATTAGCATTTTAGAATAATATGATCCGAGTATTGAAAACGAAACTTGTAGTATCTAGTTGTGAAGAGTGTTCTATTTTTGTCAGAGTAAAATTTGAACAATTATTACTTTATTAAACATATACGGATCAATGGACAATAAACAGTTCACAAACTTTTTGATAATTTAAATATAAATAAATACCAACTCCAATTAAATTGCCATTTGGAAGTACTTATCCATTATTCTAAATTTAACTGGAACGGTCGGTGTGAAAAAAGTTTCTGTATCATTCAATCAAAAAGTTTGTAAATAATGCTTTGAATTCAGAATTCAATAAATTTAATTTATTTTCAATAAATTCAATTTATTTAGCAGTTTGTGAAAGTATAACAGAAGAATTTTTAAAAATAATTTAATATCAAAAAATAGAAAACAATGTTTTGATAAAAAATATTATTGCAAAGAAGCAAAAAAAAACATATTTTAAATCTGTTATGACTTTTTTTAATTTATTTATTTTGATGTGCCTTTATACAGTGTTATAGGCAAATTAGTAAATAAAATTCATTCACTATTTTTTTAATTATACCTTCATCTTAATCAGTCAAGGGCCGTTCGTTAAGAAGCATTAATTTTTTCCTCCCTGTTAATGAACAGAATGAAATCATGAAGTTTAAGTAACGTTGATCAAACGTTGATAAAAAATTAAAATAAAATTTGCAGATATTTTAATATTGAACCATAATATTTAATTTTTATGAAACCTTTAAATATTGATCACAAAAGAATTAGCATTACATAACAAAAGAAAGTATTTTCATCAGAAAATAATTTGTTTATTGACATAATTTCAGCTTTTTAAATTTGTTTCCATACCTGCTGAACCCGTGATCTATTTGATGTTCCACCATTTTTTTCTCATTAATTAATTATTTTATATTTGAGATCCTTAGTCCATTATCGAATTTTGAAAAATAAATCAGAGATATTAACCAATATAATATCGTATTGGCGTAAATGTATTTCCAGACTTTTGAAGATATTTGGCGTTAATTTTTTAGAAATTCATTTTTTAGAAACTATATGATATAGTATTATTTCTACGTTCTTTAAGTTCTTTACCACGACCTAGGTTTCGATGTATTACAACATCTTCAGGTGGGCTATTAGCAAAGATATCTTTGTTAATAGCCCATCTGAAGATGTTGTAATACAACGAAACCTAGGTCGTGGTAAAGAACTTAAAGAAAGTAGAAATAACACTACATCACGTAGTTTCATTTAATTGTTCCAGACGTTTATTAACAGTAATGTCTTCCAAAGTCTCCTCTGCCAGAATTCAGTTTAATCTTACCTAAAACATGCCATACTTGCTTATGTTGAAGTGGGTTTAATATTCACTCATTTCACTTTCTTTATATCATACAAATTTTAATAAAACGGCAATAAAGATATATTAAAATGTGTACGAAGTTTCACCTTTACATTTTCAAATATTGCTTTCAGAGATACTTTAAATATTTACTTTTCTGAGACGGTCTGAAAAAATTACAAAAAGCAGAATACTTCCTTACGGTCTATAAGTGGGAATGCACTTAAATTGAATTTTCAGAAATTTTGAATCAATTGTAATAATGAGCAAAGTGTGATATTTATAATCAAAAAATATTTAATTTTAATACTTATTTTTAAAAAATGACGAATTCTCAGATATACGTAAAATTACTTGACTATCTGTTTTTCTGAGCATTTCAAAAAAAACATACAACTGGAACACAGGGAGAATGAGCCATGGACGAATGAATCGAGCTCTTTTTGTACTAAATATAGTTCGTTAATCTAATCACCTTAATGAAAGTGACAACCATTATAGCTGACACATCGAAGCTGTAGAACTCGCTAATTGACACTTATAAATACGACTAGACGGCTGACCTACTTCAAAAATATTAAACCGCGTCTCCATTCGCTCAAAACATATCCACCATTCGAACTTAATTAACTATATACCCTAATGGAATCGAATTGTAAGTTGGATACGCCTATACATATATGTTTGTATTAATTAGTATTAAGGAACTTCTCATAAAGTTATTTGTTTGTATACTTCAGATAACTGGGAAAAGGCATAAATTTCATTATGAATGTCTCAATATAACTTATATGATCTTGATACCCTTATGAATGGGTAAGTCCTATTTTATATGGTCAGATATGATATATATTTAAGGGTCAATTTACGGATCAAGTGTCGCTATGTCCCTTGGGCTTTGCTTTATGTTTTCGGATTCCTCGTGAATTATTGATAGGTCGACTAGATTATTGATGTTCGGCCTGTGGCTGTACCATAATCTTGAAGTTAAGATGAATTTTTGATAAAACAGTTTATCCCACATTTAATAAAAGAGTAAGTTGTGGTAAGTATGCAAAATTTGTTTTTGTAAAACCTGTAAGTATGAATAGACCTTATTACGAAGGTCGAACTTGAAACCTATGATAATTAGAATAATCAGCGTTGTAATTTTTCCGTAAAGGAGCTCGGCGTATAGCTGTTGTTAACCAGGCCAACCTGAAAAACTAAAATAGTAAAGCCATATTTGAAACCATGAACACTTTCATGACTTTGTTTAAAATAGGATAAAATAGAATTAAACAATGTATAAATAATATTTTGATATAGCTTTAACTTAAGGATTATTAAATAATTAATATCAATATTGTTTAATTTTGTAACCGAGATTTTTAGATATGTCTATAATTAATTACCATTTCTATGCATAACATTTTTAAGTAAATAATATCAGTTTTTGGAATAAAAGTAGTCGTATTTCAAATAATATCTACGAGGAAATATATTTTTATTGATTAAAAATCATACTTAAATGAAACTATGTGATGTAGTATTATTTCTACTTTCTTTAATTTCTTTCAAAATTAAAAAGCAATTAAAGAAAGTAGAAATAATACTACATCACGTACTTTCATTTAAGTGTGAATAATGAATTTGTACAACATTAGCGCCAAATATATTCAATGATTAAAAATCAGTTAAGCTTAAATATTATTTGTCAATCGGCAATGCTGAGATTTTTATTTAATATTTTCGAGGTATTCACAAAGCAATTACAGCGTTAAATATCACTTTGATACAAAATAATTTATGTAAAAATATTTGCAAGAATGACATAGATTTCTGAAATGCCATAAAAATCTATTATATGCGTATAATAAACCTATAGAATTGGCTTGTTCAGTGTACACATACAGTTAAATTTAGTGACGATAAATTGATTTATGGAACATTATAAAAGTAATAGAACAAAAGAATATATTTTTTGGAATTTCTTTCTATTCATCTGTTTGTCTTTTTTTTTAATATCAATTATCTAAAAACTGCACAATCAATTGAGATGGAGTTTTCCTAAAAAAAAGAGGTTCATTTGAAAGAAACTTATTCGTTTATTTCGTCATAATTGGTTTTCTTAATCAAAACATATGCGAGTTTAATATTTTCAAAATACATTTTTATTTCATTAGTGCAACAACAACAAAGAAATGCTTAGGTGGTCGATACATAGTTATTGCACAAATTTATATTATATCTAGGTCCATCCAATATAATGAAGGCTTTGTTTAAAAAAGCAATGATACACAAAAACTATATTTTTTTGTTCCTTTACTTTTTTGTGCCATAATTTTTTCTTTAAAATATTAAATGTACAGATATATCAATCCTACAATTTTATTATAGGTATGTAAGGTTATGTTATGTTATTTTGGATTGAATTGGGTCATATTGGGTTATGCTGAAACTGATTGGGTTGCGCTAGATTAAGTTTGTTTATGTGGGCTTGTCGTTTGTTTGAATACGCATCACGTAAAAGTACTGACTTGTGTAAGAGTGAGTTTTTGACGAATACAAGGATTGACTTGACGTAACATTTATTTTTATTTCCTCAAAATTTGTGCACTCAATCAGAAAACCTACGAATTTAACAATCTCAAAGGTTCGTTTACGTTTAATTAGTATAACAATAACGAAAAAGTTCCTAAATACTTCAGTATATATATATATATATATATATATATATATATATATATATATATAATTTAAATTGCGCAATAAAATTTGCTACCTAAACACGTATTGGCGAAATTAACGTCGTCAAAAGCGAAGTGTGGAGTGGTGTAGAAGGGGTGCTTAAGAAAACAATATTATAGCCGTAATTGTTAGTCGTCTTACGCACATAAAATTTTTCAATAATGTGTTCGACATAACCGTACTTTTTTCCTCAATTTGTTCAAAATATGAAACTAGTATGAGGCTATATAAATTTTGCTTTAACGTAGTTTATCTTTTACATGTGTAATAAAATTATGAAATTGACTAGTTCCTACCTTAATATTACTGAAAAAAATATATACAGTGGAAATGCGGGCAGACGCATGAGAAAAGACATTATTGTCAGTCGGCTTCCGGGCCTAATTTGTTTGAATGTTTAATACATTCCTTATGAATTTGGTCCCTCAATTAAGTATGTTTCCCCAATTTGTTTAAAATTACCATTTTTAATTACATTAGTAAGTTTAGTATTCGATTTTATATTTATATATATATATATATATATATATATATATATATATATATATATATCATCAATATTTGTTCGGTAACCAGTTTTATTTATGTTGTATTATTCAAATTATGTCGATAAAGCAATAATATACATTAATATTATTACCGTATTATTTAGTATTTCAGCCATTGACCAAACCAGCTAACTGACTGTGACAAAATATAAAATTATTGCGTTTTATTTTATACAAACGGTTTTATCGAGGTAGCAATAACTCGTGACTATTAATTGCCATTTGATAGGGGCTTTGGTTGGTCTATTTGGTTTCTGCCTAAATTAAAAACACGCTTTCAAAATATAAACACTAAATGTCATATCTTTACGTGAATAATAATTTAAATACAAAAAAGTGATTTTTCTAGTACTGTCTAAATTTGCTGACGCGCTTGCTTCCTACGTCCATTCCAAAATGCCCGTAGTATAGAAGTAAATAACTCAAGATCCGTTTAATATAAATACTTGAATAAAGTATTAACGATATAAATGACAATTAATGGTCCAGTTATTTTAGGACCAACCTATTGTAAATTACCATATCACAGAATACAACTATATCCTTTTAATGAATAGTGACAAATTATCTCAATAAACGTGCATTATAAGGGCGACAAATACGATTTTTTTTTGCTTTCATTTGAGGTTACTGCCTTAAATCCACTTCTCAACTAGCTTTAAAGTAATACGGTATCATATATAGAACATTAAAAAATATCATTGTGCTTTAATAATTAGCCTTACATAATAAAACCTACAATAAAATATAATTGTATGCTTTTGGATATCTCCTATTTCTTATTCATACATGCAGTTGAAAGAGTGACGAATTTTTGAATCTGCAAATAAAATAAAGTAGCTAACGATTAACTTTCTAACCAGCTTTCCCCATTTAGAAAATAATATTAAGTCAATTGTAAGGTAAATTCACGCAATGCCACATATAAAAATTATTAAAGCAAACTTCTCTAAATAAATATAATTTCCTCTCTCTCCATTTTAATTGGGTGATTGTGATAAAACATAGCATATATGTCACCTCAAAGCCAACAGAATCCACTATTAAAACTTCAACAAAATTCTTTAAGCTACTTTTACAGGGTGCGTTAATAAATAAACAGGCTTATACACACAACAATATTTTTGTATTTTCTTACATTTGTTATGTCATTTAAATATTTTTTTTTACAAATACCTTCGACGTACGGACAGGCCAATTCTATTCCAACTAATGTAATACTAAAGTATTTTTGTTTATTCTTTTTTACGTGTCGCAACGGTGCAAAAGATTAATTTTTATAAAAAGGTAGCTGGGAGGAAGAGCGGATTATGTAGAATACTTTTCACCATGACAAAACTCTTGGCTGAACCTGAAAAAGTACATAAGTTGAATAAGGAAGCAGCGTCACAACGGAGCAATAGGTCAATGCGACTTTTAAAATGAAACATAAAGGAGCATCAGAATCATTGTCTATAATATTATAAATGCAAAAGTATGTTTTTTGACTTTTTTTTCCCATTACAGCTGAACAACCTTACAATATGATGTTTTGCTTATAAGCAAAAGATCATGTTGTAAGGTTGTTCAGCTGTAATGTGAAAAAAAGACAAAAAACATACTTTTGCATTTATAATATTATAGGCAATGATTCTGATGCTTAAGCTTAAAGAATGTCTCAACGGGATCCCTGAGAGACGTGATTTTTTAAATGCTACATGCACAATATAAGAAGCAACAGATAGAATATTTAGAGAGAATTATAAAATCACGAACAAAAGGATTAGACACAATTAAATGAAACTACATGTTGTAGTATTATTTCTACTTTCTTTAATTTCTTTACCACGACCTAGGTTTCGTTGTATTACAACAACAAGGAGTTGTAATACAATGAAACCTAGGTCGTGGTAAAGAAATTAAAGAAAGTAGAAATAATACTACATCACGTAGTTTCATTTAATTGTGAATAATGAATTTCTACAAAATTAAAAGCCAAATATATTCAAAGGGATTAGGGTTTAATTTACTTTAATCATTCTAGATGGTGCTGCATATAACTAAATTTTATCCACAACTTTTACACGCGTAACCATATGTATATAGATTTAACGGGTTTTTCTTTTAGACGTTTTTTGTACACACTTTGAATAAATATATGTTATTCTGGAATGTTAGTTTGAATTTTTTATAAAAAAACAATTTCATTCGTTTTCACTCATAAGCAAATGATAACCATAAGATATATAACATTTAAACAAATTAAGGTCTTTGTTTAACTCGTCTTTAAAAAGTAGTAAAAAGTATATAGGCTAATAAGATGCATTGCTATGTCAATTTAAATATTCTATGTCGCTTGTTTTCTGAAATAATCAGTTGAGAATGTAGAAAAATATATATAGGTGTTTATATTAAAGTAAATAGGTGTTTATTTAAAAAAATTACGATATCTAAAATAATCGCTTTAGTTTTCCTATAATATTGGGTTCAGTAGTCTCAGAATGAAGACACTATATTTTCAGTATATTTTTTTTCATATTTTTCAGTTTATTTCTAAAAAGGTAATATGAATCTAAAATTACTGAAATAAATTTACCCTTCTACTTAGCCCTTTGAAATGACACCCCACATTAAATACGAAATTTAAAAAAAAATGGAATAAGTACATATCTCCCCCCCCCCTCGTCTACGTACGTAATTTTCATATTTTTATTTTTAATATAAGCTAGTGAGGTATACGTAGGTTAATATGTTATTAACCCAATTTGAAGTTTTTACTTTACTTCTTTGTTTTTGAGAAAAAACTATTCTAACAAACGGATATATGAACATCAATATATATATATATATATATATATATATATATATATATGTGTGTGTGTGTGTGTGTGTGTGTGTGTGTGCGTGCGTGTGTGCGTGCGTGTGTGATACATATATTTATTCAGAGCGGTCGGTACACAATCACTTCGGGGCGCGTGTCGGCGCGGAATGACAAGCTGGTGTTACAAAATGTATGGCATCAATTTTGTTGACTAAATATTTTTCTTGTTCTCTTTTACTATTGCGTCAATCTAAATTGTCTTAATCTCTTAAATCTAAATTGTATTAATCGTCAAATCATCAAATAAAGAAGGGGCGAACATTTTACTGCTTTCTTCCTCATTTAAAATTAAAGTATAATTGAATGAGTATAATTTGAACAAATCCTCTAAACTTACTTATTGGTAAGGAATTAGTTGCAAAAAGCCCATTTTCAGAAAATATATGAAAGTAAAAGGTAATTTACTGGATATCTGATCTACTTTTACATACCAAAATTATTACACTATACATTTCCAGAATTTAGAGCAAACTTGACAAAAATGCAGATTTTTCGTCAAAATCACGTCGTTAATTATTACACTTTAATTTCGATTTTTTCAATTCAAATATTTTTAACACCTGTGCTATGAATATCCATAAGTAAAACATATCGCAACGGCATTGAGAAAGAGAGAGAAAGAAAATCCACGCCGGCAAAAGCTCGAGCAAGATGTATATTTCTAGAACAAGGACAGAAGATATGAAAGTATAAAAAATTGAAGTATGTAGCAACAATCCATATATCGTACATTATGAGAGATAACGGATTCATTTAAATATACCAATATTTACCAAATTTATTCAACGAAAAATTTATAAAAAAGTGTACGTCGGTATATACGTTTACGTTAAATAAATATTATTAATATCAATAAACTTCATACAGACCAAAAATATATTTCGATTTTTTATTTTTATCATAAAAGGTATCTTTATACAACTTTTTTAAACCCTTTGGAAAATTGCTTTAGAAGCATGAATTTGATTTGGGTGCTGTATATTTGCATCATTCTCATTTCATTAGTTTTTAATATTTTTAAAATAGACGTATTTCTTTTAATAAATTATTAATAAACTGGATAGCTACGTTCTCTGTTCAATTAAGAATACGTTCTCTGTTCAATTAAGCTAATTTTTATCGGTGGTTTTGCCCGCATAGACATTCGATTGACATGATCGAGTTTGTCTTTAGTACTATCGATGCATCTCAAAAGTATCTTTGACCGTAATAAAGTAATTTATGCTTAATAAATTAGTTATTGAATCTTGAGTGCTTGAATCTTGAGCTAAGTCGATATGGCAGAGCAGTTATAGCTTGAATCTTAAGCTAAATCGATGTGGCAGTCTGGAAAGCTTATTTTAATAACTGATGAAATTAATTATCCAAAGTACCACATCTATTTAGCTTAAGGTTCACGCAGTATATAAACTACTTTTGACCTTGTCAAGGATACTTCTGAGATGTATCAATATTAAATATTATACAAAACCCACTGAATCGCTCTGTTCTTACATGTGATAAAGTAGTTTACACTTTATCAAATATGTATACTTCCATAGATATATCGAGTTTTTGTTTAGTACTATCCAGGTTTTCAAATTTTTTTTATGTTCTCATATTTTAATTATTCTTCAAATAGGTTCAACCATGTCTTTTCTAGTCATTTCTTTTTTTTTCTCGTTCGAAGTTTAAGCAATACATTATTTTCCCAGTATTTTAGCATACACAATACCAATACTTTGTGGTGAAATTATTTCAGCATATATCCCTTCATTCTAACTTCTTTAGTTGTAATTTTAAACCATTTTCGATGTAGTTATTTTGAGAATATTTCAGATTTATTTCAGATTTCAGACTTGAAAGTACATTAAAATATTATATATATATATATATATATATATATATATATATATATATGTATGTATATATATATATATATATATATATATATATATATATATATATATATATATATGGATATATATATATATATATATAATAAATTTAATAATTTATCATAAAGTAAAATATATTTAGTCCATCATATTGTCCTGCACAAACAGTTTACCATTATAACTCTATATATATCCAACAATATGAACAACTTAGTTTTGTAATAGAATTGGTTAACTTTTTATATATACCTAGCTTAATAACATATATTCTGCATATCACCAGAGGAGAAAATTCTGTGCTTATGGACAGTGTTAAGGTTGTGTACGACAGAAGTATTTTTTGTGATTAAGAAAAATTACAAACATCTCCCCCCTCCCCGCCCCTTCGCTGCCAATCTCATAACAATTAAATATCGTAATTTAGTTTCTCTGCATAGTTTTGGGTCATCAAACAATAAATGCGTCAAATTTTAGCTCAATGAGTTACACGGTTTAAACTTTGTTTAAGTTCTTTACCATGACCTAGGTTTCGTTGTATTACAATAACTTCAGGTGGGCTATTAGCAAATATATCTTTGCTAACAGCCCACCTGAAGATGTAGTACAACGAAACCTAGGTCGTAGTAAAGAACTTAAAGAAAGTAGAAATAATACTACATCACGTAGTTTCATTTAATTGTTAACATTATTGATTCAATATGTACCTATGCACGTCTTTAGATGCCTAAATCATAAAAATCAATAGACTACAACATTTTCATGGATGCGGTCTGTTCTATTTATCGAAAAATGATTTAATACTGTAATTTTTTTTATATATTTAATATAGAAATTTGAAAATTTTCATGGATCAATTTCATCGAAATTTATTACTTCCAGCACTCTGGATACAACCACCTAATGCTTTGTGAGTACCTATAAAATACTAAGAGCAATACCTGCAATCTCAAAAAAGGTAAATACTATATTCAGATTATGAATATAATAATTCCCTTCGTCCTTAAATTTGACCTCAGAAAATGGAACGTATATACGGTACATCGTATGTATATCTATATCAATGCCATAGACAACATATAATTATATTTTATGTAATAGAAAATAAAATGGAGCGAGCTAAACCAATTTGGAGCGCCCGTGACAAAGAATGGCGAGGAATAATTGAGCAAGCCTGTTCCATCGAAATTGTTATTAAGTATATTGTGTAGTTTGAATTATTATATTATGAGCGTCCATTCTCTGCGGGAAATGCCTATCACGGTGCCTCGAATTATTGATACCCATTATATCCTGTATTAATATTATACGCAGGCTTTTGAGACCTTAATTGACTTCTATAGAAGTCCATGCGCGGGAGGCAGAAACAGGAGCATTGAACTAACATTGAATTATACGTTATTTCGGCTTTCAAAAGCAGCTTTTATAATACAAAAATATTACAATATATATACACGTTTTGAAAGTACATAAAAGAATGTACAAAGTGCAGATTAATAATTGAACGCGTAACAACTTTACTTTAAATAAAGCAAGTCGCGAGTCAAATTAGGTCAATCTAAATTTCACATATTTATTACGCTGAAATGTGGAAATCAATATTTGAAGAAAAAAATTTACAAAAAGGAAATTCTAAAATTGAAATGTGTTAAAAAACTTTCGTTGAACTTATTAACGTTTTTATGAATTGCACAATAAAACAATTCAATCTATATTTCACATTTTTAGAAACAAAATATATAAAATTGATGTAAACGAATTATAAAGTCACCTATGAAAATAAATACTTTGGTTTTTGGGAACATAATAATGAAATAGTATTCTCCTCTTTGGCTAATTAAAATCATTAGGTCGCAAATAAGTAATTCCTTTATCCATTCCATCCATTTAATAAACTCTAAAGCATTATCATACATAATGTAAATTTCGAAAAATAACTTTTTGCAATACGGTAAAATATATCTTGGTTATTATAGAAAAATATTTAGAGAAAATAAAAAAAAATAATTAAAAAAGTAATATAACGCATAAAATCTCGTGTTGTTTATTGATTTAAGTTATAAAATATGAGGATCATGACAGATTCTGAAGATAGGCGCGGCTTTGCTGGCAAGACTATAGCATAAACTGTTGCTTCGCTGTCCTCATCATATTATATCCTTCTCTATGAGTTAAGTATTAAACAAACTAAACTATTTTAAGTGAATTATCTATCTAATGGGTCTTATTGAGGGTCCGGTCTTATTTACCGTAGAGTCCAGTGGAACAAAACTAAAATTTGTTTACACATAATATCTGACTTTTTTCCATGTTTGCTTCTATTAATTTTTTATAATACTGGAGATGACTAGTGGTTTAAATATCATTACTTGAAATAACTTCAAATGAGTCTATAGTTTTATACGTATCCCTGTCTAGGATCATCGTAACAGATCGATCCCGGTCAGCAGTTCTGAAGATGAAGTACAGGCTCTAAGTCACATTAAAAGAGCTTAAAGAATCTAAACATTTGTGTGAACAATTTGTGCAAGAAACAGAGGATGGAAAGGAAGAGGTTAGGAGTGTTGTGGATGAAAATACTCGACTTAAAAAGAACTAGCCGAAATTTATTTAAAACTGGTAGATGTAATGGAACAACGTATTCAGCTACATAAATAGTCAAATCATTTAGTCATTGTGACGAGACACGCAAACAGGCCCTCACAAAAACATCGAAGCAAGTCTACCCGAGGCTCAAAATAACAACTCAGTGTTCAACCATAAAAAGAATGTGTTCGACCTACAGCTGTTCAGTCTAAAGCATCATCCAATGTGTACTTGCGTAACAGTCTTCCAATTGACAAAATGAATACTATTGGATATATTTATCGTTAATTTTTTAGAAATGCATTATTCACAACTAAATGAATTAAAGTTATAAATATAGGGTACATTATTTAAATTCTTTACCACGATTACGACCACGACCTATCTTTGCTAATAGCCCACCTGAAGATGTTGTAATACAACGAAACCTAGGTCGTGGTAAAGAACTTAAAAAAAATAGAAATAATACTTCGTCACGTAGTTTCATTTAGTTACGAAAATGAACACTGTTATTTTATTTACTCGGACGAAACAGGAAAGGGCTTTGGGTCTTTACTAAATGGCAACCTGGGATATGGCTTGGTTACAAACTGATGTTTGCCTGGTGCAACTTATTGCCCAATAATTAAAATTGTAGTCCATTCCAAATTAAATTTTAATAATTATATAGTTTTGGTAACAAGTAATAGGCTATTAGTTAGAAAAAGAGACATAACTATAATTTAGCTTTTCTAACCTGGGCGCTCACACTACCACTTTTCGTGCTATTCTTTATTCCGTTTCTCTTTTGGAAAAAAAAATAAGGACATTCACTCCGAATACTTTATATATGTATAAAGTATATATCTTGTCGTCATAGTAGTGGTGACATTTCTATTTTTGACACTAATAATTTTAAATTTATAACTCTAAATAAATGATACTCTAAATACACACACACACACACATATATATATATATATATATATATATATACTTCAGGGATTTTTAATCATATCGATTAGAAGATAAATCGTTAAACGTGAAAATATACTTTAATAGTTCTATTTATTTAAAAAATACAAATGTAATTAAACTGCTTTATAAAATTTTATAAAAATCTCATTAGTTGCATCACAAATAGGTATTTTTTATCCAAAAACAAACAAATTCTTTTACTTTAATAAGCCAAGCGCGTGAAGCTGAATTTAAAAAAATAATATATAAAAATTAACTTTCTGGGTAATTCATTTTACGAATTAGCACTCGCCAGTAATAACGTGCTTTAGGTGGGATTTGCTAAATAGTTGCATGTAAAAGTTAAACTACAAAGTTAGAATTAATCAAATTTTCATAACACTTTAATCAGACAAAGGGTCACTATAATACTAAAATGTGTTTAATTAATATAGAAATTCACAATGCAATATTGATGTTTCTATATATGGACTAAAACACTAAGTAACAGTGACATATACATTTGTTGGTTAAATGGGATACTACAATATTTTCATTTGGATGTCTCGAAAATATAAGAGGTGTATAATTTGTAACAATTTTTGAATTGGCCTTTAAATGCTGATGATTATATATCTTTCAATAGCAAAATATTTTCCAATTTGGACATTTCCTAAGCCAAAGTAACAGTGACATACACAGTTGTTGGTTAAATAGGATACTACAATATTTTTATTTGGATATGTCTCGAAAATATAAGAGGTATATAATTTGTAACAATTTTTGGATTGGGCTTTAAATGCTGATGATTACATATCTTTCAATAGCGAAATATTTTCCAATTTGGACATTTCCTAAGTCATGCTAACATTTAAACCCTTCACTATTATAAACGGTATATCCAAAAAATACTTTGCCAAATACACTGAATTACCAGTATTTTTTTTCTGCGAAATAAATCTCATTTCGCTCGATATTCGTAGCTAAATAAGGTATCGCGCGTTATGCCAACCAGAAACTCCACATACTGTATTCTCAGAATTCAAACAGCACAATAATCTTTCCAGCTAACGTAAACACATTCATAAGTATCCAGAGAATCGTCGCCTAAATAACATCCTAGCACAGAATATAAAAGATATTAATCTTTCATTATATAACCTAACCACTAATTATCAAACATTATGTTATATTGTAACTTATAATATCGTTATAAGTAAGACACTTATAACCTAAATAAAGTATATTTCCATAAAGGTATCAACCCAACACACTACGACGATGACAATGTGATATGTTTTGCTTAATACTTTACTGTCTCTAAGTTAAATTTAATTTTCATTTTATGGCATCGCACGCAAAGTTTTTGCAATTATATTATATTATGAAAATTAAAAACCAAAAAAAGTAATGACTGATTCATATTTAAACTTTGCAGTCGATGTTAATAAATTTAAGAAAATAACTACTTTGATTCATTACTAAAAGAAAATAATTATTTTGATTCATAATTAACCGGCCTCACAAATTTGATTTGTTCTTTATTTTATAATTCTGAGTCATTATAGCCCCTGTATTTATTAAATGAATATTTAATATTTATCCTAAATACATTATTCCTATACTTTATCTAATATCTAATATTATACTGATATTCTAAAAATAACCACGGAGTTTAACTTTCTTAATACATCACAATTAACAACAATACATATATGAAAATAAAAATAAGCTTTCTACTTAAATATTATACCTAGTAAAAATTACTTTTCGTATGTTTTTGCAAATTATAAATGATAAATTGCTTTTAGTCAAGTCGAAGGTCGCTAGCTAGGCAAGAAAGGCTTACAGAAAATATTCGATTGACCCCATTATATTATATTGTAAGTGATAGTATTACTAGTAACCTTAACGTAAATAAAGTACACTTTGAGTTTCGGAGTTGCCGGAGCAAGTATTTGGTTTTTAAAAGCTTCCCACGGCGAGACGAAACATAATTCGCGTGACGCGCGACGTTCGGTATGTGTGCAGACCGAAACCCTTGTGTCAACATTGAAATCGAGAAAGATAGATTATGGTTGAAATAATATATTTGGAGAATTATTAATCATAATCATTTTTTTATACTCATAAACCCATACAAACCTTGGTGTTATACTAATTTAACAACATCTACACACCAGTTCATTAAAACTAATTAATTATACAATTGCTACAGAACAAGGTATTTTTTCGTTAGTCTATCCACTTATTTATGAGTTATGAAATATACAATATTTAAACTGAATCTCGATCCGTTTCCAGGTTACTGTAACTAGAACACATTATCGACTGCACAACAAAGCTCTATCCATTCTCGTTATCTTGCATCTGTATCGTCATCTTGCAGAACTCCGTTTTTACCTTACTTTAGTAACATGAACATGTATTAAATAAAATGAGCATTGTAACTAGTAACAAAATAAACCAGTGATTTGTAAAATACGTTTCTGCCAAGGCACTATAAAAATATTACATGACTATAAAAAATAAATAATCGTTCACAATTTAAGTCTCTACATGTAAAAATATTTTATTCTGATCATAAAGAACATTTCGAGAACCATAAGAATATTACACAAAATATTTGTATGAATGTTTATTTATTTATCTATTTTATCTAACTGGCACATATGGCGGCCTTATTGCTTTAATAAAAATCTCTTACAGCCAACTAGAACTCTAGTCCAGACCAGCTCAGTGAGCAGCCGGGAATCAAACCCTGCTTCCCGCGGTGCCGCGAGCTGCCAAAGGCCGTATGTCTTGTGATCAATTTAACACACTACGGCGACGATAACGTGATATGTTATGTTTGATATTTTAGTGTGTCAAATTCCAATTTAATCCTCATTTTATGATTGTTTCCATAAAGTTTTTGCAATTATATTATATTTTGAAAATGAACAATAAAATAAAATAATTGTTTTACTATATAACTATATTTAATTTAATAGAAATAATTTTATAAACATGTTTGTTAGTAAAATGTTCAATATAATTTCTTTGGTTTTATAATATCTTTAGGAATAAAATTACAATAGTTAATTAAAATGAAAAATAAACGTATTTTTAATTCAACAAAATAGAAAAAAATCAAGTAACTTTTATTAATATAAATAAGTTACTTTTATTCTCGATATTTGTAAGAGCATTTGCCATACAATTCATGAGTGCATAACAAATTGAAAAAAAAGCACTAAAAATGGGCCAGTCATTAAAGAATTAGAATATACTTTTTAAAAAAGCTGGTATTTCTTAATATATAAAAAACTAAAATTTTAGCGATTGACAACAAGAAAAGAGAAAAATTTATTCCACTGTTCTGTAAATAATATATTTTTAGAAACGATATTATACCAAACGCATTTTACTTAAGGTATAGTCAATGCGTACATTAATTAAAAATAATCTATTAATTTGTATTCCTAGATAAAAAGATCAATTTTTTTCCTATGTTGCGTGTGAATATAATAAAGTTGAAACGCGATAATTTAGAAACGATCTAGCAGATGATCGACTTGCATTCGAAAACCAGTAGAAAAATAAAATGGCGGACCACTCATCTCTTAAACATACTTTAAATTTGAATGTTTAAAATTTAATAATTTTATTGAATTTAAATTTTACCAATCGTATTTATAGTCACACTTCAGTATTTTTACTATTTTAATTCTGTTAACCATTTGCGTGCTATATAAAATTATTCTGGTAATATGCCAAAGAAATATAACTTGTGATGTTCGTACAAAGGCGCACAATTTTTTTCATATATTACTTAAAAAAAGTGTTACTTTTATTTTGATAGGACCAGAGCCAAACACTAAATAGACATATAAGAAAATACAAGTGCTCGTTTACATGCAAAAAATGCAAATTTTCACAAAGCGATAATTTACAGCACATCCCTGAATATTTTATTGAAATTCAAATTTAGATATTAAACATTTTTTAAAAAGGGCACTAGAAAAATTTAATCGAATTATTACATTGCACATATATAGGTGTAGGTATTCTCTCCTTAATCGAAATCTGAAAAAGGGTGTTTTTACATTTATTGTTTATTAAAAATAACGGAAAATACTTAAATAAATTTTATCTTTATATATTATGTATATTAACTGCACTATCGACTGGTAAATAAAGGATATCTGTATTTTGGAAATTTCATCGATTCTTAAAAAAAACACTTTTTTTCTCAATTGTGCTACTGTAAATCTAAATATTTCATTTTTATAAATCCCGTTTATTCTCATTTGCAAATGTTACCATGCAATCAATGTTTAAATACAAACCGAAGTAAATACTTTGTTGCGAAACACCTAAACGGTCTTCATAAATTTGGTTTGTCTTTATTTTATCATTTTGAATTATCAAAGCTATGCGTATTAATAAAAGGAATATTTAACATTTTCCCTAAATATATCATTACTATACTATATCCGATATCTCATTTTATACTAATACTCCAAAATGACCGTGGAGTTTAACTCTGTCGATACATCACGATTAACAATAATACATGTATCAAAATAAAGTAACCTTTCGTTTTGTAAGTATTAGAGCAAGTCAAAATCACTTTCCCTATGTTCGCAAATTATAAATGGTAAATTACTTCTAGTCTAGCCAAAAGTCGCTAGCTAGGAAAGAAAGGCTTACGAAAAATACTCGATTGACCCTATGTCCTCCACTCGGGTGCAATCTCAGAATATCTTTTTAACTCAGGTGACCTTTGCAGGATTAAATCTGACTGCCTAGATATACGGTGTATTTCTCCATCTATCTTTCCTTTGACCTGTTTACGACTTCGTTTCTTGTCTAGACGAATTAATTTGCGACGATAATATATCATACTCTCCACTTTCATCTGTGTTTATTTTAATTTGTCAAAGTGAACAGCTGCCACGTAAATATTTTTGTACGAAGCTATTTGCAGTACGCTTTATGAAACAGAATTAATTAAACTGCAGACGTCATTAGCTTCAATAAATTAGGCGGTCCGCAAAATCTGTGGTAATTATGTAATTTTTTGGAAACTGTTTCATTACGAATTTTGTACTTTATAAAAGTTAACAATTATTAAAAAAAATTGTGAAACTACTGCAGACTCAATAAAAATATTCAGTGTAACTAATTTTAAAGTAATGTTTAAGTATTCAGGGTTTCAGTAAATAGTGTGAGGATTGAGAAGCCTATAGATGAATATGTATATAAAGTCTTATTCAATCCATAAAATATATATTAGAAATTACTTTTGCTGTTTTAAATATAGGTAGTTTGTGACTCTAGAAATGGTATATAATTAAATAAATTACAACGGTTCTATTATGTGTGTGCTAACGTATATAACTATAAATATGTGTGCTAACGTACTCACATGCCCACGATTTGTTGAAAGTAATAGTTAAAAAGAATTGCCTACCAATGAGTCAATATTGGAGCCTTTCAGATTGTCTTCCTAACCTAAAGGAAGCTATTTAACAATTACAGCCATCAATTAAAGGATGCTTAGAAAAATCATGAGGAAAATTTTAGCAAAAAATTCAAAAGGAACTAGAGGAAAAACAAAAAGAAATCTAAAATTCAATTTCTTTTTACCGGAAAGAACAGCACTTCATGATAATATCTTAAGTATAAAAATATTATTGTATTTTTTAACATTCTTAGCATCAATATTATTATAATTCTGTTACTAACGTAGTTAATTTTTTATTTCATGTCAAAAATGATATAGAATTAAATGATTTAACACACTATAAATATGCTGTTATACATTATTTAAGACTTCAATCAATCTCTACTTTTCTATCGGTTGTTAGACTCGTTATTCGCTGTTTTCTTATCGCGGTAATTTTAGGGAACCTGATCATGGTGAAAAGCGAGGGATAACCATAATGCATTTAGTTCCATTTAAACACGTTGCGCTTAAGTGGTCATTTCATTTCGATTCCCTAATTCACTGATTTCCAAAATAGTATTCCGTCTTAGGATTCTTGTTCATAGTAGTATAATTAATTATGAAATTTACTGATTTTCTCGCATACAGTCTCAGGATATATACATAAGATCAGCCTTTCACATATCGCTGAAAAGTAATTTTCCTTTACAGGATGGTAAGTGTAATTGGTACAAATAATTTAAAAAAAATTCAATTTGCCAGAGATTTGGCATCCGGTTTGGTATCAATACTGCAAAAAATGGCAACTTTTGCCATTTTTTGCAGTATTGATATTATATTCCTCCCTTTGTAACTACTTCTGATTTAAAGTTATATTTTGTAATCTATCAAATTCGAATTGAAAATTCAGTATCCGCTTAAAATATTTACAGTAGTGGAAAATATTGAGGAAGAAGAGAATCAAGGTAGATTTTTTTAGTCCTGCAGTGGACATAGCTTTTTATCGGGATTTATTTTCCTGTTAATGATTTTAGATGAAAGATTTATATATTCTCAGAACAATTGAATAGAGTACGATTTTTAATTTTATTTTTCTTACATTACATTTTATAACTGAAATGTGATAATTACTTATCGAAACTGTAATGGCTATAAATGTCATTGGTTGGTATAAATAAATATGTATATATATATATATATATATATATATATATATATATATATATGTATATATATATATATATATATATATATATATATATATATATATGTATATATATATATATATATATATATATATATATATATATATATATATATGTATATATACATATATATATTAGATTATATTTTTCAAAATGTTGGTAATATTCTGCTATGAGCAGTCTGCTATGAGAAACATTTATTTATTATATAATCACTATGGTTAAATTAAACACAATCACCCATTTCTTTGTTTATCCCCCGCGGTTATTCAGTTAATTTAGGTAGAAATTTAACTATGTGAGAAATTATTTTTATAAATGAATAGATAAATGAATCATAAATCAAAAATTAAATCAAACCTGAATATTAATATTTATAAGCACTGACCACTTTACAAGAGTGTCATAAAACGGACGGAATAAATCTGTTTCCATAAATATAAAGTATTTTCAATCAATACAAAATATTTAATAAGACGCGAAAGATTACCCTTTGACTAAATACTAAATAAATATAATAATTTAAAAAATGTATATCAAATTAAAAATTGTATCATTCCTACGTAACTTCCATAAAACTATGATGGAGGAAAGACAAATCTAGCATTAATATAAATTCAATTATTACATAGGGAAAAACAAATATGTTAGTCATGGAAATTATTTTAGTTTCGCTGGCAAATTACGTAAGCAACTACGTTACGAGCAGAAAAGAGATACGCCCTAAAAACGAACTATATCACCGCCCTAGACAGCCGCGTGCCTAACAGACCGCCGTATATAACCGGATAATACATAGGTACCGCATAAAACGTACCTATTATTCGCCTAACAAGATCCCGGCAAGCATTGTAAAGACATGATTATATCAACGTCAAATTATAATATGATGGCGGCAGTTGGCTCGAAATTAATTGTTCGTTACTTTAATTAATGTAATCAGTTGGCGCGTGCAGACGCCACATTTGACTAACCCAGCTTTTGTCAAACGAGGAATATATTCTCGCATATATTCGTTGAGCCTGATTCATGTAGACGGACGAGAATCTTGCTGAAATTTATTTAAATAACAAGTCGTATACTTTGCGGAAAGTGTCTGCGTCGATCGGATACGCAATGCTTCTACGTTGATCGCATTAGATTTTTATTAGTTTATGGCACTATTTTGGTATTAAATAAAATGAAATTAAATGATTCCAGATTTTCTGACGGGTTAGATTACGTTGCAACATAGACACACACACACAAATATATATATATATATATATATATATATATATATATATATATGTATGTCATAACTTGAAATTTTAAAAATAATTTGTGGTATCAATCATAACTAATGACGTGGTAGATACCATTCTATCCTGAATGGATAACAAGCCTCTAGTTATTTAATGTAACCTGTTATCTTTATCAATATATTTTTTTCGTTCCTCAATAGTCTCTTTCTATGTAATATATAGAACTAGTATGTCACAGTTACTCTGTGAAAAACAACAAGAGAAAACTAAGAAAGGCGACTCAAATGGAGACTTAGGATATAATTATAATAGGAAAGTAGAAAAATATCTCCTATCTTTACTTAAACTTTTCTTAGTCTTAGACTCTTCTTAGTTTTCTAAGTCTTTACTTAGACTTTTCTATGAATTTAATCTTGTTTATTATAATTCGTTTTGAGTACGATTTGTTAGGGAAAATTTTTATTCTTGTTACCCTCATTTAAGCAATTTTTTCCAATTTGTTTAATACACTATACGACAGATATTAAATAACCTCAGAAGAATATAATTCACTTTTACATTTCAGACTGGCCTGGAAGACAAATTTAATTCCATCATATCCATGCACCAGGAACAAAGTGTTTTGCGGGATAACATATATCTACATATATCTACATATATATAACATATATCTACATATATCTCATTTTGCAATATTTCTAAATAGTTGTTTGAAGATTCAGATATCACATATATCATATATAGCGTCAATGTAAAGTATAAATATTCATAGCTATGTAGTGGCCCGAAATTTTTGGGATGGTCGAACCCCTTACCACATTTTTACCTTGAGCCACGTGTTTTCTACGTTACTAAGGCATACAAGAAATAAGCAAAATATTACTTTCGTTCTTCAAAATTTGTTCTTCGAAAGACTAGTCATATATATAAATAAAAAAAATACAAACTAAATTAACTTCACAGGTAATTATTTTATTATAATTTGTTTGGTGGGATAAATAAGATATCGATTAGTTTAACATAAGATTGCTCCTAGTAGAAATCATTTGCCATTAAATACATTGCTAAAATATTTAAACTGAATATTATTGGCTTTCAAGCTCAGAATATTATTCGCTTTCAAGTTCAGTTTGTATGGTTTATATAAATTATTTATTAACACGAAACTACATGTCAACGCCTACTATAATTTCCACAACGCGGTCATTCACATGTCTCGTTACCAAAATTCTTACAAATGCTTTCACACCTCTGTATACTTTTGTATTTCTAGCTTTTATGAAGAAAGTTTAATTTAAGAATTAAATAAGTTTGATATTAATAATTAGGTAATAAAAACTTAGTGTCTATGATTAAAGTTGAATATAAAATATTTAAACAAACGTGATCAATAATGTTAATTATTAATAGCATGGAAATTGATATTTTATGATAATTGTACATGCATAGATCTTCATATTTTAATTTTTTCTCCTTTACATAATTATAAAAATTAAAAATCTTTATCAGCCTTAATAAACTCTATTTTGAATTTACTTCTATTTAAAAATAAACTAAAATTGTGTAATAAATCAGATTGCAAATAAATTTATAAAAATAAATAACGAAAAATTATGTTTGGGTAACTTATTTATGGTTCAAGAATATTTGATAAAAGTATGCGTATTCAAAATAATAATTATAAATAACATGTTCATTATTCAAAATTAATAAAAAGGGTCGGAGATATAAAAAGTACATGTACGATCTTTGAGGAAGTGAAAAATTATTGATAATTTTGTCTTCAAAAAAGAAATGAAACATACTGGCATTTTGGTAACTCAAATACAGTTACATGAATATAGATTAATGTATACAAGTTTACTTTTACTAAAATAAATTTTAAGCTATAAAATTAAAATTGAAAAAGAAGAATGATAAGTAAAGCTACTCTATTTTTATAAGCATTTCAAAGGCGACCGCCGCGGATTTCGTTGGAAATATATGTCAGTAAATTAAGAATTTGTCCGTAGCATAAGTCTACATAAAAGTCGCCGTCAAGCGGATATTAAGATGGATATTTATAAATTAATAATACGAACTATTTTTTTATATTTTCACTAGGTTTTTATTATTTAGTTTTCTCTTGAAATAACCATATGGTTAAACTTTACTGCATCTGACTAAAAATTATTTTGCGAGTTCAAATTGCATCAACAGCAGCGGGATAAACAAATACATTTTATTTGAGTATATTTACTATTCCTACTATTTGTAGGATTTTTCCTGGAGGAGTAACGAATAATATAAATAGGGTTGTGTGGCATATCCTGTTTGTATCAAGCCCAAGGTTTTAACGAGTAATATTTGAATGTGGTAAAATAAAAAATTCGGAAGTGTTTCTTTTGGAATTTTGTAACGAAATTCAATATTAAACTAACTGACAACATTCATAAACTTAATACATTTAACGGAATGAAATAAATATAGTAAATTCGATAAAATGTATTCAAAATTGTAGTTAACTGAAATAATATATATTGTTATGCAATAATATTATGTTTTACTATGACTTCGTTACATGTTTCTTTCGATATTTCAAATTCATTGACGTCAGACGAGAATTTCTTTTGCGATGCATTTCTTTTTAAACGTGTGTTGGAGTTTTTATGCTTCTATTCGTCAGATGATCTTAAAGTGCCTTGATATCTCTTTTTACCATTGACCGCTTTAGGACCATTGACCGCTTTAGGAATTCGATTATGAAATTATTTGTTTTTTAACACTAGACATGAGGTTTTTAGAATCTATATGATACATAAGTAAAGACATTGACAACCTTAAATTAGTCTCTTACATATTATACGTCATAATCAATTCGATCTTGAAGATTTTTATTTGGAGAAATTAAAATGTTGAAAAAAAAAACTTCCTTTAAAAATAACTCACTTTAAGTAAGTTATATTTTAAAAAGTCTATCCTATATTATATATTCGACACTCCAATTCAGAAAGAATATTGCGTTAGATCTTGCTACTCACAGAAGTGAGATCAAGCTTAATCGAGGCTAGAGCCCTGGTATCAGATCGAATGGCGGATCAGGGTTACGACCTCGAGACAGGACCAAGCCGAGCGCACTCAGTAAATCCATTTGCCACTCAGTTTTATAAAGTTCGACAATTTGTCGTGTACCTTCAAGAATTTGTCGTTTTTGCGCAATGAACCCCGCGTCGCATGAGGATTTGTAAGGATCAGAGGGATGTCATTTTGATGCGAGAATTATCCTGCTTATTTGTTCAGCTTTATTTTTAGGTTATTTTATTTGCTTATGTGTAGCGAATTGGCACTTGGGATGATACGTTTCAGGCATTGGTTTTGGATTCGTTTCAAGTGTATTTATGGCGTTTTATTTTTCCTATAATGGCTGATGAGAGTACTTTAAATATTGTTTAATGAATACTTCTCTCCATTGAATGATGAAATATATTGTTCGCTTTATAATAGTAACTATATTCACTGCACTATAAAGTAGTAGTAGTAGTAGTAACATAAAATACTACATCGTTTATTACTGTTGCATAATAACATAATTTAGAATTTTGGTACTTCTTATGTGCTTGTTTATGATACATTGATAAAATTACAAATATTGTATCTGATATGACACATTTTCTATTTATTAAAATATTTATATGCAAGATTAGTATACTTTTAAAAATGATCTACGACTAGAAATTGTTTATATTTATTGTAAATTGGTGGATAAGTTAGACAGGAATTAAGCATATTTTTATAAAATGTATTTATTGCAAGAAAATTTACATTATATTTTGGGAGAAAAAATTGTCAAGTATCGTCTTTAAAACGCTTATTAATAGCACATTTCAGAAATACCCATATATTTTTAAATTGAATTAATAGAAACTATCTTCAAAAAAACTCTCATGCTTTTTTGAAATTTTCTCTAAATGTGTATTTCCATCATAACTTTTTTAGGCTTATTTTAATTTTTCTATACACTGAATGATCGCACGGTTTACACCTTAATTACCTTTTCCCAACAGCTTTGTGAAAATATTTTTTTTTCAAAAGCGAATGTGCCCTGACTTTTAATTTCTTAATGTTTTCGACATTTATATGATGAAAGGAAACCTTTATTCTTTTGGAAATTAAAACCAAAATTATCAGATGCACCGAATATAATTTCATACCAATAAACTTATTCGTATTCATATAAAGATTATAATGTCCTATATGTAATCGGTGACTAACCGTTGTTTGCATACTAATTCACTTTTATTTTCTGTAAATATTCACAAAAACTGGATATATTTAATATGCAATTAAATAATTATGGGAGGAAAAAAGATGTTTACAAAAATAATTATTTCGTTTAATTGTCGGAAACAATCAATGCAGAAATAAAAGAAAGTAAACATGTAGGATAGCAACAGCTTTTAGTCAAAAAAAGAATATATATATATATATTTATACGCGTGTGTGTGTGTGTGTGTGTGTGTAAATATGTATCAATATACAGATTTAGATAGATATTGTAATAAATGAAACGACAGTATGGTATCAAAAATGTTTCTAAGAACAAACAGAATATGAATGATTATTTACATGGTATATTGAACAATTTATTTTGTAAATTGGTGAAGAATTTTGACTATTACTTCTCTTCTTTGTAAATTAACAAAATTAATAGCTACTAAATACTAATACCACTTTTTACACATTTTTTTAAATATTATATCATTTTCAGGTATACCATTTTGGCTATTAGCTAATACTTTTGTGTTGACATAATATTCCAAAAATGTATTGATTTTGAAAATTTTCCTTTATTTTTGGGTAATGATAGAGAATTATATAAAATACTACACTTTTAATATTTATTTATTAAGAATTTTTTAACGTCTTCCACATTTTAAATATCTTTTTTAAAATTATTTTGTTAATTCACAATACGGGATATTTCGTGGGTATAAAATAAGTAACGGTGTTTTTTGTAGGTATGCAACTTTAAAATTAAAAGAAACAGATAAAAATCATAATAATGCAGTGAATGCTGTCTTTAAAATGATCCAGTTGACGTTGGACCATTTGAAAGACAGCATTCGCTGCGTTATTGCTATAATACGACTTAAACTGCGAGAGAAAGTGGTTAAGAATTGGACTTTCAGATTGCGTTTCACTAGAGCAAGCCGCGGCGCCCACATGCCTCAAATTCTGTTTGTACACAAATGGCATATAATTATCTTTTTAATTACGTCAACATCATGGCACTTATCACGATTTTTGACTGTTTTCTTTTTATTTTAAACTTGTAATACCTTTGAAAAACCTTCCGTTCTACATTGTGCCGTTCATTATTCTTGCTAAACTAATGAACAATATAATATGATTACCCTCAACGTGACATTGGTTGCTATTATTACATGATGGCGATTAAGAACTTTGTTTTATTATGTTTAAACGATCAGTGTTAAATGTTAATGTGTTAATATTTCTTTTAAAAGAAACTAATATAAAATCATGCCCCAATTTCGCCTAAGCAGTAACTGTTTTTTAATAATATTAAATATTCCCACAGCTTATTTTGCATATTCTAATTGTTAAATTCACTCGAAAGTTTGGTGTTTCTCTTGCATTCTAAGCCCATGGGATGTGCAACCTCTTTAATAATATGATAACATTTTGTAATCTGGGTTAGGATTTCTCCGGAAACTTTGATATGTTTCTATAAAAATAATAATAGGTTTAACCTTTTCATAGATTGACCAGGACAAACTCACAGGCAAATAATTATATTGTACCAAAAATTTAAAAAGTATATATCGTTCACAATATAGTCACTTACATTTTATATCTCTTTAAAAAGTTGTTTGACACGTATAGTTAAGAAATATTTATTTTTAAAGAAGTAATCAAAAAGATAGATAGAAAATTCAGTGCTATAAAATTTGATAATTATAATTAGATTTTCTAAACTAAAGACCAGTCAAAGTAAATATGATAATCTATCGGTTGATCACATTTCTGCAGCAATAGAAGTCTGTATATTAACAGACAAGATATTTTCAAAAATGCTGGTACGTGATTTAAATATATTATTTCATAATGGAATTTCTTGATGAGTACTTAATAACTTTCCATCTATTAAAATGAGAATTATTAATTAATTTCCATAGTGGCACTAATAATTTGCGATAGGGTTGGTCCTAGCGTGTAACTGCACTTTTGTGGTAAACTTGTAATATTATTATATCGACATCAGGATATACAATAACTTCAAGTTCAAGTTAAATTTTTTTTTTTCTGATTAGGATTTAAAACTGGTTTTATATCATTAATATTTCAAATAATTTCTTTCTACATCAAAATAAAAGAAGTGGAAAAATTATTAAAGAATTGTTTGTGATATTTACATACATGGCACAGAACATGTATAAATTAAACGAGATTGTATTTCTAAAAATGTCTCTGGGTAAGTTGGAAAAACTATCAATTATAATATTTATAAAATGACTGATATGCAAAAATCAATTAAAAACCGAAAGAAAATGCGGAGACGTGGCGAAAATTTTTAAAATAAGGCCGATATTAGTCAAAAATAAAAATGTATATTGGTTGTCAAACATTCGACTAAATAAAATATGTGATAAAAAGTATTTTAAAAATAAAAAGAATATTATTGGACTATTACCGATTTAGTTTGCTCAGAATGGAAAATATTTTCAATTGAATGGAGACTAATAAAGAGGCCACATTTGCGCATATTTGAAAAATAGGTTCATGTATTCTGCCTGTATTCTCCGCGAACAGAAGACATAATCTTTCATTAAAATGCTTGTAATGTATCTTTAATTAAAATGCTTGTAATTTATCATTAATTAAAATTATGATTAAATGTTCCTAAAAATATAAGGCATACAAAATTTGCATTTGGAAAGGCTTTAAACTTTGAGATGTTATTTTAAAGATAAAATTATGAGACTTTTCCCTTTTTCAATACTTTTATAGTGACTTATGCAAGAAATATATATATATATATATATATATATATATATATATATATATATGTGTATATATATATATATATATATATATATATATATATATATATATATATATATATATATATATATATATAGCACCAGGTGACCGAGCGATGCTCGGTGTATTTCGAGTTTCCGATAGGAAAGTGAAATTGCTTGTTTCATGGTCTCGCCTTCCCGTTTACCTTCGCGTTCGCGTTCACCTTCGGATTTTCGCCTTTGCGTTCGTGTTTGCTTTCGCTTTCGCCTTCGTTTTCGCCCTCGCATTCGCCTTTGCGTTTGCCTTCATGTTCACGTTCGCCTTTGCCTTGGTATTCACGTTCGCCCTCCCGTTCGTCTTCCACTTTCCCCTCCCCTTCCCCTTCCCTTTCTCCGCCCCTTCCCCTTTAATTTCCCTTTCCCACCCTACCCTTCACCACCCGTTTTCTTATGTTTATTCCATCCAAAAGTTATTAAGTCAGAATAGTGCTCATGGTAATTTTGAAGTTTTAAATGGCTGCCATTTCCAAAATATTTAACCGACATGACTCATCAACATCCCCGATATGACATCTTTAGAATTATTGAATATAATTACCTACGAAATAAATATACCAAATTTTATCAAAATTGTTAGAGCCGTTTCCGAGAAACCATTTACATATATGTATATATATATATATATATATATATATATATATATATATATATATATATAATATATTTATATGTACTTTCACTTTAATTAAGCTTTGTAAATAAATTATATGTAAAGGTTAGGCAACATAAAATCGATGCAGCGGATCCAAAATGCCGTTTAAGCAATATGACGAGGTAGATAAGCGCGCCGGTGCGCCTTCGAAAGAGACGAGGTTAAAAGCGACTAGACAGGCGCCGGTTGCGGAGGCGAAAGTTGGCTCGGCTGAGGCCCCGGGAGGCCCAGCGTCAGTCAGGATGTCAGTCGGGTACGCCGCGTGAAATATAGACGACTTTGATCGATTCCTCTTTAATGGGTCGCTCAGATTTACGCCACCCGTCCGTCGACTGGAGTGAATAGGCGTTGAGTGGTTCGGTGTAGTTCAGAAGTTATATTTATGCTTTACCGTGATTTCGGCGAAAGTTATGACTCTTGGTGGACCAATGTTGTTAATATTAAATAGGATCTTTGTATATAATGACTGCCGAAAATGTATGAACAAGGAACTTAGAAGTAGTAAGGCTTATGGGAAAGCAAGTTAGTTTAAAGAGAGAAAAACTAATGCCGATGTTAAGAGCCCAATATCAAAGTACACTAAATACATTTTTCACTGAAGTGAGAGTGCTCATGATGTTCTAATGAAAATTTAAAAAAATGTACGTTTGCTTTTTCGGTGCTAAATAAAGTATAAGAGTCAATGTCCGTGATGTTTTGTTTATTACCGTTTTACATGCTTGTAATAAATAAATTATTCCATCCAGATCCACAGTGACCACTGTCCATCTGTCCAACCTAATAGTTTCACAACTTCAAATTCATATGCGTGATATTTTGCAAGTAGATATTTGTTGTCAAGACAATGATTGAAATGAAAAAAATTAATTAAAAAAAGTTGTATGTTTTTCCACATATATAAGATAGTGATGAGATTATTTTTCCAAAAAGTCCTCGTACATTTAGCCTTGGAATGTCTTAAAATTATCTGGAAATTTAAGTTTCAAAAATATCTTAAAAAATTCTTGAAGTAATACAGAGTATTTTCATTCAAAATTATGAATAGTGGAATGAGTACAGAAGTCTAATAAGGCACTTCAGTAATTGATATTTAGGCGAATACGAATAGCATGAATCCTTCTAGCGAACTTGTTGATGTTAATAAAAATCCTTGTTTTTGGGGTTTCAGAAGAAAAAAAAATGAAAACTAAAGATCATTCACTTACCGTTTGTTGGTTACAGCAGTTGTACAATGCATATTTATCTGCATATATTTTATGTTAATATTTAAAAATATTTATATACGATATTATTATATTTATACGATTTTGTCCTAGAAGAATAAATTGAGTAATATAAAAAAAACAATTTAATTTTGTTGATGAAAGTAATAAGCATTATATAATATTTTTTTTACAAATTTATATTAAAAAAATTCTAGAGATATTGTTAGAAATGTCAACCAATAATATGGTGTACACCCCAAATTTACAAATCTACTACAGTCAAAATTATGAAAAAATCGTCATGAAAAGAAACTTACCCAAAGTTTATCGGAAAACTGTAGCAATGATTCTATTTCTCGTAGTTTTTGCGAAATTCACGCTATTTTTACTTCTCTGGAGACATACTAGGTAATTAATTTCCGTGGTGAAATGTAATTTAATATTGGTAAATAGTTAAATAATAGATATGCTACCTACTCTTTAATATTTATATGTACCTAAAGATGCCTCGAAGTTCTACTCATACCTGGCAAGTATTATTTTATGAAACAAATAGCTCGAGTTAGCAGCATTCGCATAAATTTCATTATTTGTGGCATTTATATTTGTGAAAAGTTAAACTATAGAAATAATACGTACTTTTTAATGTTTATATGTATCTAAACATGTCTGGAAGTTCTACTCGTACTTGAGAAGTATCATTTTATGAAACAAATGGCTCGAGTAAGCAACATTCGCACTAATTTTATGATTTGTGGCATTTATATTTGTGATTAGTCTACTTGAAAAATGTAAAGTAAATAAATCTATAATTGTAGAGACTGTAAAGCTGTGTCAGAACGACTGACATGAACAAATTCATGTTTTCAATATGGAATCATAAAAATATCGAATTGTTATATGTGACCTGTGAACATTAATTTCAATGAATATCATAGCTATATAATGATCTATATAGTTATTACATTAGATAGCATTACACATTATATTCATACTGATAATAAAACCGATACATTAGTAACCGATTTCTTACACAAATCAACAGCTGTAGATTTGAAAGATAGGGAAAAAATAGGTAAAGAATAACTTCATTTGGGTTATAAGGATGATCAATATTTATAATAAGCGTGAGCTGATAATAGCTTAACAACTTATTAAAGCCTTTAATTTTAACACTTTGAGTCACTTCTATAGTAATGATTACATCTCATGGCTTCAAGATGATCTTGTCCCACCACTTGTTCGTGATCACCTATTGTTCGTGTTGGTTATTCACGTAAATCATTTACGTTAGTAGATAGGCTATATTTATTTTGTGTATATGCCTTTTGTGGAAACATAATCTACCCGCGTTTAGTTAATTGAAGAGACTATAAATCAGTTACTAGATAATATCAAGAGCTAATAAATAGCGTGTTTGGAAACCTTTTACCTTGAAAAGAGAGAAGGTGCAAATATTGTTTTTTTTTAAATTTTTTTTTTGTTTTTTTATTGAGGACCATATAAGTAAATGGCACTGGCTTTTTTCTATACTGCATATAAGTCAATGAGGTTAATAATATTTTTATAAATGGAAAAATTACTTCTCTGTACTTAATAAAATACAGACTAATAAAACTTATATTTAAATTAATCGATTTCATTAATTGATATAATAAGCGAACTATTCTCGCCTTTCTCTTTATGGTCAAATTTCTAATTAAACGCAAGTATGCCAATAAAGAAAATGGGTGGGATGAAAATTAGGTATATTTTTAGAGATTAATATTTTGCATATGCCTCACTTTGTGTATATTTTTGAAGCTTACTATTTTGCATATACTTCGCATCGCGCATATTATTGAAGTTTAATATTTCGCATATGTTTCCCATAGCGCATACATTTGAAGTTCATTATTTCGCATATGCTTCCCATTGCGCCTATTTTTGAAGTTCAATATTTCGCATATGCTTACCATTGTGCATATTTTTGAAGCTTAATATGTCGTATTTGCTTCCCATTGCGCATATTTTTGAAGCTTAATATTTTAGATATCCTTCACATTGCGCATATTTTAGAAGCTTATTGCATTGCGCGTGTTTTGCAGCATATTGAATTGTGCGTATTTTTGAAGTTCAATATTTGACATATGCAGCTGCGCATATTTTTAAGCTTAATATTTCGCATATAATTCTTATTGCGCAAACTTACTGTTCAGTAAAGAGGGTTTAAAAATTCAAAATGATAAATTATATTTTAAAATCATTTTGAATATTCAAATATACTCCAGCGATGGGGTGCGCGAAAAAAATCACATCTGCTTTATACTTGTGACAAGTCAACTTGAAAAATATAAATAAATCTACAATTGTAGAGACTATAAAACTGTTTCAGAAGAACCGACATGACGTAATTACAAGGGTCCACGGCTTAATTACGGATTCATAAAAATATCGAATCGTCGAGTATGTTACCTGTGAACATTCATTTCAATGAACATCGTATAGCATTATTAAATATTTTTATAAATTAACCTTACATATGTAAAATCAGTTTAAAAATTAGGAAATAATATTTTTACCCCAGATATTATAAATGAAATGAAGGAAACATCAATGAACTGTTATTTGATATTGTTATGAATTTCAATTAATAACAATATTCATTTATTGTATGCGTTTGCCTGCAAATTACCAGTATACAAAAGTACAGCTACTGTTAATAAAAGAGGCTTAACCGTTTTTCTCCAGAATTTATAATAAATCAAAAATTGTAAACCTTTATAAAGCATACAAAAATATAGTAAAAACATCTTAATGCAAAAATACAGGGCGATTGTGACGAGATTCCTTTTTATCGCCTTCACTTTGACAACTGAAAGCAATGTCTACAACTTATAGATTAAGGACGTAAATGTATTTTATGTATTCATAACTGTACCGTATTCATCTATTTCCGCGCACTTTGTAAGTCTAAACTTTCATTCCACAAAAAGACATAAAACATATGAAATATTATCAAGATAAAATCACTATTAACTCGTTAAATCTCTTAAGGACCTAACCAGGCCACCAAATTATACCTAATAAGTAAAGCCCTTTATTATAAAGCGGGCTTTACTTATTAGGTATAATTTGGTAAGAGATTTACTTTTCCGTGAACATTCTGTTTCTGTTTATTTACAAAACTGCTACTGGTGTTAAATGAATGAATATTGTTATTAATTGAAATTTAACAGTTAAATGATGTTTCCTTCATTTAATTTATAATATCTGGGGTAAAAATATTATTTCCTAATTTTTAAACTGATTTTATATATATAATGTTGTCCAATATACACTGATACCATAGGTCAATTTATAAAAATATTTATAAATATAGATAAGAAAATTACTGAAAAATCGGGCTTTACTTTATTGTTAGGTACAATTTGGCGAGAGACTTACATTTCCGTGAACAATCTCTTTCTGTTTATTTACGAAACTGCTACTGGTGTTAAATGAATGAATATTGTTATTAATAGAAATTTAATAGCTCAATGATGTTTCCTTCATTTGATTTAAAATGTCTGGGGTAAAAATATTATTTCCTAATATTTAAACTGATTTTACATATGTAATGTTGTCCAATATACACTGATAACATAGGTCAATTTATAAAAATATTTATATAATACTAGCTACGATGTTCATTGAAATGAGTGTTCACAGGTAACATATTCGACGATTCGATATTTTTATGAATCCGTAATAAAGCCATGGATGGACCCTTGTAATTACGTCATCTCGGTACAATATGTAGGTACAAAGCCTGAATTTTTGGCAACGCGTGTGCAACTTAATTTCAACTACAACAGGGTTTCAGTGAAACGAAGAAAACAGTTATTTTTTGTTATTGTATATTTCAATTTAGCCAGCCCAAATAGGCTATAAACATCTTTAAGGAAATAATCGATTTTGTAATTATAATTAAACTAGCGTGACCCGTGCGAAGTCTTCGCATTATTTATTCCATTATGAAGCTCAGATGACAGATCAAACAAATATTTTACTAAAATTGACATAGAGGCGCAAGTAACAAAAGCATTGAGCTCCACTTTATTTATACGTGAGTGGATTTGAAATTAAACAAAAATTTTACCGACCGTCAATCATATTGACGTTGAGCCGTTAGATGGCAGTATAGCTGTTTTGTGTATATAATTTTAATAATTAATTAATTTGCAAAAACAATAGCAATAATACATTTTTTAGTTGTGGATGCCGGTAGAACAAGCAATTATCTATAAAATGATATATAATTTATGTGGATTAGTTGTGAGGTTTTTTCTAAAAAGGGAGAGTAACATCTTAATCTTAGCGTATTAATATATATGATGATGATGATGATGATGATACAAGCTCAATATGTTCTTGAACATTATAGTATATTCTATATCTTTCCGGTTAAATTCATTCTAGCATATTATTTATTTTATTTATCTACTTTAGTGTATCTAATTTATACATATGGCAGACTTACTATTACGAGAGCAATATTTTACAGTCAATCATAATACTCATCCAGTCCCGCTCGACGAACGGCAGGAATTCGAAACCGGGTCTCCGCGATGCGCCACGTCGTTACAGGCCGTATGCCTTGTGATTAACCCAACACACCACGGCGACGACATTATTGGAGGTTATTTTATATATATACATAGGTAAACTATAATATATACATAAACGTCAGTTGTCTGCAGTGGGTAGTTTTAAAATTATATATATATGTATATATATATATATATATATATATATATATATATATATATATATATATTTGTAAAATGTGTTGCTTAAGATCAAGGAGTTAATTACTCGTTGATCTTAAGCAACACATTTTGTACATTTGCAACATAATGTTATTTATTGTTAGGCATACCATAAATTCACAAACAACAGAATTTTTTATTGTTATTATCGGAAAGGGTATAATACTACATATTTTAAATTTAAGAGCATTTTTAATTTGCCACTTTTCTTTTTGTTTATCTTTTGTTTACTCGTACGACAGTCTCATTGATTTAAGCAAATAGAATAGTTTCTACAAGACATTTCATAACTCAAGGACCAAAGTTCCAAAGTTCTGACTCGAGATAGTAAAATGGCCAACGAGAGTTTTGTCCCGCCGGTTTGTCACTCGTTTATCATATATTTATCATCACTAAATATCACTGAATCTCTGATCTTTATTTTCCGTCGATCTTTATTATACGCTAAGCAATATTGTATTCTGGATAGTATATTCGAAACGTATTTCATAAGTTATTAGAATACAAATTACTATCAAACATTACTGTGCAATATATAAATTTAAATATATTAAAAGCTAGAAAAATCGAGCTATAAGAATAATGTTTCAACGCGTTCCACCTTTTAGACACAAGTAAGAGAAGCGAATAAAATTTAATATTCATAGTGTTTGATGAAACGAATGGTCCATTGTTTTAGTCCAATGCATGTAATCTTTGTTACGATACGGAGGGTATTGTGAGTTTTTTTTGAGTCGATGAGATTTTTGTGATGCCCTAAATGTATGATTAATGCGAATGTGTAATCATATATAGGTTAATATAAATAAAGTAACGAATTAAGGAACGGTCACTGAAACGGAATAAAAGTCTATTCAAACAGTTTGCTACACACTGCATCAGCACGATTTGCAGGCAGTATTCTAAGAATGACGGATTGCAGTCAAGATTTATCTTGATTATAGCCTTATTATGTTTACATGTATATATGTGCGCGCGCGTATGTGTGTGCGTGTGTCTGTATGTGCGCGTGTGTGTATGTGCACGTGCGTGTGTGTATGCGTGTGAGTGTGTGTGTGTGTGTTTATGAGCGCGCGCGTGTGCGTATGCGTGTGAGTGCCCGCGTGCTTTCGTATGTGCGCCCGTGCGTGCGTTTGCTCGAGCGCGCGTGCGCGCATGTGCTTGTGTGCGCGTGTGCGTGCGTGTGTGTATCTTTGCATGCGTGCGTGTGCGTACATATTTAATATATACCTAAGGTATACATTAAATATTAATACAAAATACACAAGAATTATAAAACATAATGACAACATATTTTCACAAATTTACTTTCACTTATTATAAAAAAAGCATACTCTTGTGTGACAGTGATCAGGTGGTTGAGCAGTTGAATACCGCGGAAACCTGGAGAGTTCCAATATAATTCGATTCTAGGGGGTGGTATAGCAAGCAGGTAGTGATTGCCTGAATCCAGTACATTGTCAGTTAAGAAGAATAAAAATTTACTCAATAATACAGGGGATATAATTTTTGTATTTAATAGCTGGAATAATTAGTAGGTGGAATAATTAATAGCTGGAATATATTCGTATTTCATAGGTGCATGTACTCGGCTGTAACTTAGTATTGAACACTTGTTTGCATCAATTAGCAGACCGCTTGCAGCGCTCCACACAAAACCGGTATCTCCCTGCAACGTTTCGCCATATGCCTTAACAATAGTTAAAAGTTTTGTCGTCCGCGAATAAGAAATAATACCCCATCTTCACTGCCCAACAAATAACATTTCCCGGAATAGTGAAAAGAAGAGGCCCGAGATTCAAACCCTGACTCACTCCCAATCGCGTAAAGTAAATCTCGGATATAAAGTCAACCGTTCGTACATATTGTATTCCATCCGCAAGATATGAAGAGAAAAATTATAAAAGTGTAATGAAGAACTCATCCTGGCCGAGGCTATTTAATAAGATATCGTTATTTAATAAGATGTCGTTATCGCGATCTAAAACTTATTGATAGTCAAAATACGCAACAACTACTTGAAATCCGAGGACCACATGATATACTCGAAATCCATGCTGCTCATCACAGATTTGGCCTCTTTAACTCGAATAGATCTTGCGATGAAAATCAAAGTTAAATAATTTAGTCGGTGAAGAAAGGATAGCAATCAGTCTGAAATTATTTTCATACATATGAATACAATAGTTGCTGTAATTACATTTTACTTACAGGTATAAAATGGAATCATTCATTTATTTATTAAACGGTATTTAACATTAGGCAGTTAAGTATACACATGACGAACTTTTTACCACAAGAATTACATCTAGTAGCCGACTACAGTGTGACCAACGAGAAATATTGATACGATGGTACACTGGAATTAGTTATACAGGCAATAACAAGAAACAAAAAGTTATAAATGTGGAAAGAATAAAAAATTAAATTATCTGTAAAAAAGTGTTTATCAAAACACACACTTGTGTCTTATGATAAATTGTGTTTAATTATAATGAAGTTAAATAAACGATTCCAGCTATACATAAGACATAGGAAACAGATGGGAATGTAATGGGAAGTGCGGTATAAAACATATTTACAACCACGGATTATTTTAAGTTATGCTATATTAAATGAAGCTTTCTCAGAAAATACGCCGAACGTGTATTCCATGAAAGTTAGCACAAATGGACTAGATAAAGTAATTTGCCAAAGATAAGAATGAAAGAAGTAACGAGAATATAAGAGCGCTCATGAAAATAAATAGGGCAAAAAAGAAAAATAAATACATACGAATATGTCGTTTCATTACATATTGTTCAGCTTATTGAAATAGTTATTGACATAATTAGACATATAGATGGATTTCTTTTGATAAAGAACGTAGGTACTAATAGTTTTCATGCTTAAAATATAGGTTGGAGATAGGAATATTCTGATCGCTATCTTCAAAATTTAATTGAATTATAATAAGAAATCTTCAAAAAATAAATTTTCTGCGTTGACACTTCATTTAATATAATACTTCATATAACATAACACACTTCATACAATATAAATATGTTTTATATCAGTATAAAGAAATATGAAAGTAGAAATTCAATGCAGAATATCTATATATTTAAGCGAATTAAATAAATTACAAAAAAAACCTATTCAATTGATTGATTTAGATTTTATATCACGATATTTAAAAAAATACGTGATTGCATTTCGCTCGCACAGGAAGAAATGAAAAAATATTCGGTAATGATTATGAAAGTACAAAAATAACAAAATTGATATAACTCTAATCAATATAACTGTAGTAATTTCATACTCTCAGAAATTAATATAAACACTTCAATGTCACTTGGTTTTATTTCATGAAAAGAAGTCCTTAATAAATCGTTAATTTCACATCCATTGTTTTAAGGAATATGTGCCTACATTCTGACTTCACCTAATATTTAAATAAACATACTTACATAATATTTATCAACATTATAATTACCAAAATATACTATTTGGGTCTGATGCTCAATTACGTTATAACTGCGCTCTATAAAATTTTACACGAGTGTAGCCCATGTATCAAAAGTAATTATATAGTCTATTTTAACGAAATCTAAATATATTTTTCATATGGTTATTGTTATCATATCTAAATCAATCGCCGTTGTAATAAATATCGTAAACTATTATCATTTTAAACCAACGTATGTTCATATTAAATTGAAGTTGAAGGAGCACTCTGAAGTTTAAAACCTAAATAAGCAAACCGGATATATAACAAAAATGCTTATAATCCAATTACTCGCTTTAACATGACTTTTAGCTAACATTATATGAATAAATAACAAGAAATTACGATTCACTAAACTTGAAGTATATATTTGGTACGAATTTCAATCGAACTACATACACGAAACTAACATACTGTAAGAAATTTGATTAGATTAAGAAAATTCCCAAAACAGTAAGTAATACTATAAAACGAGAGTTAACTCAATAATTTGAATTAAAAGCAAAATATTCACAGTACTAAATTAGGAAGCATCTCTAACAGATTTATATTTATAAGCTCTTTGTCTAAATTGAATGAGACGAAGTTTTACGCATATATAAGTAAGCTTTCAGTAATAACAGGAAAATATTTTGTTTAATAAACTAAGAAAATAGAGATGATGTCGACTTCTATCGTTTCATTTACTTCATTTTAAGTTTTGCTGTAAACTAATATATGTGATTAAGTAACGAGAGAGGATAGCAGTAAATTATCTATAATTTTTGAAAATGGTACTGAACATTTTTCATGACGATATCGAGAATTTCTACAATGAATCTTTTGGAAAGGATACAAATATTTTTTAAACAGAGCAAAATACAACAAATGTATTTCTTCATTTAATAACTTTCCCATATGAAAAAGCTATTTATATTCAACAGGGTTGACTAATTGTTGGAGCCGATTGGAGTTCAAATTAAATATTTAGTATAAAATATATTTACACATTTTTTAACCTTAAATTATTTATTAATATTTTTTGTTAAATTTAAAAGTTAATTATTGCCAATTCGATATACCCAATTCAGTTTATATAATCGGTTCGATATACAATAAAAGGTATCATGAAATTTACTCTTCGTTTTATTTTGAGCCTTACTAAATAAATTTTTAAGTGTGAAAATTACTACTCAGTTTTAAGTATACACATAAAACCAATTGAATAATTAATACAGAATATATTATTGAAATTTAGGTACTCGCTAAAATTATCACTCTTATTTACTACGTTATGCCTGAATTATGCCTGAATTTTAAGACAACATAAGATACTTTTCTATATTGAAAAACCATCTTTGAAACAATTAAGGTAAATCATATGTTATTTGTTTATTAGTTGAATATAGATTTTATATATAGAATCTGCCGTCAACATCGTGAACAACAATAGCAGCGGATTTTTATCATTCAAACTACATCAAGAATTATTTTTTCAATGATTCTTAAACAACATAAAGTAGCGAATTTACTTCAGAAAAGTTTTGTCAATGAAAATAATAAAAAAGTGGGCGATGAAATTGAGGCGATAAACGTTTTTATTATAAAAAGCATATAGCAACAATTTAACGTAATAATTAGCTCTTGAAAATTAATATAATCAATTCAATGTCGTTGTATATAAAGAAAAGAAGTTGTTACGGATTTGTCTACTCAATATCCATTGTATTAAGGAACGTATATCCGCAATCCAACTTCGTCAAATGTTTATGTAAACACAATAATCTTTGCCAATATTATAATTACGAAAGTTTTGTTTGTACATCGGTCTGCTACTCAATTACGTTTTAAATACGCCTATGTAAATTTTGGAACGAGTGGCCTACCTACCAAAAGTAATTACATAGTCTATTTTTGGTTCATAACATGGTCTATTTTTGGTTCAGTGAATTACAAAGTATTTAAACGTAACTATGTTGTGGTTTCTTAGTCAATTTCTTAACAAATTTTGAATAAATTTTCATTTTTACAACCCTTGAAATTTATACGATGTGGATTTAACCGTTCGACATTAAATAAATTCTCATATACTATATGATGTTCTTCAATCGTATACCAAAAATTAATTAGCAAAATTCAGTGGTTCAGTCACAGGAATAGTTTTAAGCGGTTTGCAATTTCAAACACGATGTATGTACGTAATGTCAAACACTCCACGTTGCTTTGCTATCGGTGCCGGCAAAAACAACAACCGCGCAACGTCGCCGTCGCCGTTGTCGCGTAACATAAACATTGTAAATGGTGTTTAAGTTTTGTTTATATCAAAATGTTTTTAATTTGTTTGCATTTTTTTTGTTTTTGGCGTAATTCTTATTTCACTATTATAAAATATTTATGAAAACTAGTATTTATTGGATTTTCATTCAATGTCGAACGGTCAAATCCACACGTTATATATATATATATATATATATATATATATATATATATATATATATATATATATATATATATACATATGTATACATATATAGTCCGTCCCTTTAAGTTCCATGATATAAATATAAATGCGTGAGAGGTAGTATGTAGATATAAGTTGTCATTATACAATATTCTATTTTATATTTTATATCCAAAAAAAAGTTGTTATTAGAAAATTGTTTCGAAAAATAAATTAATCGAATAACGAAAGCTACACCATAACCGATTATTGATACTAATAGGGTAAAATGACCTAATTTTTATAGCCCACAAATTACTGGCACTTCGTAGTTTTAATATCACTAATAAAAAAAAAAACAATCTTATGATGTTGCCGCTTATTTAAATTGAGTAGTATAATGTTAGCTACTAAACTGACAGAAAAAAATAGTCAAAAAGTCAGTGCAATAAAAATAAAACGTGTCTCGACTTGACCAGTGAGAAACTATTTTTTGCTAAGGTAAGACCTCATCAAATCTTACTTCATTTAGGTGTTTTTAATATGGTGCTGGATTCGAACGAATTCTACATTATTATTCGAGCTTTTCGAGTACCAATTCTCGAAAATTCAATTGTTTTCATTGTTTTATACAATAAAGCTTGTTTATTCTAAATTATTGGCTGGTGTCAATAAATGATTTTTCTTGGGTATTGATTTTCCAGGTTTATTTGTGAATAATAAAATAATTGAAATATGTACCTACCTATTTACTGTTAAATATAGGCCAATAATGCAATGCTACCAAATCCTAGCCCCGGTGCCAACTATGAGTATACTATTTAATGGCACTTGGGTCAATAATCAGGGTTTAAGTATGCTAATAATTGATCTGGCGTTTAAAGCTGTTCTTTTTCACTGTTTTGTGCCACTTCTACACAACACTATTAAAAATACGATCACATCATTAAAAGTTGTTAACGGTTTTAGAGCAACAGGTCTTGTCCATGGAATATCAATGCTGTGGACTATACAAAATATCTAGGAAAGTCAAATAGTCTGCTTCTTGTGAATATGGGATAACATGATAAAGAAAAAATGAGAGTACTGACCACTTTGAACCACAGTCACATTGAACGAGGTGAACTAAGACCTGGGGAAGGAGACTTAAAAAAGATTTGGAACTTTTTCATAAAAGCTCAGATCACAAATTTTAACAGGTATAACAATCTGAACCAAACTGATACGAATATGACATTAGATGCAACGGACATTGAAAATATAGCAGTTATTAATGATAGAACATTTACTTCCATATCTATACATATCTTACGCTATACTTAAGGACTTACCTACCTAATTTAATATGTACGTAGGAATACTTTTTTATTTCTTATATTTTTATTTCAAGTTTTTGAAAGACTTCTGAATGACTGCGTTAATTTATAATTATACAATAGGCTATGTGCCAAATATTTTCCAAAGCAGGTTTGATTCCCTACTAAGTACCTATGTTAATTTAATATTTCGTTTGTAGGTACATTTACATTTACGCTAGGATTTAAAAAAACTTCATTCTCTATTAATGTTCTTATTTTAATCTTACTGCTACCTAGGCTAAGTGCATTTTTTAAGTAGCCTTAGAGATTGAAATGCCAATAAACGGATTTGCTTATTAATGGTAATTGGTCAAATTGTGCCAATAATTGGAAAAATCGTGTTTTTTAGAAAAACCACAAAAAATACATACAAACAATATTTAAGTTATATTTTAAAAATATTATTAACGTTAATTAAATTTTCTTCTGTCACCTTGACAATTTTCTTTTGTTGGTAACTTTTCACGTGGACCGTTTTCACGGTTTAAGCTTACAGCAGTCCTTAAACTGCCAATAATTTGCCTTCTATTAGCACTTTACCTTCTAACGAAGAAAAAATCAAATCTACAAAGAGACAACATATGTACATGCTATATCTATGTCATGACTTTGTTTTTGGTACGGCGATACTACATGTTTACCAAGTTAACACGAAGTAAAATTCAATCATCCCTAAGATAAATACTGGTTGATTCATAACCAATGAACCCTGATATCTGGCTACTCCAAAACAAACTTCGTCGGCTAATAATAAGATCGGGAGGAGCGGACGCTCCGTTGCACTTCAGTTAGTTATTGTAATTTCCGAGAGCAGAGTATTTGGCAATCCCTCCAATAGAGCACTTTTGAGAAAAGCCTTTAAATATTAACATTCTTAACTATTATTATATTTAATTATTTAGTTTGTTTACAATGTTGTAATATTCCTTTTAACAAGCATTCGCGTATATATTTTATCTCTCATCGTTTTATTATTGCTTTATGTCGATGATATAAAATTTATTTATTTATTATCGATGATATTAGGGTAGAAAAGCAAAAGTGGACGATTCAAAACACCTGGAGGTATTCAGTGCTGAATGTGGCAAGAAAGTTAGCAAAGTTCTGGGGGCTAATAAAATATTAGAATAAAATCGAGCCAGCTGGAGAAAGACTTTTGAGGAAGATTTATATTATGAAAAGGAATGGTGAACATATGTAATATATATTCGTATAATAACTATAACGAGAAAAGAAAACAGGCTGACCGGCTATGTAATAATGATGAGTGAAAGTATAAAGTGTCATGTTTCCATGTAAACATGAGGGTTTTCTTGAATAAAGTAACGGAAAGATAATATAAGAAGTTACATAAAAAAGAAGTTACATAAACAATTAATAAGTATTTTCAATTTTCAACATTTTCTAAAAACAGAACGTCCATGAATAAAAATATAGGAAAGACACCGGATTATAAATAAAATAAATTTTAACTGATATACGCATCCCTTAATATTCACTGTCGAATAAGGCGTTAACAACGTTCGCTTTGATGTTGTCGCATGACATTTGGTGTGCGTGCACTGCAGTACATTTAACTCTTATGATTACGTTGAAATAGCGTATTTATAGTACGGGATAAGATATGAAAAATATTTTACTTCTTATAATCGTTCTATTTTGTAATCAGGGATCCATAAAATCCAGCTTGCTGCAAAAATTTATTGTGTATGTGTGTAAAGGCAGTAAGCATTTATAAATAACTCTTCCTATGTGAGTGTGTGTGTTTGTATGCTGTAAGCATAAATAATTTCATTTTGATTCATAATTGTATAAAAAAGAAAAAAATATCTTCTATAAACAAGGTACAACACTACTATGTAAAATACTAAAACATTTTTGCAAAAAAAATTAACCAGCTTCAAATATTTACCAACGCTTCTCTATCCCTCTCATGTTCATGCAGACCCACACACATACAGATGAGTGCTACATTTCATTTGGCACCAATCCAAAAAATCTCTAGGAGTAGCTGTACTTGAATACTTATTTACATTTGGAAACGGTATAGTACCCTAACATTTCCAATTAAGTATTGCATGATCATTACTTTATACTTTTTAGTGCACTTCTTATTCGGTGGTTACTTGATATCGGTTCAGTTTCTTTGTAAAAAAGTTTATTTTTTCTATTTTTAATGCTTATGATATCCTATTTTACCCATAATGTCACGAATTTACAATAAATTCAATATCAATAATGTTTAATTTCTTAAAATCGGAATGGGCAGTTGCGACGCTTAATAAAACTTAATGTATTAATACAAACAAAAAAATACATATAAACACACACACGTGCGCGCGCGTACACACACACACGCACACGCGTGTGTGTACCTATATATGTATATATATATAGATATACATATATATATATATATATATATATATATATATATATATATATGTATATATATATATATATATACATATATATATATATATGTATATATATATATATATATATATATATATATATATATATATATATATATATATATAACTATGTACTAATACTTAGCCATTTCATGCATTCTTTTACACTCATACTTACGTACTTCTCTACCTATCTCCTAATATATTAGACGATTCACGCATTTGTATGTACGTGTACATATTTACCTGCTTATATACATCGTTATTTTCTTGCTTACGTCAAGATAAGAAAAAATCTATAAATATATTCTTTATCAATGACAAGCTTTTGTCACCATCTCCCGATTCTTTCGTTTTGTTCAGACAGCACCACAGCAGTATCAGGACTGAGGAGTTGCAGCTGGAAATGTAATGACAGGAATTTCTGTTTGAGACCCAAAATATTAATTTAAAGTCTCATGTCATACATTTTAAGAAGGTAGTATTCCCAAACCATGAGGACAGAGGAGTTGAAACCCAGCGTTCAACGATACAATCTCCACTTGAGACACACAATACTAACCGAACAGCAGATCTTCAAATGTCATAATTCAAGCAGATAGTCCCACAGCGTCAAGACTGAGGAATTGAAAACCGGAATTCAATGGCTGAATTTCTGCTTGAGACCCTTAACACTAATATAAAACAGAGCCTCAGAGTATCAGGACTGAGGAGTTAGAACCCGAAGTTCAATGATAGAGGTATTTGCTTTAGACCTAATACACTAATTTAAAAACAGCAAATTTAAAAACAACAAAAAATAGAAACCGAAGTTTAATGATAGAGTCTCTGCTTTAGACTCATAATAATAATTTAAAAACAGAAGATTTACAGTTTAAGAATTTCGGCTAAGACAGGTCAAACGAGTCAAAACTCAATGAATTTATTCCAAATCACTGAAAAATTTCAGTCATTAGCTTCCGGTTCCATCATAGTACCCTAATTTTATTAAAGAGCAAATTAATGAATCATCATCATCATCATCATCATATATATTAATACGCTAAGGTTAAGATGTTACTCTCCCTTTTTAGAAAAAACCTCACAACTAATCCACATAAATTATATATCATTTTATAGATAATTGCTTGCTCTACCGGCATCCACAACTAAAAAATTTATTATTGCTATTGTTTTTGCAAATTAATTAATTATTAAAATTATATACACAAAACAGCAATGCTGCCATCTAACGGCTCAACGTCAATATGATTGACGGTCGGTAAAATTTTTGTTTAATTATAAATAAAGTGGCGCTTTAGCTCAATGCTTTTGATACTTGCGCCTCTATATGTCAATTTTAGTAAAATATTTGTTTGATCTATCATCTGAGCTTCATAATGGAATAAAAACGTAATAAGCAGTGTGCAAAATTAGAAATGAATTGAATACCTGCAATCAATTTTGATTTAATAAATTGACTCTAAACACTCTGTTGTAACTAATATGACAGCTGTGAGTTCATTTTCTCATGTGTAAATATTTATAATCTACCACGCAAATTGATATAATGCGAAGACTTCGCACGGGTCACGCTAGTATATAATAATAGCCGTGTTTTATAATATTATTATTAGACTTATATCATCCAAACTGAATCACAACACCTATGTTGTTCATTGTTGCGGAATTGTTTGGTATTTCTTGAATTTCTGTAGTGATAATATAACTATATTTTCACGGAACCTAAGAATATAATTCGTCTTCCAAATTTAAAAAAAAATAGCCCAATTGCTCGATAAAGCCGAATAAATTTAGTAACATACATCGAAACTAGTCAAATTGAGAATATTCCCGTTTTTGAAGTTGATCAATAAAGAAGTGCAAGTCTGACGTAAAATATGCTTACTGCTGACTGTTTACACACCAGTAGAAACAGACATCACAAAATAAACATATCGGCAATCATCCGGCGCACGGCAATTTCGTGAGAAAAAAGTATAAATAACAAATTAGATGAAGCACGCCATAAAACGGTCGATATAAATCACTCAATGTCCCCTCACGCTTCATTAGTTTGCCTGCAAACACCGCTTTGTTTGCGACTGCACCGACACGTGCTAGGGACTAATATATTATAGATAATGTCGTAATGTAAGGGAAAACGCGTGCCCTCTGCACAGAAGGGAGAGAATTATGGTAAACATTGACGGCGGCGAAAAATGTATTTAAATCGAAGCCGATATCGATTTTGTTATCGGCAGCCCTAATGGCTTGCGCTGCGACGAATTTTATGTATTTTAAGCGAGTGAATCCACTCGTTTTGACATATACGTGTATAATTTAATATTTTTAAAGGTTTTAAGAACATTTTCATACATCAATAATATATGAAAATGTTCTTAAAACCTTTGTTCCTAGGGTTGAAATTATTTCGTATTAACATCGCCAATAGAAATAAAATAAATGTGGTAGATATTGTTTACGTATACGTTGACTTATTTATAATTAAATGTGTATTAAGGGACAGGTATATGATAATAACAAAGAATTAAAAAGGCGTAAAAGAATATATTTCAGCAACAAAGCTTGTCGGTTCTTCCTCTAGGTGTTTAAACCGTTTAACTTTTGATCCCGTACTGTCATCCAAATTCAAAGTCGCTTTAATTCTGCTTTAATCACTGCTTTATTTAACTTACCAGTTAAAGCTTGAGAACTAAATCTACATATTATATATAATATTTATAATATTTTTTTGAGCAGTGTAAATATAATTTAATTAACTTTGCTCATTCGCATTTCATTTACTATTAATAATATTTTGATTAATAAATATTGAATTAAATACTCGTAGACTTATTTTCTAGATTTACAGTCGAATGTATTAGATGTGATATTCAGCGTGGGTAATGCATTGGTGAATATTTTTCAAACTATTGGATGACGAAATGTAAATTTACGTCCAAAATTTAGAATACGTTGATGAAACAATTGCTAATAAACTATTTACATTATTTTGACGTAATCATAATATAATAGTAATTGTTATATTTGTTCGAATTAAAGTTTAATATGAGTAGAACTTGCTACGAATTTCATCCACACTTAGGGGCGCAAATGAACAAGTAAGAGTACATAATATTTCTATTATACTATTTGCACATAATATACTTATTTTTCAGGTTACAAACATATAGCTTAACATATCTTTCGTAGGTGTAAAATACGAAGAGTACATAATATTTTTATTATACTATTTACACATAATATATTTATTTTTCAGGATACAAACATATAGCTTAACATATCTTTCGTAGGTGTAAAATACGAAGAGTACATAATATTTTTATTATACTATTTACACATAACATATTTATTTTTCAGGATACAAACATATAGCTTAACATATCTTTCGTAGGTTTAAAATACGACGATTTTCATCAAAATACTTGATGAAAATCGAAAAAAATGGCGACATTACTTACGACTTTTCGACTAAGTATTACATATTTGGTTTTTTAAAATTTGTCGTTTAGACCGAGAATGTGAGAAATATTATTTTGAGATAATCATAATATAATTGTATTATTATATTTGCTCCAATCAAAGTTTAGTGTTAGCAGAATCTTGCTATAAATGCCATACCCGTTAAGGCTTGTATAAACATTTAAAAGTGCATAATATTTCTATTTAACTATTTGTTAATATTATACCTACTTATTTTTCAGACTATAAAAATATTGCTTAGCGTATATTGCGCAAATAAAAACTATGAATAATTTCTTAAAAATACTTTGGCTTTATTACTCATAACTTTATCTATCATGTATTTAGTTTCTTTAATTATTTGTTGTTTAAACACAGGACAGGAGAAATATTATTTTGTGATAATCACAATATAATTGTTATTATTATATTTGCATAAGTCCAAATCTAATATTAGTAGAATAAACTTAGATAAGAATAAACCATTAAGAGTTCACTTTATGTGTATTAAACTATTTACAAATATTATACTTATATTTTAGGATACAAACATATCGCTTAGTATTATCTTTACCAGGCGTAAAAAAAGACGAATTACTCAAAAATATTTTGGCTTTATTACTCATAACTATTACATATTGCTTTTTTTAAATATTTGACCTTTAGATATAGAATGTGAGGAATATTAGCTTTGGACTACGATTCTTTATGCGAAAAACCTGGTAACAAAATGAGCCTTAAAGTAGCAACATTAGGTAGCGGCATATTTAATTCATAAGGACTCATTTAACGTTTAATTTCATCATAATTGAACATAACTTCCACGCAAGGTGTTAAAAATACCTTACAAAATTTTAATTTAACATATTTTCTGAGTTTAATTATTTTTCCCCGGATATTTTTCAGACCTTTATTATTTTTAGTGGATGTCAAATTAATTTTCTTGTATAATTTTCTTCACTTCCTCCTTATTCTAAAAATACAAATATTGTTTACGTATTTCTATCATAAGGTGGCTGTTGTCATATTAAAGATTTTACCATATAATCTCATCTTAAATCATATTATAAATAAATATCGACACCATTTGGCAACAACGTTTTCATTTTAACTTTAATTAAGGTTGTAACAAAACGAGAAATCCCAGATATAAATTTTATGTTTGGTCATTATTTGCAATATTGAATATTGCTAAAGAATATTACAGTGTTGATAAGTACTAAAAGGAATTATATAACACAACTTTTCGAGATTTGGTACTTACTTTACAGTTCAATTAAGCAGCCGGGATTTGGGAAGAAAAAAATGAATTGCCATTGGATACTTTTATTTTTAATAAATTTATTCTAATTTAATTATAATTATAAATATATCCTTAATTTAAAGAATTAAGAAGTTATTGTAGGAAATTAATATTACAAGTAAATAACGTTCTGAATTTGACGGAGGCGACACTAATTGGAAGTGAAGGTGAATTTAATGAATTTTTTGAAAGTGGTCATGTAATCGATATCGAATATGAAAATTACTTGTCAAACACGAATGGTAAAGATACTTTGGATATTATTCGAAGACAAAATAGACCGCTGACAACTTCTGAATACGAGGGTGAAGAAATCAATATGACAGAATTTTGAAGTTGCTATTGATTAAACAGTTGGATAAAACCTTGTCAAACACGAGTAGGATACATCTACAAGAATTCCGTAAATATTTAGGCACTTATAAACATTTAAGGGTATAGAAAATTTCTGTTAAACTATTTAAAAATATTAATGTTTCACAGTTTAAATATATTGTCTACTATACGTTTGACAAGCGTATAACATTTCGAAAATTATGGCATAATCGCTAGAATTTCTCTATAATCCATTATTTAAGTTAACGCTGTTTTCTTTATGATTCTTGGGTCAGTAGTTTCTGAAATGAGGAGTTTTTTGAGTACTTAATATGCTTTCTCCAAAATTTCCAAACAAATATTTTCGAGCTTTAGGTTGTATGGAGATGCATGTAGATTAATATGCTTTTTTTTAATATGGCAAATTTCAAGTTACCAAGGCAAGCAGTTTCTGAGAAAAATGATTGTAATTGATGGACGGATTGAATTTTAAAGGTTCCAGTCCCGTTTTTCCTCATGAGGCAAGGAAACCAAAACATTGAAACTAACTTGTTCTATTGGTGAGAAGAGAACTTTTTCATTTTATTTTCAAAGTCGATTTGGTCCAGCTGGACATGTCGAAGGAAATATTATGAAGGAATTTTATCATTTTACTTATTACTTTATAATTTTATTATGTCTTATAAAATGTAAGGAATTGGAAAAATGAAGAGGTTAGCAGAAGATGCAGTTTATGTCGAAATGATTTAGAGGTATTTTATTATAGCTCTTTTGATTATTATTTGTAGCTCTTTTGCATATATACTATGCATATGAGCAACAAAACAATAAAACATATTTTTTAGGGAAAAAGAAATGGGCATCTTCGTTTATTCGAATAGCCTCAGCCAAACTAGCTTTATAGATGTTAAAAGGACTTTTGCGATTTTTTAAAATAAATGAGCGAAGCCAACGTTTGAAAGAGAATAAATTTGCCTTTATATCAAGAGTACGGGAATCATTTATTGAAAACTATCAAAACTAGACGACCTTTACATACCGAATGAGCTAGATAAATTTGGTACATAATTTTGGTCGCCATCTAGTGAAAAAAGTAAGTTGTTAATTTTTTTTATACTTTTCTATAGAGTTCGACATTATTTTCATTAAATGAGCCCATTGTTTTGACGCTCATTCAACCACTAACTGGCAATGGTAAAAACGTCACTACTTACATTTTTTTACGAAAAGTAATTGCCATAGATGACTTGTACTAGTATTTTGCAATATCCTCGAATTCGCCGTAATAAGCGATCTATACGTTTATTCTTTACATGCAAATGATATGTGAAAATATTTCACAGAAAAGTTGTTATTCCTATTGGGAGGAAAAGCTGTAGTGAAATATAAAGAAAACGTAAAGAAAAAGTTATAATATTGCGATATCTTCAACAGCCTCATTTGAAGATAAGAAGACTGAGGCATTTTTGAGTCAATAAAATATCAGAATATTTGATTATTTTTCTGATACAACTAACAAAAATTAACAATATATATATTTGTTAGTAATTTATTCCACAGTTATTTATTTTAACGTTAAGTGTCTAAAAACACCTATTGTTCGGGATACATAAAATCATGGTGGAAACTGTGTTAGAGTCATATTGATCACTATCAGTGAATATTTCGTATTTATTTCTGAGGTGACTCTTACATAGTAGAATGTGAACCGATTCAGACATTAAGGTGACCGAAATTGAGATAACGAGCTAGGTTATTGTTGACGTTAATACGTAATTAAATTCACTCAGAGAAAAGTATGTGTCATAAATAGATTAGTTAAACATAGGCTTTCTGCCCATATTGTTAAAAATAATTCCGACTTCTTTGTTCCAAGTACATCAAACTGTTAATATTTTATTGAATCATTTGCCATTTATTCATTGTTTCATACATTTCATTACGTATTTATTCCATTTCTTAATTCTTATTATAAGTGTGAATTTCACAAGTAATGTACAATGCATTATAAAGAATTTGAAATGAGTATAATATGAAAGAAATAAAAACTTCATTATCGTGAGCCGTGACCGTAACCATTTCTATAGACGTGACAATACTGGCGATTATAATACCACACACAGATCTCTAATAGCAATATAAAACATTTGTTTCAGTAGAATATCGGTAAAATATTAGCAGCTTTATTTAACGTAAAACAGTATTTATTTTATTAGATGCATATAAATATACAAATATGGAGATCTACACACAGTCCACACACGGATAATAGCAACATAACTAATGGCAACGTAAAACATATGTTTCAGTAGAATATCGGTAAAATATTATCAGCTTTATTTAACGTAAGACAGTATTTATTTTATTAGATGCATATAAATATACAAATATGGAGATCTACACACAGTCCACACACGGATAATAGCAACATAACTAATGGCAACGTAAAACATATGTTTCAGTAGAATATCGGTAAAATATTATCAGCTTTATTTAACGTAAAACATTATTTATTTTATTAGATGCATATAAATATACAAATATGGAGATCTACACACAGTCCACACACGGATAATAGCAACATAACTAATGGCAACGTAAAACATATGTTTCAGTAGAATATCGGTAAAATATTATCAGCTTTATTTAACGTAAGACAGTATTTATTTTATTAGATGCATATAAATATACAAATATGGAGATCTACACACAGTCCACACACGGATAATAGCAACATAACTAATGGCAACGTAAAACATATGTTTCAGTAGAATATCGGTAAAATATTATCAGCTTTATTTAACGTAAGACAGTATTTATTTTATTAGATGCATATAAATATACAAATATGGAGATCTACACACAGTCCACACACGGATCTCTAATAGCAACATAAAATATATGTTTCAGTAGAATATCGGTAAAATATTAGCAGCTTTATTTAACGTAAGACAGTATTTATTTTATAAGATGCATATAAATATACAAATATGGAGATTTAAAACTTATTGAAATGAACGAAACATAAGAAAATTGGAAAATTGGGAATAGTGAGAAAGAAATGAAATTATTTATTTATTTACTTTAATGTATCTAATTGATACATATGGCGGAGCTATTGCTGCGAGAGCCATATCTTACAGCATACCATAAAATCATTCCAGCCCAGTATGTCGAACGGACGGAAATCGAATTGTATGCCCTGTAATCAACCCAACACACCACGGTGACGACAATTACGATATTACCAACTACGGGAGATTGAAAATAAAAAAATTAATAAATGCAAAATAGAATACGACAAGAAAATGTAGATGATTTAATGTGGACAGGTGTGATTCATAGAATCACAGACCTATTTACGTGAACATACATATAAATTTAAATAGGTATCTAAGAACAACTATAGCAAAAATCTTACATTCAAAACGTAATGGAACATAGTTACCAGTTAGTGCTAAATTTATAGGTAATAACAATATATACAATATATATATATATATATATATATATATATATATATATATATATATATATATATATATTTATATGTATATATATAAACACATATACATAAAAGAATAATATAATTCAGCAAAATTATGATCGGGCTTACGTTAATATTGACGATGTATGATGATGAAATATAGATGGATAAATAAACAGTAAGACATAGATTTCATTTTCCATGAGAGTAAAATTTATAAATACCGCTAATAGGTGGTATTGGCAGTAAGAATATTGTAATATTCACCAAGTGAGGAGTTTATTAAAATTTCTAACATATAGATAAAAATATCCTAAATATTGTTCGAGGGTACAGACTATCACCATACCGAATTTCATCAATATCCGTCCAGTAGATCTTGCGTGACTGAAAAACAAATTAAGATACATACAGGTGGAAAGAGAAAAATTCTAAAAACGTTTTCTGGTTCTATTATCATTCTATACGCTAAATCTATTACTCGTTTTAAAATATTTTTCGTGTAGGTATACAATTCATTCGATGACAGTTTTATCATATTTAATAATATAATTATATTCAAATCAATAATTACATGATAAGTGAATAGAATTGCAAGTCACATTCTATCGTAATTGGAACAAAGTGATTAAGCAGTATTTATCATAGGATATGGTATCCCTTGCAGAAGTCAATACATTTAGTTAATTACGTAGTAATAAATAAAATAACTGATTTTTTTACCTAAGAAAAATAATAAAATGTAAATAACCATTATTTATATTTGTATAATATATATATATATATATATGAAATTTTTCTAAAACACGAGTTATATTTTGCATTTTTTTTCGAATGTTCATTACAAACAACCTGTTTGTCAATGATTTTCCAGTTTTTTTATATATGTGGGACAAATGTGGCATAATTATACAATTGTTTGTTGCAGTTAGAGTTTACTTCTATAATTCATAATTATTTCAATTTTAGTTGCAAAATATCTCATTATTTCACTATTTCGAGCTTATTTTTCTGCCAGAAAATTTTCTCAATTGTCATCTCAAATATAAAACCTTTGTTCAGCTGTCAATGTATTTAAACTATTTATATTGTGTTGTAACAAAAAAAAATAAGTAATTACATTTAAATAGACAATAAGTAATTACATTTAATTACATCAATGCCAAATTATACATCAAACCCATTACCATGTTCGCCATTACTAAAAAAGAAATACAAGCAATAAATACAGACAGATTTATTTATTATTCAAACTTCCTTCTGAAATAAACCCTCGTTGGAAATCAATTATACTAACTCTAATATACAATTGTGTCTTTGGTCTAGTCGGTTTGCAACTTTGAAATATCGTTAAACAGTCTTCTTTTTTTAGGTAGCAGATGTTCCAAATTTGGTCCAACAGGTAAGTGTAATAAGGAAGAGAAGCCTTTCAACCATATTTTTTTCTTTTATCAGATGAATTTACCATAAGAGTAATAGGGCATCCCAGGCTTTGAACAATTCTGGTATTAACATAAGGACCCTAAAATTATTTCTTTAATCAACGAAGTACAGATTACAAGAGAAAGAAATATTTTTCTTCTGAGTTGCAAAGGGTGGAGACTAATATAACTGAGAGAAATTTGTTTGAGATTAAAATTAATAAAATCATATCATTTCGTGTATAGTTATCGTATAACGGTTGTTTTTTTTCATTAAATAATGTACGCTTATTACAGATCTTCCTCTAAAAATTATTTAACCTGTCTTGTACATGTTTTGAGTATAGCAATTCAAGCGAAGACACGTAATAAAAGTCCCTGAATTTAGTTAACACATAACCACAGATTTTAATGATTTATCGCCACATCAATGGAAACAAAAAAAAATCAACTGCTACTCATATTTCAAATCAATAATTTCATCATATCTGCATATAGAAGGCTCGTGAATCTTTCGCTCGATTTAAAAGCTGTGTTTTTGTTACCGTACATAAATTTCTATATATCATATTTACATCAAAGTATTATAAAATAGAAAGATTAATAAAACAATGTCTGAAAAAATACGGCAACTTTAAAGATACGATTTGTTTAGATTTGAGACATCAGTAAGTAATCGAGATAAAATCTCTTAGAGATCTTGTTACAAAACCATCACAATCGCAATGAATAAAGTTATGCATTTAACAGCAAACTTGAATGAACATTACTGTTAGAGCTTTTTGTTATAGCTTTCAAAACATATGATTTAAGATCTTTCATCTTACTCTTTTTAATTTCCATCATGCAAATCATTTACTTTTTGTACAATAGACTTTACATAATATAAATTGATATCCAGGAAGGAGACGACGCCCGAATACTTATATACGAAGGTGGTGTATTCCGGGCATCCGATCAAGTATAATAAGAAACGAAGTAAAAGAGGTATGAGTTCATGAAATTTTACATTAAAAGTGAAAGAAAATTGGTAGTATATAATGGAACGATTACGTAAGCTTTTGGAAACAGAAAATTAACAACGAATTTCAAGAATAAGTCAGTAAAATGTTCATAAATTCGTAACGGATAGTTGCAAGTACATGTCGTGTTAATAAGTGGTAGCACGATTCAGTTCGATAACAGTTAAAAAAGTGGTTGTTAGGTAGTAGTTATTTGCTTACGAAGTTTGTTTAAAAATGTTAACCGTGTTCACACATGATAAGGGTGGACCGAAAACCGAAACTGCCGTGAAATGTTAGTGATGAAAAATACTGCGGCAAACAGTAGTGAAATCACAAATTTATTATTGATAAAGAAGTTAACAGTATTTAATCAGATACGTAAATGGATTACCGCTTGTGTTTTGTTCAATTTAAATAACGAAAAACGTGTCGTCTGTTTTCATCAGTTCCTATAAAGAAGACATATAAGGAGCATAATTTATTTTATAACAATGTAAAATAGGTTGTGGCACAGCCAGCAAGATAGAAAATTGAGCGAAAAACTTTTAACGAAAATAGTTTCAAGCGTCAATTAATGTTTAATTGTATTGTTTAACATTACATGGTTTATCATCTTCAAAATTTTATTTTTAGTACCCTTGTCAAACCATTCGAAAATAAAATCTATGCAATGAGATTAACACTAATTAATGGGTAGTTAGTGCTAGTATCATCGATATCAAAACTCGTCTACTCTTTGCTAAATGTCAAACTCGCTCGATGGTTACTAGTCATAACGAGAAAAGGGTTGTTTAAACACGAAATAGTATATATATATATATATATATATATATATATATATATATATATATACACACACATATATACATAGTTACGTTAGATTGAATCAGATTAGATTAGGTTAGGTCAGGCCAGGTTAACTTAGTACTGTGACTCAATGAACCTGTCAAAAGATAAAGTATTCAATTTTATAAATTAATAAGACTAAAGCACCCTAAACTTTATTTCGAGAAGGCAGTTTCTAAAATTTATGTCCCTGTACTGTTTTGGTGCCATCATATAACATTATTAATATAAATAAGTTTACAATGAAGCCATCGCCAATGCAATGTACACTCAAGAAAATAACTAAGATAAATACTTTTTTTTAAATAGTCATATCAATCAACTAGTTTTATAATTATTACAATTTAACTTTATTTACCGATATCGTTGTGTTATATTATGGGGTTTCCAACACTTTGTTGACGAGAATATCTCTTTGAACATCGTATGGAAATATATTATTTAATATTTGTATTGTTCGTAGTGAACAAGAATGCGATTAAGCCATGTGGTATTAATTTTTGCTGCTCCAATGGATTCTTTAATTTTCTATTATTCCTTTTCACTACTTATCTTTATATGGAGATTTAAAATAAAATACAAATATATAGTGAAAAAATATAAAAGCTTTTTGAAAGAGATCATAAAAAATTATCACACAACTTTAAAATTTTGGAACGGTCCGGTCGGCGCATAGATGATAAGAAAATTATGTGGTCATTCAAACATTGTTTAATACTGCTTTGGAATGAATGATGATTAAGTAATTATGAAAGTATTAAAGTTAACTAACGTTACGCATTTGGGTATTAGTCATACAAATAGCCCTTATTCGACCTAGTCTAGACGCAAAACATTAACAGAAGTACAAGTGTTATCAAACATAGACGAAACCATCGATTCGAATAATTAAGCAAAGGCAGGCTATTGTTGATATTTATACTGCTGCGTGTGAGGAAGGTCAATGCATCGAGTTGTAAAATAAAATGGACTAGTTATTGCAAAATTCGCTTATTAACTTTATAATTACAAGAATGGTATTCATATAATAAGGAATAAAGTTACGTTTCGAGAAACATGAAAATATGAGAGTGAAAACACGTATGAAATATTAGTTTATAGTCTCCAGATCAGCTTAATCCAATCCATTCCAATGCTATTTGCACAAATAAGTGAAAAAATTGGAAGAGGGAACTTTATGTAAAAAAATAGTGAAATACTTGTATAATTATATAAAAATTAATGTTCACGACATTAAAAAAATAACAATAAAAAGGACTAGTTATTGCAAAATGTTACTGTTAAATGTAGATCGCTTATTAACTTTATAATTACAAGGATAGTATTCATGTAACAATGAATAAATTTACGTTTCGAGAACAATTGACAACATAAAACTGAAAACACGTATGAAATATTAATTTATAGTCTCCAGATCAATTTAATCTAATTCATTCCATTGCGATTTGCATAAATAAGTGAAAGAAATTGGAAGAGGGAACTTTATGTAAAAAAAAGTAGTGAAATACCTGTATAATTATATAAAAATTGATGTCGTGACATTTTAAGTTACTTTAGAATCGAAGATATATCAGTATTGTAATTCGTATAATTTGAAATATTGAATTACATATATTACATTTTTAGATTTCATGACTATAAATAGAAAATCTAAACTTACTTCTAGAATCGAAATTATACCGGTGTTATAATTCGTATAATTTAAAATATTAAATTAAGTACGTCACATTTTTAGATCCAACGAATAAAAAAAACAATACGAGACACTCTAAAATCGTCAAAGTTTTTATTGTACGTAGGTGAATATAAATGTATCACTAAAGAGTAATAATGTCTGGTTATTCAAACTCGGCAAACTAAAAATAGACAAAAAGTAGGTATAAATGCAAACCGTTTGCCTTAGGATCAATTGTTACTTACATTGAAAAGCCAGTTCCACATTATTCGATCTAATCCCATATATTGGATATCTGTATGAATAATGTCGGTGGCATGTCGGTTGGTGGGTGGCATGAAAAAAGACATGCCGCCCCGAATGGACAGAGCGCTAGAGGGTCGGACGTGGTGCGGCACGGCGGTAGGGGAGGACAATTAGGGGTTGGGGAATTAATAGGGCGACGATGTGAAGGGACAAGTAGGAAATGAACTTGTGTACAAGCTTATACGCAGAAATATAGGATAGTGTATATGCAGAACACATACGGTGACTGTGAGAGTTTCAAACTTAGATAAATCCAAACGGTTAATAATGAGGATAATAAATTACTTCGTCATTACCTTTACTCTAAATCAAATCAAATTGATCTGTTTTTTAAAAGAAACCTATAATAATTGCTTGAAGAAACTCTAAAAATTTACTCTGAAATTAAAACTATTGATAGATACATTTAAATGTACGGAAAAGGTATTAAATATAAATGTTGAATTATTATTCTATATATGTATAATGTAAATATATAAAATAATATTGCTCTTATTTATCAAATAAGTTATTAAATATTATCTTCGAGTTAAACAAATTTTGAATAGTTAAAATCCACTAAATTAGCCTAATTTTTAGTTACTTTAAATTTTTCAAGTTTGTCTAGCCAACCAACAGTTTTCAATCTTCTCTCGTTAAATGTTTTACACTTATTGAAAAGAAAAACATATACTTGTAATCGGAAGAGAAAAACAATGTTTTTCCAAATTAAATATATCGAAGTAACCTTGGTTGTTTTTTTTTTCACGAAAGATGCTAGCTCGTGATTATTCTGCGATGTTTCGTGATGTTGATAACTCCTCGCTGTAGAATCAACAACCCACTTTCAATTTTATTCATGTTGTTGTTTTGTTACTTTTTTGTTATCACTTAATGTTCTTAATATTATTCTGTCACTATATTTCCTTACTGAAATCTTATATAAATTTTGATTACATGCGATTTTCGATTAAACTAATTGTAAATTAAAATTTTTTGCAACTCATTTAGTTACTAAAAATGTTAATTGTCTGTAAGTGACAAACATGTTTTAGAAATAAAGTTTGGAGAAATATTTATTTTTTGTTTATTCCATGTCTTTGTTACGCTTAGTTGTTGTTATAATTTATTATTCAATACTATTATTGAATTTTGTCCGCTTCGATCAGGTTTCATTAAAAATTAATAGATTTTATTTCTCTCATAAATGGAAAGATTGTATCACGTTAGAACGTATTAATTTGTAATATAGTCTTAGGGAAACTTTATCTGTTTGCTTACACAGATAATACACTGATCACCTAAATATGCAAATAAAAAACTTTTATTCCTAATTGGAATAATATCATTGCTATTGTGAATTGGAGACTTTCTATGTTTTTTTTAAATCATTTTAACGCGGAAAGTAATTTAAAAAAAATCTAAAACTTAACACCATCAGTACAAGTATAGATTTCATTTGTTGTTCCAATACAGGAACTCTACAAAAGAGAGCTTTAGAGAAAAACTTTTTTTCGCATTTTTGTCAATATCAGTATAGTATTTTATCGAAAAAAGTATTTAATAAAAATCTTTGAATATAAATACGTTAAATTGTGCATTATTGATGAATTATTAAAATGCTTTTATATAACATATTAAACTATATTTAAGCATTATAAATAGATATGCTATGGGGATTTTACACAAAAAAATTTGAAGTACGAATAGACTTCGTACTATAAGGATTCCTTACATAGGCACTTTAAGGCTACATAAACATTTAAAAGTACATGCTATTTCTATATTTCTTTTAAATTATTTACAAATAATAATTTTTCACAAAGCAAATATATTGAGTATTAGATATTTCACACACGTAAAAATACGGTGCATATTCCAAAAGTTTTTAGATTTAGGATAATGGCTACAGTTTTCCTATAAGCTTCAAGTCAGATTTTTCAAGTCAGACTTTGTTTTCTTCGTAAATTGTATTTCAATAGTTTCGGAAATAAGGGGGAAGAATGCTGTTTTTATTACAAATTTTTAGAATATCTTTGTAAATATGCTATTTAATTTGTAAAAATTTTGTATTTCCCAAAAATAGGGCTTTTCAAATGATGTCCTGTTTAATATATAAGATTTTTAAAAAAATTTAGTATTTGATTTATCCCTTTTCGATTCTTCCAAGACTATTTTAATGAAGTTAGCTAGTATATATCTGTGGGTTGTTAGTATATATTACTATACTAAAATCTAATTTTAAATTTCTACGTTATATGTTTTATGAATTTTTCAATCTGGGACAGAAATGTGACCAATTTTATAATAGCAGAACCCTTTCAATTTGAGGCACAAAACTGTTAAAATGAGAGCTGTGTAACTAAATATTGATTAATTTATTACCATATGATGTTGATAGCATAGTCCATGTTTCTGCGTTTAATACCGTGTAATTAAAAAAAAATTACTTTCATTTGACAAAAACACCGAATAATTTATGAATACCAAATAGTAAGATTGAAATTGTATTCTGTGTAAATACCTAAGCAAATTTTCTTGGACGTTCAAGTAAGAGGATGTCATATTTTGTATACCCTTCCAGTATGAGAGAAGCGACAGAAATAAAGAAAAAAATATGATTTATAAACACAATAATGGAATTGAATCATTTTCCGCCTAATACGTAGCCACTAACACACGCGCACACTGCAATACCGTCTGCTGCGTGGCAAATTGTGAGTCACTGTCTGAACGCTTAAGCCCCTTTAAAACTGACAAAGAACTAGGAAATGAACAGGGTGGGCTACCCACGCAATATACTTCCAGGCCAGATCGTCTTTTTTACTCCTGGCCACAAAGCGTTTCATTAAACTGTAGGCATGAAATTGCAAATACTCATATAAATCTTTATCAATGCGATGTCAGATAAATAAGAAAAATATATGGCAGTGTAGGCTTTCTAAATCTTTTAAGTGTGACGTAAGTACTGCTTTTATAATTGCTTTGTAAAATTTAATTACTAAATAAATTTACTGGATTTTTGAACTTGTAACATAAAAAAATTACAAACCTCTGAAAATTTTTTTTAGAAATATCGGACACGTAATTATGGACACAATTTAAAATGGAGACAATTTAAAATACTTGTTATTTCTTAGATATTCTGGGTAGATAACTTTTATTTTTAATAGAGGGAATAATTATAAAAGTAAGAATTTATAACTAATTAGTATATATATATATATATATATATATATATATTAGTTTTCAAAAAAAAATTAAAAGCCTCTTCAGCCGTTTGAAGTTCAGTCACAACTCATTTTGTAAATTGAAATGGCATTTCAAATATATAAACATATAACAAATTATTAAGGAGTATCTAGGAATATTGTAAAGAAAAGGAAAGTGTTTAAAAACTGAATGATGACTAATGTTAACATAAATTAACATAATCTTAATAACAGATACGAGAATAAACGTTGCAGACGTCTGTATGCAGAATATATCATGTATATTCTGTACTACCGAACTCCCCTAACCAACGGCACAGACCTAAACCGACGGATAAAAGTCAGTGATGAGATTCAAGTTCGCTTAAAACTCAACATAATCTTAAATTACTCCAATAAAAAATTTCGTGTTTTGAAATACGAATATCATTTTAGTGAATATACATTTTTAGTATAATATGCCTCCAATATTGATTATTCGTAAGATGTAAGAATATAAAAGTTAATTGTGGTACCGCCAGACCAGGGTACAGAAAGAAAAAAGCGAAATAATGTGATTCGTTCTGTATAATTGAAAATCATTAAATAAGAAATATGTGGACTCATTTAAAATTTTCGCCATTTGTAGTGTTTTTTAGATACATTAAATATATTATATTGATAACTGTAAGTTTATAGTTGGTGTACGTACTACGCGAAGTCTTCTTCAATAGCTTTATAGTCCAAGATAGGCCCCTGTCTTCCGCAGAATCAACTCCCAAGCTCTCCTGTTCTTCGCTAGAGATTTTAAAGTCTTTTTCCAGGCAGTCGAGCGAACTAAGCGAACTACATATGCTTTTTTCACGTTCTACTTGCCATTTGTTTTGTCTATTTTTATCAGAGAGTATGTATTGTATATTAAGATTATTTCAACGTTATTCATCATTAAAATTATTTATAGTCTCCGAAATCTCGCAAGAAAATATTTTACGAATGATCCACCAAATTTTATAGCAATAAATTTAAACGTATCTTTGTTAAAAACTTTTGTTACTCTTATTGAAATATTGACAAGTAGAGCTAAATACGGAATTTCGTGATAAATGAATTCAGAACAATATAGAGCGCTTTCCAAATATATATGTGTTAAAATATTTTCCAAATTCTTTGGCTTTAGAAAATACGAACATATTTCCAATTTTAAACCATATTTCAAGTGGATGGGAATCTATGAAAGATGGAATATGCATATTTCTTACCATTTTTCATATTTCGAAAGAACTCAGTAGCAAAGCTTGCCTCAAATTAAATTTCACAGTGCAGCTAGTACATGATCTTTTGTCTATATATAGTTACCTTGTTTCATAAACTTACTGTTGAATTTTCTTTTATATCACATAAATGACATTTGAATATTTGGAAGGTTTCGTCATTTTATGCATTGAAGTTATCTAAAAAATTATTTCTGTCTAAACCTCTTATTATCATTGTACGTCTTCCTTTTCTTTATTGTCATTGCATGCTTTTCCTTTCCTCTTTTTCACATGCTTTCTTTATATTTTTTCATTTCAATAATATAGCTTATATATATTCGTCTAAAATACATAAATTTAACCAAGAAATACCACACGAATTACTGATATGGATTACGTATGCTTTATCAAAGGTTCAACTTCTCTTATTTGAGTTTTTGATTTACATTCATTTCTAAGTGAGGAAGCTAAATTTATAAGTCGTGAAGTTAGTGTGTTTCAGTTATCATTGTGTTTTTATATTAGTAAAGGTTCTTATCTTTATGTATAAAACATAATAAAAACAAAGAAACGATTGCCTGAATTTCAATGCTTTACATGGATACATCGGAATAATAATATATATTTCAAATCAATAAAATTTTCCTGTTTTTCTACGCGATTAGTTTAATTTGTTTATAAGATTGTTTTATATTTCAGAATAGTATTATATAACTAGCTGTGCTGAAGGGCCTTCGTTTGTATTGAATTCGGTATAAGAAAAGTCATTAGTAAATTTTTTGTATTTTTTTTTCTCAGAAGTCTATGAGCATAAAAATTACTAGAAACAATAATAAATGACTTTGGAAGAACCAATATCGTAATATTCACAAAGACATGATTGCTTTTTAATATCTGCAATATCCAGATACAAAATCTCTATGGTTTAAACTGTTACTACACCAAATTTCATCAAAATCTGTGAAACAGATTTTGCGTGATTGAAAAACAAATTAACATACAGACAGACAAAAATTCTAAAAACAGGTTTTCAGTTTTCTACTATCATTCTATACACTAAATAAATTCCCCTTCTTAAAATATTTTCCAGGTATAGAACTCACTCTCTTACAATTTTATTATATGTATAGATGAATTTTCACATACAACACGCGTTATGTCAGCGCATCCTTTTTCTACTTTATTGTTGGTAATTGTAAAATTTTCTGATAACTTGATGATTGTGTAACGGTACAAGCTTATTTATAAGTAAGGTAGAATATATATATATATATATATACATTCTATTCGCTAAGCACGTCTTTCCTTATAACTTTATGTAAATGACATATTCATCAGAGAAAATTTTAGCAGAATGTAGTATCTGAAAATCTTTTATTATTTAATGGCCTTGAATTTTTTCGTCCTGATCGACTTCTCTCAAATGTTTCGACTTCAAGTACACGACAGAGATGAATAACGTGATACGAATATTTCTGAACAACTCCTAAATAAATAAAAAATGTTTCGATATTTAGGAATTCGTAATATCTCCGGTTCGTAAAAAGTATAATCATATTTATAGGATCGGATCGAATTGCATGAAAATTCGTGATCAGCGCGACTAACGCATTTTTTTTTTCTAAATATTGGAGAAATTTGCCTTCAATCGACCTTGTCTTCTCTCGCAGTTATATTTTTCTATGTATTAACTTTTTAGACTTTATTTACAGTTAGCCCTAGCTTATTCTTAGCATACTTACTCTTTGTCGGCACTGTTTGAATGTTAATTCAAACTGAGCATATCGACAAAGCAATTTTCTTGGTTTTAAGTTTTCTTTATATATATAGTATTATATAGTATTATATATTTTGCTACAAAATTATATATTTTACATATAATTCTGTAGTAAAATATATAATACTATATAATTTTACATATTATGTATTTTACTATAGTATTATATATTTTACTACAGAATTACGGATAAAAATTATCGCGAAAACAAAGAGAAATAACATTCTTTACGAAAACTATACCAAATAAGGAATGTATGGGTGGATGATATATTTTAACTAGTTTGGTTTAATTTAGATGAAATTCGATATTTCGAAGTCTATGTAAAAATCTCCATCACTTTTTTAAATTCTATGTTTATGATTTTTCATATAATGACAAAAATCCATTTCCTCAAAAAATCGTTGAAAATTTTTCTATTAAATTAATATTTTTTTTATGTCATAACTTCTTTTTATTTGAATAATTTTATTAGGCTACCTCTTATAGAAAAATTTAGTAAATAAAAGTTGCCACATTCATATGGTGAGGGCACCGGGCGTACAGCGCTATAATAGTGTTTTGTTAGAAAATCAGTAGCACCATTTAATAAAGAGAATAAAAGAAAACAACAAAATTTTATTGTTATAGTATAAAAGACACTAAATGGCCATCATGTAATGACATGGTAGCCCTTTGTGAGCTAGGATCTTACTTTTAAGGACTTCTCCTTGGCTATAGAGCACCAGAACTCAGCATTTAGTACTCTGAAGGCAAAAACATTAAATACTGTCTTTAAAATAATCTTCAAATTAATTAGAAATAAAACTATCAATTACATCTTGGGAATTGAAATGTATACTTGAAAAACATTTTTCAACTTCATCAAAGAATGGAAATCAATTGGGACAAGATTCCTTAAGCATAGCTGGAATTGGGTTTTTCAGCTGTAGTTCCTGTTAATTTAGTGCGATTTTGATATAAAAATAGAGTTTTTAATTATTTTGGGACTTAAAAAAATATAAGTTTCTAAAATAGAATTTTCCCATTACGGTTTGACATTTTTGACGTACACATTTCCTCTTATCGAGTTGCCTAAATTTGATGTGAAAAACACTGACAGAGGGATGACACAAAATCAGTTCTGCAATATGCAAAGTCAGTGCTGCAAAATAATAGACACCTCGGTGTGCATTTCATGCACACAAGATATTGGCTCAATGATAACACAGACGGAAAATAATATTTTGGCCCTGACATCAAATTCTATTGTTAGCTTAGTCGAGAGGCATAGCATTCATAGCTATCATTAACACAATAGTTGCAAACGTAAAAGCGTTTCCTTATTTCTGACGAATAAGGAAACGCTTTTATTTCATAAATTATAATAATTAGCATCAACAAATTAGTAATAATGACTCCATGAACATGGTAATGTCTAAATAACAACAAAATACAGAAATGCGAATGAATAACTTAACACTGAATTTCATAGTTTTAAAATAAAAATGTATAAAGTTTTACATCAAACACTCCATACACACATCGAAATGAAGATAATGATTTTTTTTAGTCTTTATATCGTCTACATAAAACATTTTTACTATAAAAATCGTTTTTGCCGACTTAACCTAACTAATCCATTTTTATCTTATCTCCTACTCAGATTCAAATTAAACATATATAATATAACGCAAAGCGATACTTAAGTCTTATTTAACGTTTTACATAGAATATATTATATACAGAATGTAATTATCCCCGACCTTGTAAAACGCAGCATTGATCCTTCTTTGACCCTTCCTAATTCTATAATAAATCTCCCTTAATTGACCCTTTTTAATTCTTCAATAAATTATGATAACAATTTAGAATAACAGAGTTGAATTTCCTTCGCATATAAAACAATTTATGTGTACATTCTTACAGAAAAAAGACTTTTACCTATATCCGGTTCCTGCAATATGCTTTGTATTTTAAACGGAAAGTTAGAAAATAATACACATATATGCATATAAAACGTATAAGAAATCTTACACGCAGGTAGGATTTCTACCCAATCTTTCCGCTTTTACATGGATTTACCTGGTAAGCGGGTGCGCCTAAAGAGTATTTTAAAAATTTCCTCTCAGAGTGTGACGTCTTACATTATAAATGTGCCTTAAGTAAAATTTCCGACCGGGTTGCGTCAGAAAATTGTTGCCGGGTTATTGAATGTAACCACGATTGTTGTCGTTCAATTTATCTCTAGCGTTCAGTTCAAGGATTGCTCTTGAGAGGTGGCATCTTTTGAGTGAAAATTATATATCTAAATAAGATAGTTTCCGATAAATTATTCAATTTGTGATGTATTTAGGTATTGGTAAAGAAGTAAATAAGACTAAATCGATAAATTTCAATAAACTTTATGGAAGTTTTATAATTTATATTGAGAAAATATGATATCGTTTTTTATTTCAAATAAAGGTAATTTTCCCTTTTTAATATTCATGTATTTATTTCAGCAAGTGTTTTTAGTTAGAGTATATGATTTAGGTATTTATTTGTGAATCCAATTATCAGTGTTCCTAATTTCTCAAACGACAATTTTTTCGTGCAAGCTACATTTGTTTAGTAACACCTAAGGAAGGAAGGAAGCAGGGACCTATTGTGTTCTTGTTGTAAGTATTTTCACGTCCTGTGATTTAAATATTGAAGTATATATACATAAAGGTAAAAAATGTAAAGGAAAAGTTTAAATTCTAAATTGTGCATTAATTAAAATTGTAATTATTGAAATGTATGGAAATTTTAAATGAATAAAAAGTATTTCGTTAGTATGTTCAGAATAGATTGTTCCAATATTTGTTTCATATTGAAACTGAGACAAATACAGATTAATTCGTGAAAAATAAAATACATACAAATATAAATGTTTTTTTCTATTACTGAAAGTGTTAATAAAATGAATATGTTTTACGTATGTGATGTAATGTGGCTATGTGTATGTTAAATAGTTTAAAACATGAATACAAATTCGGAATAATACTCTTATAATTATCAATAGGGATACTTGGCGAAAATGCACCGAACAAATGTATAAATAAATTTATAGACTTCGAAATACCATCTCGGTCGTTATTTAAAATTAATGGAGAAAATGGAGCTTCGATTGGTACTACAAACAGAAATATAGGGAAAATCAAATGAATATCAGTATACTGCTAACCAGCCCCTATAGCCAAGACAGAAATTTGGCTTATAAAATTTCATAAAAAGAAAGGTAATACTGGTATTATTAGTTTTTGGTTTAAAAGTTGGGGGAGAATATTGACATTGAGTACAAAAAACGGAAGCTACTTAATGTTTTACATTTAATTTTTTGACGATATCTCGTTGTATCAACAAAACTAACATATCTCGTTGTATCAATAAAACTATTCTATCTATTATATCTCGTTATATCAATAAAACTATTATCTTAAGAAATTGTAATAATTTTGATAATATTCATCTTAACTTGCTTAATCACGAGGAATTTTAATTTGTGCTTTCACATGACATATTTCATAGTCGATTCCACTTTCCACACCAAAGTTCAAAAGAGGTTAAACCTTTCCCTCTTTTATTTAAGTTACTGAATAATTTATTAATGAATTCGTTATTATTCAGTTCTAGTACACTCTTTGGGGTAACTTTCCAGCAAAATGTCAATTCGCATTAGGTCACAATGTTCACACGAATGAGTTCACATCATACTCAGTTAGCGACGTCTGGCCGTAATACCGTGCATTTCATTAAATATTTAGGAGTGACACAAGCGAACCGTGAGAACGAATCAAATAAGATTGCGAATACTTTTTATGAATGTGTACATTAATGTCTGTAGCTCACATTTTCTCGAAGCTGAAATTTCAAATTTATTTGTTGCAATTTTAATTAGTATTTGTTAAATGTATTTTTATATCCAATAATTGAGGTAGTTAATCAACAAATATCGAAAATAATTCAGAGCTTCCAATTACTGGAAATATTGGTATAGGATTGGATAAACACGTTATCTAATAATTTAGTTCTAATGCAGCATGTGTTAGAAAATTTGACAATAATCAATAAATTTTGAATAAAAAGGGAAATTGCTGATCCGATTCATAAATATTTTTTCTTTTAAGAGAATGTAACTTTGATATTATGCAAGAAATGTAAGAAGGGAGTTTAGGTATACAAGAGATGATAAAAAAAACATTTTAAATACGAGTAGAATACACATAATAATGGTTCAGTACATACTTCCATTATATAGTATTTCTATTAATATTCTGCCTGTGCATTTGTTTTAAAACATCATTTAAAAATGCTTACTCAATTTAGACAAATTTTTGAAAGCAATCATAGGGGTCAACTCGAAGTAAGATCTAGTTTTTATTTCATCGGAATCAGTTCATCCAGTGAGAAAACAAGTCAATTTAATATTTGCAAAAATTTATTTATATTTCATTAGCACAACACAAAGAAGTACCTAACTACTCGAGGCGTAATAATCATATAGATGTATAGTGTATCTATGTACACCAATAGATGGCGTTACGTGTATTTTAAATCGCATAATACAATTTTATAAAATGGGCATAGCCAGAATTAAATTATAGAGTAATATGGGTGCTGAAATAAGTGGGCAAACGCTTTGAACAAGATTTCGGGTCTAGTCATCTTTCATACATAATTTTTTTGATGTTGTATGTATTCGATATAAGCTCATTTTATAATATTTTAATCTATTATCAATATTTATATTTGGAAGGTTTAGTATTAGGCTTTATGAATTTTATTATTACGTACTTTAATGTGTATGCATATAGAAAAACTTGTAGAATTGGCTTATCTATATAATGAAAGCATGTACAAAAAAATAATTAGAGGAATATAACAAAAGTAGTATAACATATAAATATTTGTTTTTGAAATTTTAGTCTATCATATGTCTGTGTATGCATCTCGTAAAAAGTATTAAACCAATTCGAACGAATTCTAAGAATATAAAAATGAAAAGAAATAATATTCACTTCATCAGAAGATACACCAAATTTAATATTTTCAAATATGTATTTACATTGTATTAGTACAACCACCTAGCCACTCGACTCGTAGTTATTATACAAATGTTTAGTGTACCAATATACACCAATACAATTGATTTTTGTAAGCAAAGAACGACTTCAAATTATAGGCTTTTTAAAAATGTTAATCTTGACAAAGGGTCCAGATCTAATCCAATAATCGGATATCAAAATTACATATATGCCCCATGAAATAAACAAAACAAAGTCTGCTGTCCAACCACCTCCCCGCCAGTCACCAAGTAAATATATCGAGTATTTTATTTCGAATGAATTTCACAGTTAACTTCCACAAGCTTACAACTTCTTATTCAGATCGAGTGATACTTAGTACGTTTGTATGGATCTAAGTCTTTATCCCATTTGTTGGTATCTACCTGAAATATCGAATTACCATATAAAGTTACGTACATACTTGACAACATCTGATTGGATTGTGAAATCCTAATCTGGGGTTACGTTTTATGAAAATCGACCATTAAAAAAAGGGTGCGTGTACTTATGTACGCGCGTGAGAAATTATACTTCTTTGGCATCATTAAATAATACATACGGATAGATAACCTCAATTATATTGGAGCACTTGAAAAAGTCTATAAACACAATTTTTTCACTAATATTTACGAATAGTAAATATATTAATCAAAATATTGAATAGTAAATATATTAATCAAAATAGTGATTTATCACTACTGAATATAATTTATCAGCACATATAAATCGCACTTATATGAAACTAAAACACGAATGTGAATGTAGACACTAGAAACATGTGGATAAACACTATGAATATGAAAACAGTGAACAGAGGCGACGATGGTGCCAATAGCTTTTGTTTCGAGACTGCAACCGCTGCAACTTCATACTGTAACTTTTGTGTGACGAATCTTAAAATTTCACTCTCATCATTTTTTCATAACGCACCTAAAGAAGTATAACTTCAAAAATGACAATTTGATGTTTTAATACAAAATGTCGCCACTTTAAAAGTAAATTTACGTCATAACTATTATAATAAATGGGATTATCTGTATTGTCTTAAAGTTAATTTAATAATATTTTTTTAAGATTCGCACGCGGACGAAGTCCCGAGCACAGTTAGTAATTTAATAATTTATTTTAAGTATCTAATATTAAAGTTCAATATTTGCTCAAATGCGGAGCGATATTTAGAAATATATTTATTATGCTTATATATAAATAGCAATATGGAGAATTGTTCAATAGTTATTTGTTTACTTTATCGATGTAAAACTCTCTGACAACAAATTTCCAATATCCAAAAATATACTCAAACCACTTAAATATGTGATAATTAACTATGCAATCTCGACTTATTGCCTTTAGATCAATGTCCATATCTACAGTACTGGAAACCCAATTCTGCGTCCCAGTAGTTTAATTCAAAACATTTTCGTATTGTCGTACGTATCTTTCAATCAATCTATGCGGCTTGCAACTGCCTGTTGTCCTTTTATGTCAATGTTGGTATCGTATTGCAAATGCTGGTTATGAATGAGGACGAAACTTTGCGATATAACATACTGACTCGGAGTTGTTAATTAAATTGACGACAAAGCAAATAAGATTTCTTATTACTGACGTTTAAATCTTATAATCTTATAATCTAATCATATCGATTAGGAAGTGTTTTCCAATACATTAGAAAACCTACTTTCGGGTTAATTGCCCGGTCATATTCAAATTAATTCACCCCTGAAAAGTTTACGAAAATTATTTAGGTATTGTGTATATATATATATATATATAGCGCCTATTGAATTAAATATTATTTTTGCAATATTTAAGGATACAAGCAGTGTTTTAATCTATTTTATGATTTTTGTCGTATATTCACCATCTTTTCAAAAAAGCCCAAAAAATAACAAACTCATAAGGAATCACAGAAATGGAACCCTCAATGTGAGACTTATTATTTATACTTTTACATACGAAAATGTAACAAATTTTGACGCATTTTATAAAAATAATAGCAACAAAGTGTTTTATTTTAAAAAAAGTGAAAAAACTTTTTTGTAAAAACAAAATATTTTTTTTTGGAAAAAAAGAGATGTAATGAAAACAGGAAAATTCTTATTTTCCATCGAGATGAAAAACTGTCGGCCAATTTAAATCTGTCCGTTTTCCTCTTCTTTATTGGAATTAATAATTATGTAATGATTTTCTATAAGTTTCACTTGCATGCAATACAATGCAGATTTATAAACTATAGCAAGATAATTTTATCGAAAACTGTCATTATTCCAAAAAGAATAAATTATATAACACATACACAGTATATCTAATAAATCATAAATATTGTTAAGACGTAAATAAATTTAATGATTAATCTTATGGAAGAAAAAGGAAAAAAATATTTTGAAAAGTTGAGAAAAGAGGGTGAGAAGTACGTGGATATAAAACAAAATTACGACAGAAAATTTACGACATAAAATTTCGTGAGATAATATTTTGGGATTTCTCGAGACCATATTTGAACGCATGTAACAGCTCTAGCTTATTTCATAATTTGGCGGGGTAAACGAATACTTGTATACGTTGATATTATATTTACGAATAAGCGAAATGAGCATATTCTCCACATCGGGACCAAGGCTGTGAAAACCCCAAGCTGTAAATCTTGTAATAAAATGGAAATAACTGAGATTATCAAAGGAGAAAAGTACAAAGTCGACGAAGGTCAAGTATCTCCAACGAAATTAGCTGTGAGCGTACTAAGACTCAGAAATACTGTAATTTTTTTCTGGAAATATAATGAGTACACAAAGCTCTATTTATTAAAAGAACATAAAAATGAGATATAACGTCAATCTCATCTCTTAGTTGAGTAATTCCTTAATCGGATTGTTTGATGGAAAAAAGTAATAAAATGTTAAAAATATTATAGAGGCGATAATTATCTAAAGCTTAGACCACTGACTTTAAATTTAACTACCGTAAAATCTTATATAACATATAATAATATAAATAATGGAAAATTTTGATAAAAGGGAACCTAAATCTTTGAATCCTTAATATGGTACTCTGGGCTTTTATTTAATGAAACAGATTTACATTTTGAGAATTAATAGCATTGGAAATACATTTGCAAATATTTATCTACATCCCGTACACGCTATATTTGCATACAGACGATATTTAAAATGGTTATTTTTAATGGCAGTTTAAATAATTAATATAAGCTCTTCCATTATTTATTTAGCTTCTATCATTTATCCGCTTTTCTGTTTATTAATATAGTCAGTTTTTATAAAAGAAGAGTATTCTGCCTTATAGAATGTACCATGTCAGTTTAATACAAATAAATGTGGGATATCCTAACAGTTTTTTATGGGCAAAAAAGTGTGATATAAATATTTTATAGAATATTAGGAGACAGTGATTAGTTTCAAGCAAGTCAATAATGAATGTAACAGACGCAATTGTTAATATCCCTTGCTAGATTAATATACCAAAATAGAAATTAGTTAAAAAGGAATTAATGAGATAAAGCTCTTTAAAAAGGTCTCTAATTGAGCATCAATTCCTTAAAAAAATATAACATAAAACAGTTAATAGGGGTCGAGGAGCGGAATGACATACCTGCCAATCGACTGGAAAATTATCAGTATCAATATGCGTTTTCAATACGAAAAAAGCAGTTTTAGTACCAGTATATTACGAACACGAAAACATTAATATATAATAGTCAGGACATAATATGTATGTTCTTATTTTGTCATAAAAATGAAAATTGATAACCCCCAATCTTAATTTAAAGAAAACGTTGAGGCTAATCATAATGATGAGTTGAATGAAAATCCGTAACGACTATGGCAAAAAGTATAGGATGATTTAATGATAGACAGCACATGATATTTTTTTCAGTACGTAGTTAACAGGCAAAATGACTTGTCTGGACTTAAGTAACAAACTTACTTAAGTTAACCTTACTTACTTAGTAACAAGAATTTGTTTAATACGGGACTCGCCGAGTGACCATTAATCACCTCGGCTTCCTATTTTCAAAGTACTGAGAATGTCTATACACACATGCAGGCATTGTCCGAATTCCTAGTTTTTTTCGGGAACGGCGAATACGCCAGCCGACTGCCAAGCAAGTGTGCAAGCATGACTACATTTGGTGCGAGTCCATATTTTTATTAATGGAAAACGTTGATGAAGTTATCGTTGCTGCACCCACATTTACTAATATTAACTACTTAAAAAGAAGAAACGGATAGTGGATGATATCGCTGAACCAAAGCAGACAACGGTAATTTTTTTTCACTAATTTAGAAACTTTTATTTTGCTTACGCATAAAAGTTTCTATTTGTTTATAAATTTGTATATATTTACAGGTTATAGATATATTGTTAGACTTATTAACAATATATCTATAACCTATTGAAGAAATTCGGAAACTTCTCTCATATCGTTATTGAAGATTTTAATTTTATAAGAGAAAATTCGGAAACTTCTGTCATATCGTTATTGAAGATTTTAATTTTCTATAAGAATTAATTTTAAAAAAAGATACGAAGTAGAGAAAAGCTATTCCGACGAATGAACGATTAACCATAGCTCTTCGATTTTTGGCAACAGGAGACAGCTTTAAAAGGCTTCATGGTATTCAAGGTCTTACCTCAACCTTTTTCCACTTTAATTATAGAAGTATGTAACGCAATAATCCAAGTACTAAAGGAACGTATGAAGGTAAGCACCAATTTAAAATACTGAAATAAATGAAAGCCCTTTTAAAATTTTACTTAATCTTTTATTAGTAAATTATGAAACGTTTTAAATAAATGCGACAAAAACTTAATACATTTACATTTATTGAAAATTTACAAAAAATTGTGCAACATCACGACCAATTGTACCGTTGCTATTTTGTACATACATACTGTCTTCGAACTGATTTGCACTTTGCATAATTGCAACAGATTTTTGTGTTTGAGTGACACCTTAATAATATGGAATGTGCTGTCGCGAACGTGCATTGCGCGCTGTGGCATTGGGCTAGGTCCTATGGAGACGGAGTAATGTGCTCTAGCCATAAAGGATTATGGTATGATGATTGCGAATGAAAGGACGTTGATGATTATGACAGGGAATGAATAAACAATGACAGAGTTCCAGAGACATTAGGGTTGTTAAAATGCCATACTGGTGTTCATTTTCATTTCAAACATATTGTTGTTAATATAATGCATACATAACTGCCTGGTGCTGTCATTGATTGCATTCAGATTTCGCTCAACTAACTCTCCATAAATGTCATAGATATATCCCTCCTTTACAGATTTCTGAAGTCAAGATTGCAAATATGTTTGTCCATCTTTTTTTTATTTCGTCTTCTTTGCCAAATTTCCTCTTTTTTTTGACGAAGGGAAAAGAATATTAAGAACCCGAAGGCACTATGATGGCTAAAAATAATGACAAGAGTCAGTATCTATGTAGTTAGTTTGAATAAAAAAAAACAATATAAAAAACCATACGGTCAATTTGTTGACTTTCTGGAGAATCATCGTTTGCAGCAACATCTTCATTTTCTGTTTCGTCATTTTGTGACTGAATGCCCTGAAACGCAGGATCCTGTTTCAACATTTTACCTTCTATATACCTATGTTAGCCTCAAAGATTATAAATTTACATAAATTAGAATTAGCACATATTAATATTATCATATTTTCACTCTTTCATATTCCATCCACAGAGAGCGAATGGAAAAAAGTTGCTTAGGAGTTTGATGTATTATAGAATTTTCCTCATATCATTGAGTCTATGGACGGAAAGTACGTTGCTATTTAGGCTCCCATTCACAATGGGTCTGATTTCTACAATTGAATAAATTTCTTCAGCATAATATTAATGGCTCTAGTAGATGTTGAGTATTGTTTTATATTCGTTGATTGTGGCTCTTAAGGAAGACTTAGTGTCGGGAAAGCACGTCGCTATTTAGGCTCCAATCAATGGTGGGTCTGGTTTCTACAATTACATAAATTTCATCAGCGTAGTATTAATGACTATATCATATACTGAGTATTGTTTTATGTTTGTTGATTGTGGCTGTCAAGGAAATCCTAGTGATGGAGCGGTTTATTGAAATAACAAAGTGTATCAGAAAGTTGTAAATGACTGACCCAATTTTCTTTCTTTACAGCCATTACCAGGCCGATAAAAACCAATGCCGTACGAAATAATCGGTGATTATGCATTCCATTTGAGTAACCTAGTTATAAAACCTTTACCTGGTCAACATGAAAAAGGTAGCAAATCAAGAATTTTTAACTACCGCCACTGATGAGTTCGCAGAGTTGCATAAAATGCATTTTTGATAATGACTAGTGTTTTTCCTGTGTTAAGGAAACCAGTGCTACTTAATCCCGATAAAAGGGCCTTAGTCCTTGAGTTCTTTTACACATTTTTTTAAGAAGAAGCAATACTTCACGATTACTGTACGTACCACTAGGCACTTTTGATTCTGAAGTACCAGTTGGGCCTATTAACATTATCAGCACTTGCTCCGCTTTTAATGCTGTCTTTGACTTTTTTAAACAGGCTCTAAATGGTGCCATTAAAGAATATTTCTTTCTTTTATATCAGTTACAGAACACCGTAACCCGGTCTTGTATTCTATTCGCTTCCATGTATCATGTACCTAATTTCGATTTTTGTGATTTGGATGAGAAGCGTTTCAAATAATTAGTTAACCCTTCTACAATGCGAGGAATTCCAAAACTGTTTCGTTGATCCAGTTCATTCCTTTAAAATAAAATATATCATAAAAAAATCTATATAGGCAGGAAAGTAAGTAGTCACTAATTATTTACAGAACGAGATAGGTAAATACTAATTAATTGACATAAAATAAAATAGGTATACACACTTACTTTATGCTAGTTTCTCAAATGTGGGGATGAAAGTATTAATCGCGCAAGTATTCTTATTCGTTAACTTTGAAACGGAGTAACGTTCCGACAACAAGCAGAGCGAAGCGAGCACTGGCAATCGTTGCTCTGTGATTTACGAGCACCCATTCCCAGGACTCAGAATTCGGCGAATAATCGGCTCGGCACTCGACGAGTCCCGCATATCTGGTCGCGGCATTGTTAGAAAGAATAAAACTGTTCTGCATTTATTTCAAAATATAATATTGAATATATTTGGCGTTAATTTTGTAGAAATTCATTATTCACAATTAAATGAAACTACGTGATGTAGTATTATTTCTACTTTCTTTAATTTCTTTACGACGACCTAGGTTTCGTTGTATTACAACATCTTCAGGTGGGATATTAGCAAAGATTTCACGAACTTAAAATTATGGATAAAGATCATAACTAAATGGAATGTTAACCATATATACATGAGGGATACTTTGAGTGTTAATTGGTCGAAATGGTAATTGTTATATCTACTTGAAAATGTAAATCTGAATACATTAAGCGTAATTATATGAATACTGCAAAACATTTTAATTTCATGTGAGAATCAACATTGCGTTCAAAGGAAGATACAAGAAAAAATATTTACAAAGAATTTATAAATATATAATAAATGTAAATAATTAGAAAAAACCCAGTAAAATGTATGTAAGTATATCTTTATATCAGATATCATCATATGTGCGTAAAAAACTTGATAAATCGAGAGAAAACTAATTCCAACACACTTTTATTTCTTTATTTTGTGCAGACGCCGTAATATTTTATTTACCAGAAAACAAAATAGAATTTTATTCCTAGATAGATTTCCACACACCGTTCTATATTCATCCATACGACTGCTTGCGAACTTTCATAAAGATCGTTGGAGTACTAGAAGCATAAGAGCAAGACAAACAAATAAACCGTGAATTTCACTTTCGATTATGTAATATTATGATTGGGGTTGGGACTAGTTAATAATATATTGTATTACTAATATATTGTATTATTGATCTGATTTTATCCTAACAAAATATTACATTTGAAAGGTAATAAGAAACGAAATGTTCAGTCATATCCTATTTGAGTATCAGAAAAATAAAGTATCCTTTAAAAAAGACTAACTTAAATAAACCGTGAAATTCACTTTCGATTATGTAATATTATGATTGGGGTTGGGACTAGTTAATAATATATTGTATTACTAATATATTGTATTATTGATCTGATTTTATCCTAACAAAATATTACATTTGAAAGGTAATAAGAAACAAAATGTTCAGTCATATCCTATTTGAGTATCAGAAAAATGATGTAAAAAAGACTAACTTGTAAAAGATTAACTATGTGGATTTAACTATATGTTAAATCCACATATTTAAATTATTTATGTTTTGTTAATAAGACAATATATTCATTTCAAATTAATTATTTTCGTTATTCAGTATATTGATTTTGCACTTATACTAAGATATATCGATTTTATATATTAGATATGTATAAACTCGACCAGATTTTTTTTTATAATAAATAAAAAGTAAGCTAATTACTGTTACAAAAACGTCATATGGGTAATAAACCCATTATGGCGTAACAGTATAATAATATAATATCAAAGAAAATTCAAACGATCTTATTTTAGATTCACTACCCTGTTATAAATTTTGAAGTTCTATTTTCATAGGCTGTAATTATTATACTTAATATTCCACAGAGACATTTACATTTAATTTATGCTCAAAATAATTTACTTATTTTTACAAAATTTAGACAAAGGATTTCTAAATAAATTAAACGTAGACATAAAGAGCGAAAAATTATTCATAACAAAATTAATTTATAATTAAAAACAAATAAAAATGTTTATCATCGCTGATACCGTCCATTCATCTGTTGACATATCATAATTCTTCCATAAGACATATTATGTAGCAATTAAATAATTAATTTAAGTCAGTTTTATAACAAAATATAAAATTAGCTAGCAAAATGGTCTTAGAATTACAATGCTACGTGAACAATATAAAGGCGATTATAAATACTTAGTAGATAAGCTTACTAAGGGTTGAGGTTCACTGCGAATAACTTATTTAGGTTAATTTGGTATTTTGTAAATTTTATTATCCGTTCAAATACATAAACGTATGACAATGATACTTTAGTATTCAACCTTAATAATTAAGTTGTGAATCAGCGGTTCAGCAAAAAAACATTTTCAGGACATAATAAACCTTTGAAAATCAACGGAAACCCATCGCGGGTAGAATATTCCGATTTTTAAAAATTTTTCTCTTTTATTTATAGTACTGTAGTAATGCAATTAGTTTAAAAAAGTATAGAATTTTATATATTTTTAATGCGAAAAAATGTAATGAGTTTCATGCTAGTGCGGTTACAGTAACATTTCCGCGATTCTTCTACATTAAGTTTTTTCTTATTGCCAATCGAAATCCATCTTATCCCGATGGATAAGACTAGAAATCTAGTACTAGGTACTAGATTCCATTACTAATAACTCGGATTTTTATAGCTATGCCCTATAACTTAAAATTTATGTTTTTTTCTCACCTATTCACATATTTTTTGTAAAAAAACGATGATGGTGAAAGATTAATTATATGAATATAAAAAAGATACAAAAAAGAAAGATATACCAGAGGAAATAACAATATTTATATAATAGTCGCTACATTTGTTAATGTAATCGTCCTATTATTTGAATGTAAGTGGATGTAGGTAATATATTTGTTGGCTTATTAAATTTTAATAAAAACTACTTTCAGAAGTGACCATTATTTAAGATATATTTAAACTATTTCAAATTGCATATTAGAAATATATTTGAGGTAAATCTAAATATGTTTATGGTACTGTTTTGAAGGTCGAATAGATCGCGAACAGGGTAGATTTTTGGTAATTTTATCTAAATACAGATCAGGTTCATTTTCAAAAAATTCACTTTCCTAGATTCATCCAGTCAATTAACCTTTCTTTCATTATTTTCTCCTTTCTTTTGTTCTTTTTCTTTTCAATTTATGATTCATCATAAGTATATTTCTTGCATTGCACTTCGTAATAGACCGTTTACATCTTTTTATTTTTTCTTACATTGGCCGTAAATGGCGAAAAGCTCTTTTCATATGTTTTTAAAAGTTTTATAAAGAACGACGAAATAAAATATAGATATTTCAGCTATTACTTTTATTAATACTTAAATTTTTACAAATTACTAACAATTCACTAATTTTTTTCATAAATTTTTAATTTTACTGCAGACGCCTGATACAAAGGTGTACCCTTTTATATTCGATTCACTAAAGTGAACGCATAAAACGAAGAACTTTTACAATATACATTTTATATTTTGTTTTATTAAGGTTTGGTTAAATTTGTGAGCGGTGGTTAATTAACCTAATTATTATAGTTTGGAATTAATTTGAATAAAGTTGGTTAATTCTTTTACGGCGACCTCTCCAATTGTATTCGGGCTTTCGGTTTAGTTCTTAACGAGAAAAAAACGAGCTTTGATGTTGAATAATTGAAAAAAAGTGTCGCCCTTTTGTTGTCGTATTTCTTTATTTACAATTTTAATTGGAGCCAAGCGGACTTCAATGAATTTCTTCGTTAAATATTTAATGTCTTCAGTTGGTACCTACATATAGAAAAAAGGAATTTCGTTTTTCCTCGAATGATATAATTGTAATCTCTGATGTAATTTATTAATGAGTTTCTTTAAGGAAAAGCGACCCGGGTAATAAAATAAAGTTAATGAATAAAATATGGAAATTAATCACTGTCATAAAGGAAACGTGAATAAAAAGTGAGGTTTCTAATTGTATGATAAAAATTTCTTATTACAATAAAATTGTTTTTACTGGAGACTTCAGATTGCACAAAGTAAATAACACAGGGCGCTTTGCCACTTAATTAAAAGATTCTTGACCGTAAAATCGTTTGGCCTTAACATTTTCTTTTAACAATTAATATTAAATAACTTCATTTTTAATCAAATTTTAGCCTAAAATTTCATTTTCATAATTCATGCGTTGATCTCGTTTTGAATTGTGGAAAGCCCTGCAGAGCTAATTTAGAAACTACGAGTGAATTTACGCTTATGCAAAGATTATGACTTTTTTTCTTATTTTGAGAAAAAGTATTTTGGGTTTGAAATTCTAGAGGTTAGAGTTGAGCAATTTACAATTTAGTTATTTGTGGAAATATATTGAAAAAAAAGTCTCATTCTTTATTGGTAAGCATGTGTCGTATGCTAATATTTAGCGGCATTTAATATTAAGTCCTGCGAGAGACAAAATCTTTCGAATTTAGTTTGATAAGGTTTTTTTTATTTCTTTTTGAGTTTCGTTAGATATCGAATTTCTTTCAATAATTATCGTATGATGCTTAACTGGACAAAATTGCTTTAAATTCAATGGAAATTCATTTAAAAGTTTTCATTGTTTTTGCTCCCAAATACCAAAGTTCCGATTTCTAATTCTAAAAGAAAATTCAACTTTAGGCTTGTGAAATATGACAAGTTAGAAGTAATTAAATAAATAGAACAGATAAATACCCTCGGCTTATTTGCGAATTAATATCAAATACTTTGTTAACGATGATTTATTAAATATGAATATGGATGAAAGTTAATCTCGAATAGAAACCTAGTGTAATATTTTTACGAATATAAGATTTGCGAATTGTTGCCGGTTTGTACAACATTGTTGTGGGTAGCTGGATAAAAAAGATTACTAGAATTATTTAAAAGAAACATATTATATCTACTTCTTTTTCGTTAATATTCAGTAGAAGCGAAACTCTACTCCGATCTGCATCCTTTTTACATTTCGCATAATTGCCAAAACGGACCAACCTAATTAATATAATAGCAGTACAATAAATTTAGTGGGGGCGTCATTATATTTGTGCAACGTTCATTCATTACGCATAATGATATGAAGAAGGAAATGGCCGCACGGGGGCGGGTCAGCACGCGTGTAACGACGCGCTGCACGCGATGCGAGCACCCCCATTTTGACGAGCGAGGAGTTGTTAGAGACTAGTGGATTTGTTGGGTCGACATCTTTTGCTATAAAATGGAAATCGTCTTAAAATAGCGAACTAGTGGTGTGCGATATATGAATGTACAACCTGATATTTTTCTAACACTGTGCAATTTTTTTTTAGGTATTTTTTACATATTAATTATGATACATGATGATGCAAAATTTAATTTCTTTACTTCTTTACATTTTAATTGTCGAAATTGTGAAGTTATTATAGACGGACGGACGTAAGGTAGTCAATGGATGTAATGCATTTCAATTAAAAGCATAAACAGGAATGATCCTATAAACGCAAATCAAACCTACTTTATCTTTACCATAAATCTCATAATAAGTTTATTTAAGCGATTTGTGTTTAGCGATTTTGCTTATAAATAATAATAAAAGTTCAATAAAATGTTAACAAAATATAATACTGAAAAAAAAGTTTCATATAATAGGTATCTAACCTTAAATTTTACTTCATATATTGACAAATTAATATCAATGAATTTTACAGTAGTTTTAATGAAAATTAGAAGTGTTATGTTATTTGAGTCCGTCTGTTAAATAGGAAATGAAAATTACTTGTCACATAGGAATTAAAATTGTTAATATGTAATTGTATCATCACACGCATTGCTTTTATATATACGGTTCATCATATTGTTTCAAAAAACCCCTATAACTTCTATTATCTCTAATTACTGTATCATAATATAATATTATATAAATATAAATAATATTTTAATTTTATTTGATATCAAGCTCATTAAAGAAAAATCACAATTTTCAATCACGATAATAGCGTTTTATTAATATTGAAAATTAGGAAATGATTAATGTAGATAGAAAAATATTTAACCATGAATCTTAAACAAAATATTACATTTAGAAATAACACCTACCTAAGTATTTCCATTTTTAAGGATTATCTTAGATATTGTATATTTTGAAATGTACACCATATTTTTACGCCTGAGGAAGATATAGTACAAAATACTTTGCAATATGTCTACGTTAAAGACTTAAAAATTAATATATATAATAATATATATATATATATATATATATATATATATATATATATATATATATATATATGTATATATATAAATAATTTAATAGAAATACAATGTACGCTTTAACGTTTGTAAGTGACGAAATGTGTGAAGAAGCCTAGTAGTGCGAGTTCTAATCGTATATCAGAGGTTTTGTTTTATGTCATCAAATATGCCCACTATATTTACTAAACTATTCATTAGTATTATTTGTGGTCAGATTGAAATTGTTTTAATGATTAATTATAAGTTAGATATTAGAAAATATATATAATGAATTTCAAACAAACAATTGCTTACTGATAACTGTTTAGCTTAAAAAATGCTTTATAATACACAATGTAATCACTATACGATAGTTCATATTTATAGCAAAGCACTATAAGATAAAACCATGTAACTTTACAAAAGCTTTATACATAAAAATTCACAAAAATGTTCATTTGTAATAAAATGTTAACAATTCTAAGAAGAAAACAAATTTGTTTAATACTAGTGAAACTAGCACTATGAATATTCTGTATACAATTGGGCACATCTGTACATTTAAAGTAATTTCATTCAAGGACATAAAATTATCGCTCAATAATGTGGCAAAAATTACGAGATTTAAAATGATTGCTATGATTTTCCAAAAAAATTAAATAAACTTAAAAAAATAGCGTAATTCAGATTCTTTCATAATTTTGACTTTTGCAGTTTCAGCGATAGAGAAAGGAGGTGGCATATTTTTGTGGACATTTTCAACTTTATTTCTATAATCCCTACGTACAATTCTGGAATATATCGATAGTTGTGGAATCCTTATAATTCCCGTCGTTTTGATTGATGTCCCATACCAGATAAGAATTAAAAAAACGGTTAATTTCTTTAACTTTTCCAAATTTTTTATATAATTATTTAGTATATTTACTGTTAGAATAGTAACATCCCAACCCTTACATAAAATGAAAAAGCGGGTTGTTGTGCTTTTCTCATTATATTAAATTTTAAGTTTCTGCATTAAACAGTTTCTGAAAAAAAAACGCCATTACAGTTAAATGAACGGAGACGTGAGTGATTGTATAAGTGTTCCATATTCTTTTTCTTTTTTGAGGTCTGAAAACCTGAACTTAAAACTTTTTATATAGTTTTTGAGTAGTTTTATCAATCTAGCCATTATTTCTCTACAAAATGATGCAACATTTAATAACACATTTAAAAATTCAACAGGAAGGGATAAAGTAGTTTGATCATTACATATTTCAATAAAAGTCATCTTTATATTTTTTTTTGTAAAAAATATTTTTTTGTACAAATTTAGAATAGTCTAATATCCCATATGAAAGGTAAAAAAATTCCTTGACCATAAATATGTGGATCTATATTCTTTTATAATTAAATGTCATCAGTGTCTTACTGTAAACTTATATAATTTTAGATTATAGCAGAAACTCTAATCCAATATCTTATAAAATATTGCCCAAATTAAGTTAAGTACCATTTATAATTAATTTTTTTTTATTTATATAAATAAATAAAAAAATTGTAATAGCTTCATGTTAAATTAATAGGTCCATAATACTCATATAAAAGCTATCCACCTATGGCGATTGCTTCGACCTGATAACATCTACTGGTTTTATTGCAGTTGAACGAAGCACTCGCGGTTGGTTAGCTAGGCGCTTTGTAATGGCGAATTTATGATATTAATCGACTTGCGATGGTTTCAATTCGACAACCTTACAGCTTGGCGTATCTTTTGTTCTATTTCTGATAAATGGTATGTAATTTAGATTTAGTAGCTCATATTTGGAAATTCGTTAACCGGATACGTATTCAAAAGCTATAATGTTTCATGATATTTATTAAAATAAAAAAGTGTCTGATGTGTCTAACGATTTATGCCAAATTAAATGCGTTATAGAGATGTACATAAAGGAAACAGAATATACCAAAGCATCAATTAAAGGAAAAAGTGTTAAAAGAGCTTTAATTTAATCTTACACAGAAAAGGCTGCAGAGATTAAATTTTTCGTATATGAATGATTTCCTTTTGCATTATTTTTATAATTTTAAGACTGAACCTTTATAACATCACCCACGTTTCCTATCTCTCAGTCTGTCCATCCGTCACGTCTCTTTTCGATCGAAATTTTATGACGTAGAAATTTGGTTGTTTGTCATAATTGCAAAGCATACTAATTGGCATACGTAACGTAATAATATTAGCCCAGTAATAATACTCAAAAGTATTTATATGGAAATTCTTGAGAAAGTAAATAAAACACTCAATTTTTTTTAAATTTCATATATCGATTGGGATGTTAATTGAAAGTGGAACTTATAACAACTTCAAAAACTATTTTACACTATTTTGTACAAAATTTAATGTAACAGCGCTCTAGAGATATTGTTGAAAATTTTAATTTTTTGCTTTTTATCCCGAATTGCTGAAATAAAAGTTATGAAAAAATAGCGTTACTAGAAGTTTTCTTATAGTTTATCGGAAACTGAGAAAACTATAACGAAGTTTTCTTAGTTTTTTAAATATTCACTATCATTTTTGTCCCGTAAAATATTTTATTACGATTAATAAGTATTTCTTTGATAAATTTTCAAAACGAAGAATAAGTTCTTTATTTCAGAGAAGATAATCTTCGTTACATTATTTACCTCAACACCTACTCGTGTAAAGTTTGTTGTTATACTTTACCTATTTCTATTTAGATTCACAAATGGATAAAACCACCGTTGGGTATTTGGACACAATCAAAAATTTACTAATATCGGTATTTTAAACGATTTTAAAGTTACAGGATTTTGTAGAGACTTGTTTGAAAACATTAATATTATTTTCAAATTGGATGATTTTCCGTTTTGGATAAGTTCCGTACTTTAAAAGAAAAAAATGAACCACTGTAATGTCCCTCACATACTGTCTATTTGTCTCTCACAACTGTTTTTCTAAGAAACTGCTTGATGTAGAAAGTTGAAATTCAGAATAGCGATAAAAAATATTAACCACCCATTCCGCTATAGCTAAGACTTAAAAATGTCTCTATGGAAATTTTAGGGGTGCCAAATTAAACACTTGATATTTTTTTAATTCCGCTTATGTTATCGGGTATTGCCTGAATGATATAAATAAAAGGGTCTCAAAAATATTTTTATCATAATGTTAGGTAGCATATCTTTAGAGACATATTGAAAAATATACAAAAAAAATACGCCCCTTCCCTTATTTTCTAATAACTTCTTAACCTGAAATTACTAAAGAATAGGGTTTTTTTAGAAACCTACGCAAAAGTTGTAGTAAAACTATTGCGATTACCTTAGATTTTATATTTTCTGAAACATGCACCATATTTGAACGTCTTTGGAAGTTATAGCAGGCATTACATTCGTGTTGTGAAAAATTAATATTATAAAATAGATTAGTAGAAATACTATGCAATCTTAAATGTTTATAAGTGCTTAAATGTATATGGAAAACTCGTAGTGCGAGTTCTAGTCGTGCTTGATAGATTTTTTATAAATAATATTTTTCTTTTGTAAATTTATTTTTTATAAATATAATTCTTTATTATTTCCGTCACACATATCTAGTTTTATGCAAGGTCCGTTAAAGTAAACATATTATAATTATAGGCATATATGAAATTTAATAAAACCATCGCAATTAAGTCACATGTATTTTTCAATCTGAGTCTATGTTTACTCAGATATTAATAAAAATGCAACGATAGTTTACCTCGTTAATTATTTGCTTTATTTCTTTTGTTACTTTCCTTTTAATTTTCGTTAGATAATTGTAGTGAGTTTTTTCAGTGCATTAAAACGCTTTTACGTCCTAGTCATAAGCAGGTCGTAAAGTAGATAGAAAACATAAAACCTTTCATTATAACTCATTCGATTCCTTTCCATCATAAGAATATTTATTTAGTTTGATCCATCAATGTCTGTTGACCAACAGTAAAACTTTTGAGTAACGATAGCATCAAATATATAAACTGTACCACGACACTGAGCTTGAAGATCAAAGAGAACATCGTTTTGATTTACAACAACCCCTTGAATAGAGAACTTCCAGAAGAATGTTCTCAAGGTTTGACTAAAATAAATGTGCATATCTAATAACTAGGTTAGAATAAGAAAATACAGAAATTTATTCTGCGTCCATAAGACATAATTTGAATAAAATAATTTGCAGGAAGTTATAGATCACTTTAAAGACATGATGTAAAGTGTCTCTTAAAATTTGGTATGTCATAAATAACACGATTACCTGAATGTACATTCCAAGAAAGACTTAATAGAAAAGATAATGCCGCTTGTTTACATTGATTATAATTTGGGCCGTTAAGTTACACGAATCGCAAGTGATTGAGCAATCAATGACCACTTTAAATAAAACATCTACTGATACTGGGAAAAATAAATTTAAAACGGGAGAAGTAAAAATAGTTTTAAGATGGATAAAAACTTTTCATTGGATAGAATTCTGCGACTTAATCATCAGAGAAACCGCATGACAAACAGACATTGCAGAAGATATATCAATTTAAGTAATAAAATGTTCAGATGATTTTGTTAATTTTGTTCAGTATTTTTACTTTAAATAATCATTAAACAATAGCCTTAATAAATTAATTCGATCATTATTATATGTGTTAGTTTCCCGAAAAAAGCTATTGTGGATCTTTATATTTGATCGACAGCCTATAATAAAAATATTCCATTACCGTGAGAAGTATTATATATCAGTACTAATTAATTATCACAACATTGATACTGGTACTATCAACTAGGGTATTTTTGTTTACCTCCAGACTTCATTGTCAGTTCAAACCAGATCTGTTTCATCAACTTTAGAATCATTTTGCAACAGTTCTAACAATTTATTCATTCAAAACGTTTGTACCTCTCATCGTTGAGGAATATTATTGTCGATTTCCGAAATCCATCAATATACTATCACCCACAGTTATTATTTTCACCCCTAATAAGTAAATTCGACTACCATACTACTACGGTTTCCGATTGGTTACAAATTCGACTACTATGCTACTACGGTTTTCGATTGATTATAAATTTATGCTTATACTTAAGACAATACAAAAAGAATTGCGTAAATTCACTAAAGCGTTTTGGAGGAAACAAAGTGACATAAATATGCATCTAATTAGTGACCTTCTTTTTGAAGTTGGTTACTCAAATAAGTTAACATGTGTTTAACATTTGATGCCGACAAAATTAATAAATTTATATCCGTAAAATTTTTTTCCGTTTCAAATTAACTATTATATATAAAAATTCACCTTTCAATTAAAACCACGTCACTTTTTATAATTTAATATAAATTGTTCCACTAATAAATTTCATTCATGAATTTTTAACGCGTTTTAACCTTAAAACATTATACATTTCAATAGATTTCGTAATTAAATATAATATGTAAAGTAATTAGTTTTGAGCTTAATGAAATATGAAAACGATTTCTATGTTATTAGGGTAAATTAGTAATTTATTTATAATCAATTTAAACGTAACTGAATAAGCTGCAATTAATTTACCTCTTAGCTTTTTTATAAATGTCAGTAAAATTGGGGCGAAAAGTTACGAAACTGAACATAGTATTTTACATATTTAATTTTCATTTCACTAAATTTGATTTACGACCGCTATTTTTAGTTGCCCTAATTTTTACGTAATAGGCAACGTTTGATTAGTCAGAAATTTCATCGTTATCTTTGTTTTAATCTATTAGGTTGTTTGAACTAAACAAATCAAATCAAATGTATCAAATGTACTTATACAATAAATTAAGCAATCAAATGTAATTATACATATGTATGTTGAGGGCGAATGTTTCATTGCGAGCATTGCATATAAAATATTAATTTTAATAATAATCAACATTCCCGAACACTTCACCAAATTCTTGATCATAAACATGTTTTGTCATATTTCCCGGGCACTATAAATACTTCAATAATATAATTAAGCACTATAATAATTTCATAGCTATTTCCTTTCTATAGTATATCAAGCACGCACATAGGCGACATTATATATGAACATCATATGATAGCATTTAAAAGCAAATTGACGAATAAAACACCGGATGTTTATCAGCGTTTATGAAATATGAACGTTATGACAATAGGTGAAGTAGTAAAATATAATTTCACTTATAAAAATAGATATTTCGGTAAAGTCTTATATGTATAATGAAGAACTATTTCAGATAATACGCGATGTTCATGTAGTAATAAGCTACGTTGATATTATCATCATCATGAAGAAGAATAGATATAAAGTTTCAATCCGATGAATAACATGAATTGAGATTTATACATAAAGACAATCTTACTAATTTATAATTTAATTAGGGCCAACCGATAAGCACATAAAGAAGACAAACTAGCTAAATTTAGTTACAATTCACAATTAAGTGAAACTACGTGATGTAGTACTATTTCCACTTTCTTTAAGTTCTTTACCACGACCTAGGTTTCAGGTAGGCCAACGGAACCTAGGCCATGGTAAAGAACTTAAAGAAAGTAGAAATAATGCTACATCACGTAGTTTCATTTAATTATGTATAATGAATTTCTATAATATGTTCAATAAATTTAGTTAATTGCGGTTCTTGACTAAAATAATTGAAAAAGTAGAGTATGTATTTCAAACTTTTCATAGTAACTTTCAGTTTTGGACTTTTCGTGTAATATATATATATATATATATATATATATATATATATATATATATATATGTATATGTATGTATTTATACGACAGTGTCGGTATTATTAATAATAATGTTATTAACGAAGCTCCTCCATTTATATCCTTTGAACCATTACTCACTAACCACAATCCGAAAGTTCAGAAGCAATCCACAACTTCTAAGACAAGAATGCCCAAAGATATCATCGAATGAACTACTGTAATATAGAAGAGCTGTTAAATGACAAAATTTACTTAGGAATTATTAAATTAAATGTGGAAAATAGAAAGCGTTGTAACATAAAGGCCGACAAAGTGTGTGTCAGAACATGTATGAAATATGGCATCGAAGTTCTTTGTATCTTTTGAAATTGTTTATGCAGACTAACCAAAACAATTTTAATTAAAAGTTCTAATTAAATTCCAGTATTTAGAATTGTTTTTCACGATTGAAATATTGGGACAAGGTGAAACCTATTGCATATTAATTTTAATCTCGATATTTTGCAAAGAGGGCTTAAAAATTAAATTGCGAAAAGAAGCTTTCATTTAATTATTTAAATTATGTTGTATGTATATTAGGTTTTTCTGTGTTTCGATTCATATTTATTGAAATCCGCATCTAATTGAAATTTGGCATATATAGATCTAAAAAGGTGTAAACTGGGAGGTTCTGATGGATTTATATGATGAAATTCTAAGGGTTCATTGTTTCACTATGGGACTCTAAAACTAAGAAATATAACTTTAGTTACATAAAAGCAAGCTGAGCATTAATACTTCAGTTTATAAATTTATTCTTGACTACAGTAAGTAAAACAGTAGAGATTTAGATGTTGGATGTAGATCGGGTTGGTATTGATAGAAGAAGTATTATCAGTTACTGTCATTAAAATAATAGATAACGACGTTTATATATCAGGCGTAGAAAAACGCATTTCAAACTAATTAGGATTACGTGGAGAAAGTAAGTAATAATTTAATTGTGAAGGCGAAGGCAAACACGATTTAATTTCAACTGGATTAACTCTAGATGGCAACAAAATATCAATTGTTCCAACAGATTATTGACAGTAAAAAATGCTAGAATTGTTTGTAAAATAAAAATAAAAATCAATTCAGCTTGTTTTTCTTGTTAAAGATTATTAAATGACTAATAGGTTTCGATAAGAGATCAACTATTTATTATAATACTTGACTGCGAGGTTTACTTAAAACAATATTTGCAAACGATTTTGATGTCTCCTTGATTTTGATTTTTAATAATTACATAAAATAGTCTTGTTTGAAAGACCATTTTTGGTTTAAAATATCCAACAGGCACAGAATAGTGATGTACCATTTCTTGTAATATCGGGAAATATGACATTTTTACCAACATTCTTTATCTAGTCGATCATTTTATGTGAATCATTTTCCACGCATTATGAATAATTTTCTAATAATCATCTGATCAATATCATACTGCTTCATATAAATATTTTCAAATAAACTACCATTCCAATTTGTGCTCTGATGGCATAAAAACTGGGATAACTTTAAATTTTTATTCATCAAAATTTTAATAAGTCACAACAAAAATTTAAATTCCATTGTATACTTTGTCTTACCAAAACGGCGTAAGCCAAAGTAACTTCTCACATATAAATGAGCCAGTCTTTTACACCTACGTCATTTCAGAGCTCCTCTTTCGGGAGCTCTCCTATGGGATGCTATGCTGTCGGACGTTTTAATAATATTTTTAATCGACTTCAAAGAAAGAGGATGTTCTCAATTTGTCGAAATCTTTTTTTAAATATGTTCAGCGATAATTATTTACTGAGAAGACCGATTTTGATGATTATTTTCTTTTTGAAAGATAAAGGGGTACTATAGGGGTGGTCTCAAACAAATATGATGATGATCTAACGACGATATCCGGAAACAAACAATGGAACTTCTTAACGAAAGCAATCAACTATGCTTCAAGATAGTTGCTACGGGTAGTTAATTTTTTTTACTTTTCAGTATCTACGGGTAGTTAATTATTTTTTACTTTTCAGTAGCTACTATTTTGAAGTCGTTTTTTTAAAAGATATTTTATTTGTATATACATATTTACATTACAATCAAATTAGATATCTATATACAATGGCAATTTATTGCTAATAACAAGTTGATGACACAGATGACAAGTTTATTGTTACGAAAGTATTCTCCTATAGTCAAACAAGTAGCAAGAAATCTTAAATATAACGTAATAAATCGTAAATTAGTAATGAAAACAAACTTATAAAAACTAATAAAAAATGAGCTGTGAATTATTACTTTAATATAAAGAGTATATCATAAACATTTAATACAGCCGAGTATTTTTATATAACGAAATACGTCAGGTCCAGGTATTGGAAAAAGTGAATGAGAAATGAGAGGAAATCTAAATGAAAACGACGCATGGAAGGGGTTATGAAAAGTGATATTATTTTATACACTTTTGTCAAATAAATAGTAACTGTGCATAACAGACACTGAAGAAACAAAATATCAATCAAAGTATTTCCAACTTGAAGTTGTTTCAAGTTGATCACATATAGAACCATGAACGTATAGATCAAGATCGTAAAGACTCATTTAAGATTATGTGATATGAAAGCAGACAATTTCACTCTTTGAGCGCGCGCGGTACTTACAAGCAATGTTTGTGCTCGCGCCGTTCAAACGCACATATTTTGGGTTAAATGAAATAAACCTACGGACAATTAAATAGCATAAGAAAGAAAATGAATAACGAATCGAACTGTTGTAATTTCTCTATGGCATGTTGTTATTTTTGAGATACATTTTTATTGATATAAGAGTGTTGTTTTAATTACGTTCAATTATTGTTTATAGTTTTTTTGTGATGATAACAAAAATTGCATTTTATAAAAATGTTTCCTTTCCAAGCTTTTTCTTACGGAAACTGGATTCTTTTTCGTCTTGTCCATAATTTTTAACATTAATACCTATGGTACAAATACTTTGACTATATTGTAACTACATGTCTGTAAAATTAATTACAATAAAATCAATAATTTTGGAGTTATACATTAGGTTACCGATATAGCACGAGGGCCGATGTTACGTAAAAGTAGCCTGTACGCTCAAGAGATTAAAATTCTGTCCGATATCAGAAAGATCATGTATAGCTCCAGAACTAAGCACCATTTGAAGATCTTAGGCTTCTCACTTAGGTTGTATTATATACAATACAAATAATTTCCAATACTATGTAGTGTTCCGTTCGAATAAGTTAGCTAAACAAAATTATTTCTTGTATTGATTTTCCAGTAATGCCCTTATCGAATATGGATAGAAAATGTTTGTTAAAACGAAGCAAAATATAAGTTGTTACATGAAATAAAAATTATTAAAAAAAAGTGGTAGGAAAAAAAATTAATTAATTCAATATCAATTACAATAAAATTTTAATGCGTTTACCTAGCTAGCCTAATTTTCCCTAAAATAACTTATGAAATATAATTAATCTAATTAAATATTACAAAAGTAATGTTAAAAAAATAACTAAGAATAATTCTTAATTAGTGGTATTTACTAAATTCTTGCTTAGATTAATCATCTCTTATATAGTTGTGAAAGCTAAAATTACGACGAATAGTTGCTTCATTTGCATATATATTTACAGGAGGCGGTACTATTAAATCTAAGACCACGAAAAGGAGATTTTCTGTCTTTCTTGGATATCTTTCTGAGTTTGACTATGCCGATGAGTATTTTTTTAAATGATGTTCCAATTTCAACCCTCAATTGAAGAGATACAATTAAAACAACCAACATAAAGTTACCATTATTCTTTCATTTCGCCTAAAGTTTTGAAGAAATCCGTGACATTATAGCCTTGATAACTGTTATGGATTATTTTGTTCTGCTACTAAAGTCTTTTTTTGTAAGGATAAGCTTGAAAATTGTAACTTTTCGCTCACCCTTTGAATGTTTCACCCATTTTTTATAAATAATTTTTTGAAGCTTTAAAACTACATTCTAAACAAAGGTAAAGAAAAAATGTTGGGAAAAAAAGGCAAGAACCATATCATAATCTACAAATATGTAACTATCGCCTGAAAAAGCATAGCTTATGGAAAAGAGAAGATTTTTGCTTATATTCTTTTTAATTCGAAATATGCAAAAGGTTAATATTTACCCTTGCTAACCGATTTCAGCACTTAAATTCACAACACTTTAAAAACAACTCGTGATACATTATTCTGTTAAGGTTATTTTTGTAAGTTACCTTTTTTATAGGAAATTTAGTCCACCCATACACACTGGAGTTATGTCACGAGACAGATTTATAATTTAACGAATGCCTTAAGGTAGTTGTTGCGTGACAGTAAGATCCAAAAATTGTTACCAAATTATTTATTGAAAATTGTTTTTTTTTCCATACTGCCAATATAACATGATTTCACAGATTGAAAAAAAAAATTTAATGATGTATATTAACAGATTAGGGGAAAAATTATTTTTGGGTTTTTATTGCGTTTTTTTTTTAATGAAATGAAATTTGGTGAAAATTTACTTTTTTTGTAATGTTAATGGTACAAATTTAGAGAGTGATTTTTACCAAAACTAAACGTAAATATGTTTTTTGATAATTTTATATATAAAGTAAAAAAACTAAAGGTAAATATTTTTTTCTCATAATTTTATATCATTTTATGATATCACTTTATATCGATTTAGTTTTTTAGGAAAAACCTCTCAACGCATTTTTAAAAAAAAATTGTATTGAAGTTATTTCTTTCCTTGTAATGTTAATTCTACAATTTTTACCAAAAATAAATGCTAATTGTATTATTCAAATGTTAATATAATATTATTTAATACTCACTTAGTTTTTTAAACAAATTACTCGATGGTTTTTTTAAATAAAATTAAAAGTAGGGTGAAATACTACTCTAATAATATAACTACTTTTCCTGTAATGTTAGTTGTATACTTTTGGCAGTAGTTGGAAGCGATTTATACCAAATTAAATGGTAAAAAATTTTTGAATCTTGAGATAAATTATATATTTATAGTTTGAGCAATATATATAAAATTCAGCGACTTTCGTCAACAACACATTTTACAGGACAACTATCTTAACTCTGAATAAAACTGCTCACAGTATTATTTCCAAGATTTTATTCAGATCGGGGAAACACTTCCCAACCACTTTAAAAATAAATATTTCATAAACCAAACTTCACGATGAAAACATTGGTCATCTCATTCTCTTTTGTAAGATTAATCTTTCATCATCTCACTTGATAGTTCTCGCGAAAAAATTTCATTCTCGCTACACATGTATAAAAGTAGCAGATACATTTTTGTTATTTTGCTATATTCTAAATCATATCTTTATATGAAATATTCGTCAACAAAATTATATGTGGATGAATATAAAATTATAAAAATGATAAAGCTATGAAGGAGAAACGGACATGGGGAAAATATGAAGGTTGACATTTTAACTACAGTCTTCTAAAAACAACTGCGGACCGACCCTTCTACACGAAATACATAAAAGACAAACCTTTTCTCCAAAATCTGTTTAATTGCAAATAAATGAAACCTCTGCCGCCCAAATTCACCAACAAGACAAATATTAAAACAACTCAATGCAAAACCGTCCCTTAGACCACCCTTCGGCGGTGAACAAAGCGAACGAATGATGTAAACACAGACACCGGCCGACGTTGCGATGTATCTCCGTAATTTGATCACTAGCATGGTAACCTATATTGGGCCCTGAGCCGTCCCGTCCCAGGTATCCCGACAAACTAATACAAGTATCTAAACAGTCCTCCCGCAAATCATCCATTTATATGTCGAGTAAACAAGGCCACCCATTCCGATATCTACCTACCGGTCTGATTACGGCTATGCTTATGTAAATAGCCAAAGTTTTCTTCCAATCAAGTTGGGATTTGAAGACGGTCGAGAGCGTTCCACGGCGGGCGGGCCTGTGTTTCGAGTGCCAAAAGCTATTACCGTTCAAAAACAAATTCGTGAGCCGTATTTAAATGACATTTTTAGCGTTTAAATGCGACTCGACGCCGCCGGGTCGATCGCGACGCAGACCGCGGAACGATTCGGTTCGGCTGGTCCGTGTCTCCATTAATGGTTATGATTTATCTCATTCGTTGCCGGCAAGTAGATTAATGAGCGGATTGTGGAGATTATCATTTAAGTGTGACAGAAATGGAACTATTTTCTTTTCTGATAGCATTAAATATTGAACGTAGAATAAATGAATAAATACCTAATACGGATTAAGCATTTTTTGGAAGTCAACTTAAAAAAAACTTGTTAAGGACACGTAAAAGATAATTTTGGATTTTTTTGTTTGTTTATTCAAGCGTCATGTAAAACTAATAAGCCAATGCAAATTATGTTTTCATTAAAATATAGGGCATTATTAAAATATAGACAATCGCAATCAATTTATCCAATCAGAACATTTTTGAATTTAATATTTCTAAAATTAATTTATATTGCATTAGTATAAAAACACAAAAAATGGCTAATAACTCGACGCGTGATACGTAATAATTACAAAAATGTGTAATATATCTATGTACATCAATAGATGGCGTGATGTGCATATTAAATCAAGCAAGGAAGTTTCCCACCCGGACCTACATAGGCGAAATCAACGAGGGCACATGTGAAGTGTAGAAGTATAGTTATGAAAAAGGACCTCGGTACATTTTTTTTAGGAATCTCACACGTACGAAGTCGCGGAAATAGTTATTTTATACTTTCCATTGTATTATAATTTGATTAACAGATGAAAAAAAAAATTATAAAGAATTAATAATAATATTTATTAATAAATAAATATTATTAATAATTATTAATAAAAAAATATTATAAAAAATTATATATATATATATATATATATATATACATATATATATATAAATATATATATATATATATATATATATATATATATATATTTCACAAACCTGAGAATAATACCTCGGTTGCCTATATTTCTTAAGTTTGTTAACAAAAATTTCATGAAGTAATTTCGCGATGAAATACTTACTGAATATGAATATATCGCTATCCTGTTTTTCCTTCTTATTTTTATACGTGGTTAAAATGTTAGATAAATAATAACGAGTCACTGCCAAACACTAGGAAATTAAATCTTAATTAAAAAGTTTTCAAAATACATTTTTAAATTGTGTACAGTTTGAAATATACCCTGAGAAAAAAACTTTTGGTCCCAAGTTTATAGCATGTAGTACTACAAACAAATATTTTTAATCTTTTTTCTTTATTTGTTAATGTTCAAATAATTCACCTTTGCGTGAAACACGGACATGTGGACGGACAGACGCACGTGTCAAAATAAATAAGCGTTCCGTTTGAACCATTTCGCTATGGATCCATAAAAATGCATTTATTTTGTTGAAAATACGATCGAGTTCAATATGATCAATATTAAACTTCATTTTTATTTTCATATATAACGTTATAATTTCAAAAATGACAATAATTTAAATTGCCTTAAATGAACTTACTTAAAATTTTCGCATAACATCTTTAATATTTATAAGAGCAGAGTAATATTGAGATTAAATATATATTTATTTTTAACCCATTCGAATTCAAAATTGGTACGTTTTCACTAATAATATAAGACTTAAAGTTCATTTGGAATAGTATAAGATGTCAAACTTGATTACTGTTCAAGGATATATTTGAAATAAAATTACTTCTATGAAAATATAAGTTAAATTCTTAAAGTTTGAATTTTCTAAATTGTTTTATTTTAATGTATTGATCTATAAGCAATAAATGCGATACCCAAATACTCTTATAACTACCTTGTCACCTAAAAAGATAAACTATTTTTTTTATCATTATTAGTTTCGTTTTAAACCTTCCGATATTATTTCGCTAAATTAATTCCAGGTAACCATGTGCGACAAGTACTTTCGAAATAAACCCTCTGCTGACTAACTTTTTGATTAAATAATTTATTTAAACGTTGAGCACAAGAACAACATTAAATGTTTTTATTACGGTATGTGACTTTATGTACGAACTTAAGTTAGTATCAGAATATCAGCTTGAGTTTTTTAGGTATAAAAAAATTTCTTTGAGATAAGGATTTGTGCGTGACCGCCATGCGTGCTTGAAGTGAAACTTCTTTTTGTATATACATACTTACTCTAAAGTACCGATGTTCTTATACCATGAAACATTTTCAGGATAATCGTATCAATGCTAAAATATAAAGTGGAAAAAATTATTTATTTTTTTGTCTCCGTTAATCGCTGAAATCCGTTAATCTAAAGACCGACCTATTTATTGGCTGATTATTGTATATACTTGGCTGATTGTTGCGTATACTGACGATGTACCCCCGACCACGATGATTGATGGCGTTTGACAACAGCACAATTAAAAGAATTCTGCCCTGGTAAAACTATGGGGTGTAGCTAGTTGACATATAAAAATTAATATTTACGTTAGTACCACTTTTATTATAACAAACACCGAGACAAACTGGACTTATTTCGCAAGGATTCCGCTACTAATTGACGAGCTCAATAACTTGCAGCGAAAGCTTTTATCCAAAGCTCACCTTCCCAACTGTCGATGTGTTCAATTTTTCGTTACGATTTTCTCAACATACGAACTTTTATTACCGTTTTCTTTTTTCTTTCGTTATTTTCATTACCATGTCAATATTTAGGTTAACAATTATAAATTATAAATGTTTTTACGATCGGTGTATTATTACTACAGTAATATGATTCAAATTGTATATAGTTGTAGTCAAAGTAAATCTTGCTCGTTACGCCAGTTAATTGAGTTATAATATGAACATATTAAGGTGCATGTATACTTTTTGGAGCAAAATTATGCAGTATGCATTATCAAAAAAATACATTCATACAATACATACATCTTCAGTATACACGAAAAATATAATAACGTAGACGATAATTTATCTATTTAAAATTTTTATGTAAATATATTTTATATATATATATATATATATATATATATATATATATATATATATATATCCCGTCAACCCATCACCCGTCATCCCGTCAACCGCAATAATAATTTAATAAGTTCTTTTTAACTTTGCGTCCACACTAAATATTATAGCCGTAAATTATTGCTTTAATGGATGCTAAACTTAGGTATATTCAAGGCAAATGTGCTAATTTCAACGCCATTCATAATGCCGTTAAACATTGGGCGATAGCTCGGGTGGCGGTCATTTTTGGCACATCAAAGACATTTAGTTATTTTCACGGGTAGTGGCAACATCTACCTTCACTAGTGTGCAATGAGAGCGTACCAGGATCGTATATATTTTGACGTAACTGTAGATCGGAGAAGATACTTTGACCTTTTAAATTATGGAGTGGACAAATGAAAAAAAACGAGTGTGCTTTAGACGAAGTAAAACTTATGAAACTTTGAAGTAAAACTTCAAATTCACAAAATGTGAACTTTAAAATGAATTTACAATTTTATTTACTTTAAACGTAGAATATTTAATGTATTGAACAAAATAATAATTTATAAAATTGTTCAAGAACGAAAGGAAATTACAAAATAATCGAAAAATAACCGTTCGCGTAACGCTAGCAAACTCGCATATATATATATATATATATATATATATATATATATATATATATATATATATATGTATTTCATGCACTGGCTATGAGAGGAAGAGAGAAAGAAATTGTGTGCTCGCACATCTCTCTCTTGTCCCTACAGTAATATACGAAACGTAACTCTCTCTCTATTTCTGTCTTCACTAACTTATATCTCCCTCTCAACTTCCTTTCGCCTCGCCCGATCACACTTTTCGTAACTCTCTCGTCACGCATTCACCAGCTTACTCCCCAAGTCAAGCGTGCGTAAAGAAGTTTTACTTCAAAAAAATATTGATATTCATGAAGTACATCAAACGGAACCAAGTGTATGGAATCGGCAATATTAAGGTTATAAAAATAATGTGTTGTTTGTCGGCCTTATTCGCTGTATGACCACTGACTATTATGTGTTTGACATTGACAGTATGAAAGTAAAAGAATATAATAAAATGTATTTTTAACACGTAAATAAATTTTAGGCTTCTGCGCTCCTTTTCCACATAAACTTTAACTACGCCAAATTTAAATCATAATTTTCAACCATTTTCATCAATTGCAATATGCTTAAAAATGTGTACAAAGTTTTCACTTCACTTATTAATTTATAGATGAAGAAGAAAATTTATGGATAAACTATGATTTGTAAGCTTTTTAAGATTAGAGATTATAAAGAGCATGTTAAAGTGCGAGAACCCAAGACTAATATAAAAGATTAGGGAAATGATCAATTCTTTTTAAAAAATGGTTATATTTTTAGACAAATAACTGAGTATGTACTTTATAGGATTAAAAATGTATTAATTAAGTGAATAGAAGGAACGTAAAATATATTTATGGATATTCAATTACAACTTCTCTTTAAAGAAAGAACACGATATAAATAATATATATAGTGGCAGATTTCAAAGTTTGAACAAAAATAGTTTCTGAACGCAACACATAAGAGGGGCGCGGGGGGCGTCGTTAGAAGCGCAAGCGGAGCGGATGTTTTAGTAGCCATGGAACAGTGAAGTGGAGAGCACCGCGCTTTTGCCTTCGAGGCGTACATTTCGAGTGGATTTTCGCTGTCTGTAGCACGCCGTCGATTTAATAATCGTTACAGTATTCGTTGATTACGTGATGGACCATCGATCAACTGTAACTGTGATTTCGGAGAGATATGCCCAGATGTTAAAGACTTTTTCAGAATATAACTACAGAATAGTCCATCCTTCAACCAAAACACATGGTTCCATCAGGACGGGGCCACACCTCACACTGCTAATGTGTCCATGAATGAAGTGCGGCAGTTAATTCCAGAAAAAAATATATCCCGAAACGGTACCGTACCGTGGCCACCTATGTCATCCGATTTAAGCCCATGTGACTCTTTCTTATGGGGATACTTAAAATTTATTGTTTATATAATAAATCCGAGCACTGTCACACAACTTAAAGAAAATATTCGAGCCGAAGTCAATAGGATACCCCAGTCGCTCTGCAAACGCGTTTTTGAAAACATGCGTGCTAGACTCGGAAGAGTGTGTCCGACTCGATGGCCGCCATTTGGAAAACGTGGTTTTTAATAAATAAAATCCGCATTTGTTGTTATAAAGTTAAAATAAACCTACTTTGTATTAGAGGTGTAGTTTTTTTTTACAATTTTTCAAACATTGAAATCTGCCACTGGACACTTGTATAAATAGCAAATAAAAAAAAGAATTATCATTTATAAATCTTGAGAGCGCATAGTTGAGGAAAGGGAAGTAAGATGGAATTAAGGAGGGGTAAATTGAAGGGATTTGACAAGAAGAATTTTTAAATTTCAGAAAAACTAATTTTGAAGGAGATTTCTTAAAGTTATTAACACCATTTGATAAACAAAATATGCAGTGAATGTGTGTGATAAAAAGGTGTTAACATATTTTTTCAAGTATTATGCTTTTTGGAATCCCTTACATTACCTTGAAGCTTTTTTTGCTTTAAAAAAAACATGACGCTATTCCAAGTTAATTGTTTTATAGTTTTATTAAAAGATACATTATGTTTTACAAAAATGAAACTTGAAATTATTCAAACTCATTTTTATGTGGTTTAATTTTAGTAGTGAATGCTTTTTTAAAAAATTAAAGGAATCAAGCAACATTTTTTAACATTAAAACTCTTTCGGTTGTTCAAAATTCAAAGATTACTAAATTTTACTGCCTTTTCCTTTCAAGGTCCGTACTTGATATTAATATTCCAGATTATTACGCCCGAAGGATTCTCAACAAATCAATGTACCGTCTGCACTACTGTTTCGATCCACCATTTTATATCGATGGGCTCTGCATAATATCTCAAGACAAAAAGTAATTTAGGCGGCAGAGATCGGACAGGCCGCAGCCGATGTGTGACAAATCAGCGCAGTTCGCGGCCCGCGACCCGCACCCATTCATCAGTGTCTCGGTCGTTCGCTGCTGCTCATTTGTTAGCGGCTATGACGCCAATCGGTCAACAGATTCGTTAAACCTATGGGCTTTGGGATAATTATAATCGAACGCGGGAGATGGAATAAAGAGACAGAACAAATTTAAAAGGAGATCAGAATTGGAACATCGATTTGACTGTTTTAATTTAACCAAGTGAAATATGACGGAATTTGATGGATGCCATGAATAAATTTGACCGTTATGAAATAGGAATGTAAAAGTAATGAATAGATTCTATAAAAAAATTCTATATTCTATAAAAAATTCTATAAAAATTCTATATTAGTGTTAAAAGTTCTATATTCCGAAAAAAAATAACATAAGCCTATTACTCTTTTTCACAGATATGTCGTGCTTAATATTTTGAACGATTTGAAATAAACATGACACTTAATTCAACTATAGCTCCTGTTGAGACTTGAAATCTTGTTTGTTTCAATTAATAAATTTAAAATATTAAGATAAATCACGAATCTCAGTCGTTCCGTTTTTAGGGTTATGTAGCCTCACCCAGTAAAACTAACCGTTTTGCTAAGTCTATCTATGTGAAATAGCTAGTCAGCTATATTCATTTCATGAAATATGAAATCAAATTTTTAAAAATATGCACACGGGAGCAATAAAAGATTCGAAAATTAAAAAAATTACTATAACTGGATAAATATTTTTAAAACCAACACAGCTCGTTTTAGACTTTAATGTTTCGACTTCCTCAAAAAAATATCATCAACTGGACCTCTCGTCCTTTATTTCTAAAATATCTTATGCCCGCTCCATACTCTCGCCAAGAGCCTCTCGGCTAGAGTCTCGCCCGAAAGGCTCTCGGCGAGTGTGACAGTACAGCCGGCGTTACAGTTCCGTAATTTGACTGAATGTTAGAACAATTTTTACTGACACGTTTATTCAAGCGCCGTGGCGTCTTTGCTTCCTGTCTCATCCATTATCCTTTTCTATGTATCTTAAACTTTCAGATCATGAAACAAAAAATTGACAGCCGGCCGAAAGCAGGAGACGAGAATCGAGAGCGCGACACGAGACGAGAGGCACCATGTACACACTCGCTCTCGGCCTGTCTCGGTGTGTCTTGGCGAGACTGTACCTAGCATATAGCTCCTAGTAAACATTATCAATGCAAATAATAAGAGATGCTGTAGCATTTCTTTTATATACATATTATTTGTATTTTATATACATATCATTTGTTTTTTATATACATATTACTTGTGACATTTATTATCTATAAATCTACGAAATCCTGTCACGGGACGTTTGGTTGATCCTTGATCATTTAATGGATTAATTCTTGGAATAATTATTATAATTTGGTATGTAAATCCATTAATCTTTCTTTTTCAATAGTCTATACCTCAAAATAAAAAAAACAGAAAGCTTTTAAAGTCATCTAACATAGCCGTTTTTCTCGGAAACAGTTTGATATAGAAATTTGGGACTTAGCATGGCGATAAAGCATAGTAACCCGCACATTTTCTTATAATTTACATTAAAAAATACGTATAAAAAAGTATTAATTAAAAAAAATAAATTATAAAGATTACAAATTTAATTTTATTATTATATTTTGGAATTTATTGCTTTAAAGCGAGTGCTGTTGGCTAATTCTATATAATTTACTCTCTATAGTATTTCACTTCTATGAGATCATCACTGCGATCATCACTATCAAATAGAGTTTACCATTAGGTATTACCAGTTAGCGAATAAATGGTCATTTACATTTTGAAAAATTATATTTTCTGAATTATTTACATCTAATTATTTACATAACAAAGTGAATTTGTTTTCTACTTGCCAAATATTTTATTTCATTTCAGATTTCAAGTCAGAATTGCATATAATTATCTGACTTATGTAATAAAAATTCTAAGTATTCGAAATCTTTGAAAATAGATTATTTTGATGTTATGACAGCAATATGTACCACAGTTTATGCAATAATTATTTTTATACCAGAATGACTAGAAAAGTATAATTCGCTTTAGTTATCGTAACATAATATTTCACTAATAATGATATTGTTTTGAGATTATGAATGATTTTTATTAATAACGCCATTCGATAATTGTAAACAGTTAACTGGGAGATAAACTAACTATAAATATTTTACTATTTTCGAATGTCCAGAAGTGTGGATGTCTAGTTCCTTATATTTATATTTACAAGATTCACATTTAAAAATATTCTCCATCCAATTATATTTTAGCTATATCTCCGTACGGGTACGTTTTTTCCAATACTTGTGATATATACGATCATCATTTTTGATACAAAGTATTAAATTATGATGTCTGTGGCTAGATGGGGTTTGGCTAATTTGTGCCATAGATCAGTACAGCTCGCGGCCCACGACCTACGCCTATCCGTTAATGTCGCCGGTATTCATAGGTATCATTTATTAATAACTATGATATCCAGAACTGACTATTTTATCATTATTTGGTATTAAGAGATGAATAGAGAGAAAGTATGTCAAAAAATGTATTAAGATGAGGACATTGGTACGGCTATTTTAATAAATTGATCTCATCTGTTGTTTAGTTGTTAGAAAATGTTTATATTTTCCATAAACATATTATTTGTAAAACATCGTAATCATATGTATACAATGTAACCATATGTCAGAAGGAATGAACCGTCTAATTAAGCAATTGTTGCAGGGTAATATACAAACAAACGGCATTTTAACTCTGTTGACTCTGGTGAAAATGTAGCTACGTATTAGTAAATATCTTTGCATTAAGAAAATAGGTTACTAGAATCTAGTTTCATATACTACAATAAAAAAAATATGGGGTATATTTGCAACAAATTATAAACATTTTGAACGCGAGTAGAAGTATTAATCATTTATGTGATGTTCGGTGAGTGTATTTGGAAATAAGGACAAAGAAAAGCCTGTTTAAAACTGTCTATTTCACTTCGATAGAAGACGGTATGGAGACAAGTCTAACTGATAACGATTATAATTTAAAGATTAAAATTGAGACTGCTATTCTACGTATCCTTCTAGTTGAACCATATAAATCCGTATCAATCTGGTTTTAGTGGTTTTATATGCTACGAGTTTTAAATTCCCATTTCTGGGTCGTTAAGAAGTCGCATTGTATGTCAAAATATTAAAATAAAGGGTCATTATAAATGGAATTATGCTTTCCAGTGAAGGCCTGAGTTGTAAATTAAGGATCACGTAATTTTAAATAAATTTTAAAATTAATTTGTTTATTAGCAATATCAGGGCTCGAATCTTGTCAAACTTATGGTATCAATTTATTTTAAATGAATATTAAAGCGACTTCCAATATTAATCTGTGGTACCTTGGAGATTCAATTATAGTATACAATACTATTAATGACAACTCTGCGAGAAAATCAGGCATCATAATCCAAAATGTGAAACATGGTCGAATATATATTTGTCTCAGGTAAATTTTGTTGACCATCTCCAAATAGAGACCAAAGCATTTAATTAATAAATCGATACGTTGAGTTATCAGACTTATGAGGTTATTTAATTTGTTCTTAAAGTAGTAACATTTATCGCAACGTAAATTCATTTGTAATTAAATATATTTACGCATTTATGAAACGTTTCATACAAATTTTAATTAACAACTAAATATAAATTAAAGGACATTTCATTTATCACAAAAATAAGCTACATACATATGCTATACTCGAGTCGAAATTCCTTAGTAGGATCTACTCAGTATTGTCTACTGCAGTCAAATTTATAAAATAACACACAAGGGCCATTCTGTAAGTCTTTTATATTTTAAAGTAAAATGTATGAAAAAAGTAGAATTTATATATTTCTTACTTAATTAGATCTTAAACCAAAAACATAAAAATCAAGCGGCTGTCAGTTTTTACGTGAAAACTGAACGAAACACGTCTTGCGAGCTGCACGTATCTACTACCTGCAATATAATTAAAAACAAACTTGCAAATTATAAAGTTTTCTTTTTAACTACTTTGGAAAGTGACAACTTTTCTGATCATTTCATTTAATATCATTTTTTTCGTAGCTCATTTTTGTCATCAATCAATATTAGTCTAAGTTACTTTTACATATTAGACGGTACAAAATGGTAAAAAAGTAGACGGTAAAAAAGTAGTTATGAAGATTTATCTGGATGCGTTATAACAAATAGGCTTTTTATATTTATTATCTAGATTTCTTTCTCAAACTTTGAGAATGCTTTATAAAGCTAAAGAATACGTTGGATATTGCACTTATAATTTAACTATTGACGATTTGATATCAAGAAAATATAGACGAAAACCATATGCACCATTGCTTACTACATGAAATGATAAGCTTGCTTCATGTTTAATCTGATCATCCTGCATCAGGTGCAGATAGCATATTCCAGAAAATATCTCCTTACGTTGCATTTAAAACTACTGCAAAACGATTATTTTACTGATTATAGAGTGTTAAGGGATCGACCGTGGGGTGGAATATGTATGATTTTAATAGCGACAAAATAAAATTACGAAAAATGGAAGATTTTAGATATTCAATGTGAGTTTTGGTTAATCAACTTGAATCATTTTACGGTACGGAAGATAAAACTTCACACGAATTAAGCAAAGTCTACAATTATTATTTTTTCTACTTACATTCAACACGATGATTCAGTTTACCACCGGAGGTAAGAAATGGATTATGTATATGAATTACACAAGTAAACAATTAACTATTAACGCTTCGGAATATGATTGGAAAGGAATTGGGCAAACCGGTGAAAAAAATAAACTCCATCACGAAATGTTAATGTAGTATATTTGGAGGAATATTAAAGGAATGTCACGTTAAGAAATTTGTTTTCTGATAATGCTACTATTACTGTAGTAGCATACTGAAATTAGCTCTAAAATTTTAAAATTCAACTCGGTTCGAAATATTCAAAATAAGAAAAAGCTTTTCTTCTGCATGATAATGTCCATCAGTATATTATAAAAAATACTCGATTGAATTTATTAGAGTCGACACGGGAAATAATTATATGTTCACTCATTCATCAGACCTGGCTTCGTACAACTTTTGTCTATTTAGTTAATTTTCTGCATAAAAAAAATTTGACGATTCTAAAAGTTCATTAACAAATTTTTTTGATTCAAAATCAGCTAATTTCTACGTCGATGCGATCCATTGTTTCCTAATGAGATAAAATTGAGTTATTGATAATGATATTACATGTCACTTGTGATTAGTTACAATAAAATTTTATATAGTTATACCTTTTATTAACGATAATTATATATTAGTTGATGTAAATAAATGTCAAAGTAAGTTTTTTTATGATGTTTTGATTTAAATCAATAGTACAAACTATATCAAAATATATCTTTTTTTTTCTTTTTCTATATCTATGAGTTTTTATTTATGTTTTTGATTTTCCAACATAAGGTATCGTATCATAAGCAAATTTGATGCCACCGCTCTCCTTAACATATTTGTCGATCTGCTGCTAATTTTAACCATTAATTTAAATTGGAGTTTTATCTTTCAGAAGCAGAAAGAGTTTGTCTAACAAATTAGGTTTGATCATTATATGATTAAAAAAGTTACATCAGTACTATCTTTCATCTTGTCCATGGTATGGACGCAATCATTTCAAATAATGTTTTCTCTGGTTAGAAATATTTCTCCAGAAATAATATTTATTATTCATATATCAATCATCTAAATGATTGTGTGGATTGCCCATTTATATTTTATGTTGAGTCTTTAGATATCATATTATAATTAATAATGGAGGGTTATTGAAACTAAATAACTATTTTCATAGTTTATGTGCTCATAAATTTTGAACTTCTGTATAGCATATTCATTTTATTCATACCCATCTATAATTAGTAATGAATTAATATATACCCGCTTATTTTCATACCTGGTCTTTCAAAATATTGGAACATAACTACGGTACATCAAAAGGAATAAAATTAAACCCTTAAAGAATCATTAAATTATTATATATGCTACGTACATACAGTATAACTGCAGTATGTATTCCACCCCGACTGAGCAGGTTTTATTTTTATTAGCATTATTAACAGAGAGCATTCGAAGATCGACAAATTAATAAAAATTGTTAGTAATAAATTACAAATTAATAATAAATTGTATCACCTGTTAAATTTAAAATTAATTATAATCTTCATTTACTTACTTTTGAACTTAAATAGGCTTCGATAAAAGGTTTAAAGAGGGAACCTGTTTCCGTTATTAATTTTTTCAAAAGTCATTACTCAGTATTGTTATCATAAATTTAAATTTATTACTAATAAGAGTCATTACTCAGTATACCTATAATAAATAGAAAATTATTTCTAAAAAAATCGGGAGAACAAGATTAAAAGTTAAAAAGTTATTTAGGTTATTAGAAATTTGAAATAATTTGTATCGGTGGTATTAATATATGACAAAAGTTTCGGATATTAGACAATGTAGCGTTGGTTATGGGTATGGCTGACGAACATAAATACCAATATAATAAACCCGTGATCAAATTTACCCTATAATTAATCTTTATAAATGCAAGACATTGCAGTAAAACACCAAAAAAAAATAATTTATTCAAAAAGAAGAAAAAACAGCGCTGGAACTTACATTTTGGGATATTAGGTTAAAATGTCATGCAGAGTACTGCTAGATAAGTATTATATTCCCAAAAAACAAATGCCTTGTCCTCAAAAGTGAAATCCAATAAAAGACATGACGGCACAATAAACATTATATTACTTTTTGTAGGCTCCTCTTAAAGTACGTTTTTCGTGATTTAGAATATTTTATGTATATTTTAATACTCATCATCCATTTCATTTAATAAGGTATTATTAGCGAAAGATAAATATTTTGCTAAAAATAGACAAGTTTTCTTGACTTTAATTTTAAAAAAGGAGTATTAGAAATGTAATCGTGAAATTCCAAATACTTTTCAAAGTAGTAAATAGAAAAAAGTTGAAAATTAAATTGTGCGTACAAAAAAGTTCGAACTGGGTAAATTTTTAAAATTAAGTAAAGCCTGTTGCACTAATGAATACTGTTGAATAAAAACTTGCAAATTCAAATGTAACATGAGTAGTTAGTTCCTTTAACTACTCGAAATATTTTCGCATAACTTTTAATTTCAAATTATAATGTAATTACAAAAGGAGAAAGTACTTGGTACTTGACGGTTTATTTTTGACCAATATTATCTAAAGAGAACTTTTCTTTTTTTTACATTTATATTTTTTATGGGATTTCACGAATTTTTGCTGAGATTTAAGACGCGGAACTTATATTAATGAATATCAAAAAGTAGTAAGCTCATACATGAAAATTCGTTCAAAAATCTAAAGTACAAATCAATAATATCTTTAATAAAATCATCCGTAGTGTCAAAGGTTTTTATTGTATATGCACTCAATATCAAAATATCGTAAAACTACAGAAAAGTGGTCAATATTGTTTTTTGGCTTCACATAGTTTTAACTTAACCTAATTAACCAAATCTGATTTAAGCAACGAGTAACGTAACCTAAACTAAAGCAAACTATTCCAACCTAATCCAACCTTATCCATTCTAACATAATCTCTTCCAATCTAGCACAATCTAATCTAACCTAACCCAATTTAACTCATCTTAGCAAACCTAAAACTATTTTAAAACTTCTGCTCTTTCTCAAATCTTTAATAATATATTATCTGTAAACTTTCGAGAATGTAACGCGGACCTAACCAAACCTAACCCAACTTAAACCATCCTAACTCACCCTTCACCCATTTTAGAATTTTTTCTTTCAGGTGTTTGTAAAATCCAAGCTACGAGCCAAAGTTTATATTTCTAGGTCGACTGGTGTATTGAGTCGTCACTGTTATGCTGAGTTTATGGCCGTGGCGTACTGTGGGGACCCGGGTTCGATTGCCGGCCACTCGCTGAGCGAGGCTGGATGTGTACCCATAATAGTGTAGCTAAAATGCCACAGATAAGTGACGGGCAGCAACGGAACTGGTACCAGAGACTACTCATGCTCGGTGTAACGACCCGCATGCCCAAGGTGTTAGTTATGGGTATTTACCTCCAATTATCGCATCCGAGTGGCCAACATCCAGCAAGTTGTTGAGTAAATTTTTGTCGTTTGAAGTTGGTCACAATTTTTATGATGGATGAGGTGGGCAGTGCCAAATTTATAAATTTTTTGCGGTCTATATATCAAGAACTAAAAAACGGTATTTGCAAAATATAAATCGTATTGTATTGTATTTTACTTCCGTGCCTATGAAAAGCATTAACATTTTACCTAAAATAGGTTTTGAGTTAAATGGATTCGAGACGGTTCAAATTAGCTTCGAAACGCTTCGTCTATACAAACGATATGTATACAGCTATCTATAACTTGCCTGCGTGCTATGGTATGTATATACTCGTGAAACATAAACTGTAGTTAAAGTGAAGACTTATAGAAAATTAAATTGAGGTATTACAAATTACTGTAGTAATCCAGGTTTGCCAGGTAAACTAGTGCAAAGGAAGAACTTATTGAAAAAGTAGATTGCTCTGGCGATATTTCGCATTTTACTACCGAAGATTTTACGTCTTCATCGATCATGGCAACCAGACGGCTAATCCAATATCACCTCGACAGTTTACAAACAATACATTATTTAAGATTTCAGAAATAGCATAAATTTCAAAATACCACAAATATTTGTCTAAAAGTATTTTTTTCTATCACTTATTTGAAAAAGAAAAAAAGCCCTAAACTAGCTGTCTCTTTGTAAAACGTCATAACTATATAACGTTATTCCATTTTGATAAAAAGTTATTAAAGTAAAACTTCTTTACGCACGCTTGACTTGGGGAGTAAGCTGGTGAATGCGAGACGAAAGTGTCACTAAAAGTGTGATCGAGCGAGGCGAACGGAAGTTGAGAGGGAGATATAAGTTAGTGAAGACAGAAAGAGAGAGAGTTACGTTTCGTATATTACTGTAGGGCAAAGAGAGAGAGGTGCGACTACACATTTTCTTTCTCTCTTCCTCTCATAGCCAGTGCATGAAATATATATATATATATATATATATATATATATATATATATGCGAGATTGCTAGCGTTACGCGAACGGTGATTTTTTGATTATTTTGTAATTTCATTGTTCTTGAACAATTTTATAAATTATTATTTTGTTCAATATATTAAATATTCTACGTTTAAAGTGAATAAAATTGTAAATTCATTTTAAAGTATTTTGTGAATTTGAAGTTTTACTACATTCGTGTGGTCTAAAGCACACTCGTTTTTTGAATTATTACTTTTACTCTATCTAAATTAGATAATAACAAATATGTCTTATATTTAATGGAAACCTATAATGTAGGTAACATTATAGGTTTCCATTAAATTTTGCGTTTGTAATACAATTTGATGTGGTAAAATTTGATTTTTCGTTTACTAAAAAATCTAATTTTCTAAAACTATATTAGAAATAAAATATATGGCATTTCATTTTATTTCGTACGAATAATTTTTCAAAAACCGAAGTGCTGACTCGAAAGTGTATTTTTGGAATATTTAAATATTTATCCACTCTACACTGCTTCCTTCATTATATTTTTTCTTGACAACGTAAATAACATTAAGGAGCTATACATTTTTACGAAATTAACTTTTTCATCTGTTACTTGTCATCGGCTTTATAATAGTACATGGTAAATATAAACAGAAAATACAAATATATGTACACTATATTACAACCATTTTCATACATAACAATATTGAAGGTTTCCACATCCCATCTCTGAAGTCGTTTCATTTCGCTTTTCGCAATATAAGCAGTCACCGGATAATATCTCGAGACAAAAAGTAATTAGGGCGGTAACATCGCGGCAGACAACAGCCGATGTGTGACAAATCAGCGTAGCCTGCGGCCTGCGGGACGCGCTCATCTGTCAGTGTCACGGATGTTCGCGGCCTCTCATTTGTTAGCGACTATGATGTTGAGTGGTCGACGGATTAAATATGCTACGACGATCCGGGCTAATTAAAGTCAGTTCAAGGAGATGGGCATACGAAGTTGGTATAAAAGTATTTGGATTAGGTTTATTATATAAGTTTAGCTGTTTTAGTGAGTTTGGAATGATTAAATAATGATTGAATTACTTATTCTCAAAAGAAAGAGATATATTAATTGAGAAAAGTGTATAAGTAATGCCTGTTTTATTCACTGTTCTAAATATCAAACTTGCCAGTAAATACTATCTAATGTATGACCATAATATTAATTTCTTGAAATAACCAATTCTTTGTTTAAAACATATTAAACCATTTGTCTCTTATAATAATCCTCACATCCGTTTCAACTTTCTTTCTTTTTAGGGTTCGGTACCTCAAAAGTAAAAACGGAACCATTATAGAATGCGTCACGTATGTATCAGTCTATCATAGCAGTTTTTCTCAGATACCATTTCAATAAAAATTTTAAAATTTGGTATAGTATTAAAATATTACACCGCACGTGTTTCAGTTACTAACAATTAAAAATATTTTCATGAACATTTCGTTTGGTCAAATTAAATATTCGAATAAATTCTGTACTTGTATTGGATAATAACAAGGACATCCAAAGTAATGTATATTTAATTGTACGTAGAAAAAATATATTCTAAGAAACCTACGTAAAGTTTATAAGAAAACTATTGCGATTATTATTTTTGAAATATATATCTTAATCTCTCAGTGCGAGGTCTGCTCGTACCTGCTTGGAAAGTATTTTACCATGGTTGAGGTATATTGATACCTTTTGAAGCCTCAAGTCGAACTTGAAGAAATATAAGAATTACGAATTTCGACAAAATTTATGAAAGTTTTGAAGTAAAATAATTTGGGTAAATTTTCCTTCATATTCTGTAATTCTCATAATATAGTGCTTAATGGACGTATAATAGTAATAGAGATAGCTATGATAAGGTAATAAACAGTCAAATAAAAAAAATAGACAAGTGCAATGACAGAGTACGACGTATATAAATAAAATATAAATATTGAATATATTTGGCGTTAATTTTTTAGAAATTCATTATTTACAATTAAATGAAACTACGTGATGTAGTATTATTTCTACTTTCTTTAAGTTTTTTACCACGACCTAGGTTTCGTTGTATTACAACATCTTCAGGTGGGCTATTAGCAAAGGTGTCTTTGATGAAGGAAATCTTTGCTAATAGCCCACCTGAAGATGTTGTGATACAACGAAACCTAGGTCGTGGTAAAGAACTTAAAGAAAGTAGAAATAATACTACATCACGGAGCTTCATTTAATTGTGAAAATATAAATAATAAATTATTCTTTAAGTGATGTAGAACTGAAAATATTCCGATATTGACTATGTCACAAAATCATTTGAAAAACCATGGAGAATCCGAACGACGTAATTTAATTTAATTATTTATTTAAAATAGTAATATCGAAATAAAATTTCATAAGTTTTAAGTTATTTTTAAATAAAGATATCAATTTGAATGAAAGGTTATTTGGTTATTTATTATTTGTTATTTTTTTCGTTTATTTTGGTTTCAATAAAAATTTATATCGAGTTTTAATTGACATTTACAATTTACCAATTTGATTCTCTAATAGATTATCTTAATTTTCTCTTCCCTCTTTATTTTATTTCCTACATTTTAATCTTATATTATCCTTTTGGTTTGTAAAACTATTACGCAAATAGATATCATGTATTATAGAAATGGCAAAAATAAAAAAATATATATTCTTCTGGTTTTATTTATACGATTGTAAATTTTCAGGATCTCAATAAAGAAAGAGAACCCCAAAAGTACCTCATTCAGAGGATTTCAATTTGTAATTGATTCAACATATCCCAATTCGATGAACCCAATCAAAATTATGGACAAGTATAATTTAATTTTTTTTTAGAATAAGTAATAAATATTAATTTTTTTGCACGATTCATATTTAAAAATTTCATCATACTTTCGACGTACCCCCAACCACCAACCTATATCGAGGCATTAAAGATTTCCTCTGTGTCGATTGGAATAAAATCATCTAACAAATTGTATATTTCATTAACACTCCTTACTTCCTGTCAGGTACAAGACGACACAGCTTATATTCATGTTAAGAGATTCGGGATGCGCCTGCATTTTATATCTATTTACACTAGTTTTAAATCCACATTCACGAAAAGGAAAATTATGTGATTATTCACAGATAAGAACAAGGAATGTGGTTGAAAGATGTTTTGGAATATGGAAAAGTAGCTTTCGAAATTAAGTCAGCGGCTTCAGGAGATTTCTCTCAATTTTAGCGGTCCCACATAATATTGTCACTAAAATAAATGAAAGGCCCTTTGAAGAAATTAATGTTTTCAATGAAGCTGAAGAGAATATGTAATATGGAGCTGCAGCAAGAGCGATATTTGTCAAAGAACATTTTTTTTTAAATAAAAACTAATTGACATCAATTAACTTTGCTACTGTTTGAATCTTACGGAAAAATGATAAATTACTAAATAAAAATCTATTAAAATCTAATTATAGTCTATGCTTTTCCTACAGACTATTACATCCAACTCTCTTTATTTATCCAGTTATTAACTAAAACTGTCAATTCCTACTTCGTAATAATGATCCATAATAACGACTAGACTATAATAATGTTAGTATGTAACAAATATAATATATAACAAAAATAATATCTTTGCTAACAGCCCACCTGAAGATGTAATACAATGAAATTTAGGTCGTGGTAAAGAACTTAAAGAAAGTAAAAATAATTCTACATCACGTAGTTTCATTTAATTGTGAATAATGAATTTCTACAAAAGTAACGCCAAATATATTCCAAATATAATATACTTTAATTTACTTTCCGGGCTCTAATTAGTACAGCAGTAATAATTTTAGTTATTTAATTCAGTAATTTTTATGTAGTATTTGTACAAATATACAGAGTCACAAAATCTCCAGCACTAGAAGAATTTTGCAAATCAATTTATGTTTGGAAACTATTTAGTTCCGGAAGCTTTCCAACTAAATACATGTATTTTCAGTACCTACTTTAATACTTAAGATCACGCTTTGTATTCGGATGCCATATGATTTGGTTCAATTTTCTGTTAGTAAAAATATTTCAAATATGAGATTCTGTGAAGACGAATTACAGAGAACTTATGTTTTTGTTCTGTTTGCAAAAGGTATATATTTCGTTACAATTTTATTCCAAAATTGGAAATTTTGGATAAAATTCTAAAAATATCGGTGTATAGCAATTAGATAAATTCTTATGTAACCTTATAATTTCCATTCCGTCTTTTTATTCAACTGTTTTTTTATACTATCATAATCTACTTGCTCCCACCTTCTTACTAGTAAAGATCTCGCCCAGTTCTGGAGCATGTACATAAGCTGTAACGTGACGGTAAGAAGCTAATAATAAGTGGATAAACAAACTTGTGATTTTCTGCGAATCTCAAAACTGATTTCTTGAAATTTGGTTTAAAAATAATAATTCGAGACCGAAATCATCACGGAAACACGTGATTATCATTCATTGGTAAAAATAGTTTAAGTACTTATCTAGTGCATACGATAATATTGAATACCGACAATCAATTAGCCTAAGTAGTATGCCGCATTACACAAATCTGTGATATATTCGGAGCCATCAAAGGCACGCCTCACAACTAAAAAATTATTTCATCTAAAATCCTGAGTAGACGAAAAATATATCCTCTCTATTTACATATATGAAATATATGAAGCTGAGATCATGTCAATCACTAAGATGTTCGCAAAGAAGTTAAATTCGGGGATGCGTAAAAAGGAATAGAAAGAGCGATGTTCGGTATTCCACTAAGCGACGGAGAACATAATAAATAGATCTAAAATATAAGTAAGTGACTTGGCAAAGAGAATCGCTCTAAAGATATGGAGCATGATGTTTTACTAAAAATAGCAAATTTAGGTGTAATCAACTACCCTATTTAATTTGTGATGGTAATTTAAATATTATAATGAATTAAAATTTGAAATCTATTAATGTTTCTTTAGGAATTGTTTTGACAAGTTAATACAAAAACCGAAAGCAAGAAAACTATTTTTTTGCTGTATTTCGTAAAGCTGCTCGGTATGACAACTGAAAATGACATCAAAATTATATACGAATATTTGTTTAATACACTTGCATTCTTCAGCTTCAAGAATTGCATATATCGAGGTTAAATTTGAAAATCGTATTAAGTTAGTCTAACCATCCAAATATGTAGATTCGCCAAAATCTTGTGAAGTTTGAGATATGTGTCAATATTGTAGCAGATACGTAGTCGTGTTAATATTGTAGCTCTCCTTTAAATCTAGAACTCGTGCTCGGTTCACATAATTGTTTCAAATTCGCAAATAATATGGAGCGTGGACGAGGTCTTAAGTATTATAAAATAATGAATTGTAATATTTCTGCACACCTAATTGTAGTATTTCGTACTTAAAGAGGGAAAACCAAAAAACTTGTTTACCACGATTCCCCTATTTTAATTTGAAAAATAAAATGGTAATTTCATAAAATTTGTAACTATATTGGGTTTTATTTCGCTAATATTTCTTGAGAACTGGCAACAATAAACAATTTCCGGGAAGATTTTTAAGCTTAAATATAAAAGAACATATCAATTCATTATTTCCAATCTAAATTGGAGAAAAACCACACTGACATTCTCTCTTTCCTCCTACAATAAGATAACAAAATTATATTATATAAATCTAAACTCTGTTTCTTATTTTATACAGAATATATTTTATGTTAATTGGAAACAACTATGCCATTCTCTGAAAGTGTATGTAAACTTTCATAATAATTTAAATACATTAAAATTTAAACTCGCATTTATTAAAATGTAATTATACATTTTACCTAATTATTAACAGTGGCGATAACTCTACACATAAAATTTAAAAAATGATGTACAATTTCCGAGTATTTCGATCAATTTTTATCCTTTTGCGGATTAAAAGAACAAAGAACAAAAAAAATTAATTGACTGTAAAACGTAGATATCTGACATGAAATGTTACACGTCGGCTGATGATAACATGTAACTAGAAAAAATCAAAGACTACTGTTTTTCGTTCAGTAATTATTGTTTTCTATTATTATTTAGAAAGAGGTTAAAAATAAACCTAGCAATCAAATAATACGACTACAAAAAAATAATAAAATTTTGTTAATGCTGTCTATGCCTCGCCTGAAATATAACATATTAATATAAAATTACCGGATCAGTATTGTTTCTTATTTACTAATGCTTACAACTTTATTAATTTATATCGATGTATAGCATTAAACTATCTTAAAACGTTAGAAGAGTTCTATAATTTGAATTAACAGTAATAATAATGTTAGTATGCTTAAATATAAATACTATTATAATTATTATTATTTACTTGGTATTTGTTTACTTTTGTAGAGTAAAATTTAATTTGTTCGTTTTCACTTCCATAAAAATAATTATTTCAAAATAAAAAATATTTCACATAAAAAATTTAGATGTTTTACATCTGCCAAACGTACTGTGACAGAATCCATTTTTTTATATAAAATCGACAAAATTTTATGTTATGTGGGGAAACATTTCGTCGAATTTCCTACTTAACAACTATTGAACAAAATGGAAAAGCAGAACACCGCCCGGCCCCGTTACCTTTTACATAGACCTGTCATTTAGACATGAGTTTTCGTTAACATTTGCTTATCCTAAGTTTATGCGTGTAATTCTTTACACATTCTGGAATCCTATAAAATAAGTCTTTATTATTCTTCCCAGCATGCTTCTGTTTTTTCTTATATTTAGTTTTCATTTTTAAAAATAACTAGTTATTACTAAGGGAGAAAAAATAATCCTAATAATAACCAATCGATGAAAATATAAATTACTTAAGAGATTCGATACAAACGATGTGTATTTATAATATGGATATATTCTTTGCAGCGTGTTAATAGAAAATATTAAAAAGTCTATAACAATTCTCAAACGTTTTTTGAAATATCATTGTTAAAATTACGATTCGAACAAAAAAACGATTTACAATTTTTTAAATAAATGTACTTCAAACATAATCAGTCAGTGCAGATTCACATCTATGAATAATAGATTCATTCTTCGTCACAACTATATAAATACTTTACTTATTAAATTTAAAAGAAATAGTAATAGCTTTCTGTTGATAACTCATAAATAGTGAATATTGGATTTCTTGTAATCTCACACGTTTATCAGAATCGTTTGCTATTGGAAGAATCATTTTGTAACTACACAAATATACTCTATTACGAACACTGGGGCGATACGAGTCAATATCTATGCGCGCATATGCGGGAGACGTAATCGTTTGCATGTCACATACAGATATCCGTTTTTGGTACCTGCGTATCGAAAAATGGCGTAAATATATATTTATATTCGACTGATATCACATTAATACATTAAATTATATACGTAGTTTTGGCTTGTATTTTGACTTGTTTATCATGATTTTAAAATAATGTAATTCTGTTATCTCTTCCTGTTTCCCGTTACAGGTTATCATCATCAAAATTTGTTTATTCTAATCTTTAATCTGCGGCTATAAATTCATCGTTCATTTTAATACATTTAAGACAATTGCTTTCTGGATATTTAGTACTCTTGACATAATATTATTTGATCTATATTATATTTGAACTAGAAAAAATAATTGATGTTTCAAATTTTTTAAAGAATTCATTCAGCCAAAAGATGTGGGAATTTCATGTTTGCAAAAAATTATTTTATATGGCATTAGTAAAATGACTAAGAAATGCGTAGCTACGTGGAAATACTATATAAATGTATATTATATCCATCTACGTCAATAGATGACGCTATGTGTCTTTAAATCGTGTAATGTAATTTTTACCCAGACATACATGGGCATGGCCAGATGTGAAATTTGGAGTGGAACAGGAGGGCTAGGTGCTTAAGTAAGTAATCTGAATGCGGGCAAACGCATGAGATCAGACGTCTTTATTGGTCGTCTTCCGCACCTGTTGCATATATTCGGTATAAGGGTACTTTGTTTTCTCAATACGTTTTACCTGTGTACCCGGCTACCATTTTGCATGTTGTTACGTACATACGTTATGCATTTAACGAAATATTATAAATTCGTTTCAGATCCTATTATTGGAGTCAATTAATGTCTATTCAAATATGTTATGACTTTTAAATATGCAAAAAATAAATAAAACTAAGAACTAAAGTTGAATACTCACTCTGATCAATACCCGTTATACCCCCATATCCATATATAATAAATGAATACGCCCACAGAATAGAATATAATAGCATAGTAATAAATAACTAAGCTATTCTCTAGGGTTATAAAATGATATTCTACATGCAAATAAATGTAGACATAACTTTGAATGACTTTTATTATAAAATATGGAATTCCTTCTTGAAAACGCACATCACATTTTGTTATTGCTCTTGTATGTTCATTACAAACCGGCTTAGTACAATCTTTACACGATTTTTGCACTGTCCTCCGTTTTTTGTAGACATTCTGGTAACGGAGGTAGTATGATCCGGCAATAACTTTTATCCATTGAAGTCTGTCTGTGAGTACACTCAGTTGATGTTGTCGCTTTGCATACGAGATTCATTGATTTCCTAAAGATGCTTGTGATCGCAATCTTAGTGGTGGAATTTCCCATGATTTTAATGTTTTGAGATCGATCTTCATTCGTTGGCATAAGCAATTTTTCACTTAATTTTTGTAAAAATAGTAGGCGCTTATTTTATTATATCATATTAATTTGAGTAATTTGGAAGACTGGCGACATCCAAAATATTATAAAAAAAACTTATTTTTTTGTAATATTTTTTTACATAAAGTTACATATAGGCGCACTAACCAGTAACCTCTTAAGGTTACTGGTTAGTCCGCCTATGTGTAACTTCCTGAAATCTGATCCAGTGTATCAATTCCAATCTTGATTTTAATGTAATAACGAAGAGTTTCTAGTTTTTTCTTATTGTCTTCGTAAACCATTGTATCTGAGTGCATTGTATATAATAATACAATAGATTTTTTCGAAGGTAAGATCATATTGTTACTTTCTCATGAAATCAAAATAGAGAAAAAAAATCTTTAATATCTTTAGATACTAGCCTTAACCTTTACTGGAATATAATTTTTATATTTTTTAAGTTCCTACAGTTTTCAGGTTTTATAATAATAAGGTAGACTAGTAAAAAAATTATCTATATTTTTCACTACTTTATTGACTAAATTTTCCAGTATTCTTTCACATTGATTTATTTTGCGGACGATCGTTAATTTTCCAGCGTAAATTGAACCGTTCGTGGAGAGAATTTTCCGCGTCGCATGTCACCGCACTTTTATTTCGTACTTTGCTTTCTTTTGTGGTATATTCTGAGTGAATCTAGTTCGCTCTCTCTATGGATCGACTGTCAAACACTTCGTTGGTTTGTAAAACGCTGACAAGTTGGCTTTCAACATAGTTCATATATCTCCGATAGTCGCTGCTTTAACTTCTTTGATATAAACCTGACGAGTATTCGCAAGATTAAACGGAATAAATCTTATTATACTCCAAATTATATTATTTACCTATTGACGCCCATCGCAGCTGGATGTCATGATAGAAGGATAATGATAGATGAGGAATTAACTTCCACACATTCGATGAATGTTCAGTGTTAGAATTATTTGCATCTGATGTTATGGGAATTCCCAAGAACATGTAAAATTCTTGAAGAGTTAAATGTTTTCAAGTTAATTGCTTTTGCGTGGAATTTTCATTGTATGTTTTAGTATTTCCCTTCTTGTTGCGATGTCGAACCATCAGATCGACTCTTTCAGCAGTGAAAACTCTTTTCAATGGTTTGCTGAATGATAAAGTATCTATTTCTAATTGGTCTAGATTTTTGCTGAAAAATATTTTGATCAGAAGTTTGATGTTGATTTGGTTGTGTTTTATACTAAATAGTTTTATCTTTGGCTGTAACCGTTGTCGTCGACTATGATGATTCATTACTAGTTACAATGCTTTCAGTCGGTTCATAAAAATCCTCGGCTATCTTAGCTTCACTCTCACAATTTTTTCTAAATGTACAAATATTACATTGATAATTATTTTTTAATGTTGAAATCATAATAATGGAAAAAAATAATAGTATTTACCAGATTCTTCACGTCCCGATATTTTGAGCAACCACTTTTTTAATATATAATCTTCACCGTAACTATCAGAGACATGATTTCAGCAGTAGAATTTTCTCCCAAGAGTTCGCTCAAATATCCTTTCTCCTCAATCGTCAATCTGTTATTTATTTTAAAATTAATTCATGAAATGTTATAAGCATTACACAACTGGCAACATTTATATGTAAATTTGAACATACCTTGACCATTCAGCTACTGATGGTTTTTGGAATTTTTACACTATATTATATTACAAGGAAATTTCAGACATCAAACATATACAGCGTTCACAAAATATTCAAGCGTCCACTACAAATCAAGACTTGTTTGAATCTGACAATAATAAATTACCCATGTGGGACTTTACTATTCTCCTTCTCCTTTCCACTTTACAATTCTATAGAATAACTCTTTATGAGGTAGTGGGTTTCCCCACTGTAAATCCCGAGAAGAAAGAAATTTGAATGTTTATTCCTTAGCCATATATTCCTTTAGTTCAATAAATAGGTACCTTTGTGGTATACAAAGGTACCTAGACACTCCGCATATTGAACAGTATTATAACGACTGGGTATTGACGAAAGGTTTAAAATTTTAATTTGTTGTATATATTTGTTGATTATTGTGTTATCTTTAATATTAGGTTATATAAATTTGACCGTTGTGTACGTTATTGTTTATATAAAATAACAATTTGGAATTAACCTGTATAAACACATTAAATATACTTACGTAAACATGAATTAGGGGAATATAAGAAAAGTAATATAACACAAAAATTGTTTTTGAAAATGTTATCTGTGTGTGTATCTATGAACATGTTTATTGTTAGCACATCACATAAGAATAGCTAAAGGGATTTCGATGAAGTTTTTACTAGTAGGTTCTCATAGTTCTGAGGTAATATGCAGACTCTCATGTTCAATGTTATCAACCAACTAAAATGAAAATATGGTAATCTTACATTTTGATATGAAGTGAACTTACTTAAAAAAGTTTACTTTCATAAAAATTTAATCTATGGTGTTAGATGTTTTAATCTTAAATTTTTTCTACGGGAACGAAGTTGCGGGTAGTTTAAATAATTGTTTAAATCTATCTGTGTAGTTATCAATTAATTAAAATTAAATTAATATTGATTGATAATCTTATTAAGTTGACGGTTTCTAAAAACTTGTAAAGGAGAAAGAAAGATATAAGTGATATTTACATCAATATCTTTAAAACTTAAAAAACTTAGAAAGATAAAATATTTCACTAATGAATGATTTCAATGGAAGATTTTAAAGATAATATCCAATCACCCTAAATATACCTATAATACCGATCTCTATTGATTCACAGAATTTTCACCACATAATTAACATTTTCCTTTTATAATTCCATTTACAAAAAATATTCTCGTTTCGTCTACATACGGTTGCCCCGATCAATTTTCATCGAAATTCATGGTTGCCAACTAATATCTCAAAACAAAAAGTAATTAGGCCGTCGGCGATCGGACAGGCCGCAGCCGATGTGTGACAAATCAGCGCAGCTCATGGCCCGCGACCCACACTAATTCGTCAGTGTCGCCGCTGTTCGTGTTCATTCATTTGTTAACGGCTATGACACCTTGCGGTGACGGCTTCATTAGGCTATGCAGTCCAACATAATTATAGTCAGTAGAGGGGATGGCGAAAATCAAGATGGCCAAGATATCTAGAAATTTATCAGATTCATCATTTTATCCAGGCATATCTTGTCCATTGTTTTAATTACGATCAGTCCAGTTTGAATCAGATGGAATAATTTATCATAGGATGAACATCGTAATTTTATTATCACATCTCAACTATTCATTTTTGACTATTCGTTAAAAATAATAATAAATTACGTATATAATTTTAAAAGACCCTCGTTTCTATAGAAAAAAGAATGTAATTTTTGCCTAGAACTCCGATTAATCATTATAATATATCGTTTTTATTCAATTACAGATTAGTAATAAATAAATTATAACATTAGCGTTTTAAATTTGGGTAATTATAAGATGTATATGTAGGTATATACGCTTACACATATAAGAGTGTATGAGTGCGTATGTGCGTACGAGTGTGGGCACACTCGTATGCGTTTGGGCATACGGACGGGCAGGATTTCCTGTACGCTCACTTGCGTACATGTGTATAGACGGGAAAAATAATTTCATTTCACGAAACACTGCTGGAAACATTCAAAGTAATAATTTGTGCAGTTTTTAAAATACAACAAAATTTAAGAATAATGATAAATATATATATTGCACTCGAGAAAACCCACCCGCACGCATGCACAAATATATATACATATTGCATATTTGTACCGCAAAAATATATTTACATATTTGTACCTACATATTTGTGCATCCTATGATTTCCGCTAAGATTTATTTTCACCTTCCTTTATGAGTTTTTAATTATGATAATAACATCTTGGCCTAAAGGTATTTTACGTTTATTCTTTCGTATTTTAGTTTTCCCATTTTCATATTAAATTCACACCTATGTTCAATTTTGTCCTACTTTCTTTAATCAAAGTGTTTCATATACTTTGTGACTTAAAATTATGGCGCTTAAAACAAATAAATAAAAAAACAATTAAAAAATTATGCATACAGTAACTTTTTTTTACTCGTCTACTGTATGTACACTTGAATGCAAAACAATTAAGTCACTAAATAAGCAGGCATAGAAATGTTCTTTTCTAAGATAGAAGTTTACATGTAAAGCGTTGTATTCGTTAACATATGGGGGATATTAGTAATTTTTATTTAAAACCAGTTAAAAATTAATATGAAAAGATAAATATTGCATACTTTAATAATTAGATATGAAGTAAATTACAAAATATCCCTGATTTGCGTAGAATTAAAAAAAATAGCTATGTCAAAAATAAAAAATGGTATATTAAGTTTATTTCGATCTCTTTTCTCTATGATTCCTCATAGAGGAAGGAGAGAGAAAAAACATAAACTTGGAAGAAGGGATAAAAAACGCGTTACAATTAAAATTAATGTAACTGACAAGGTTATAAGGTACTCATTTGTTCTATCTAAACTATGTAGGTATATTAAATTATTAAATGATGAATATCCTCGTGTTTAATAAATATCTTGAGAGCTATAAATTGGTTAGTTAATTTAAGAGAAGTCTCTCTTTTTTATTATTAACTGTACCTATGAAACCATATGTGATCTCATGCAAGAAAATGAAAATTGCATTATCTATTTTGTAGATAAAGGATTCTTTATTAGTCAAGCATAATTCGAGCTTATTAAATGTTTTGAAATAATTTGTCTCTATTTATCAAACTAATAGAATTTTCCATCTTAAAATATGTTTTTTGCTAATATAACACACATTTTATCAATAGTAATATTATATAACATATAATTAAATACTAAAACTATACTGATATTGCCGTCTTTTCTACCCCTCACTAAGTTATTTAATATGGAAAGTAAGTGCTTTAATAATCGTTATGCTAATAACATTCTTATGATACATATTTAACTTTTCGTCACACTTCTATTTATTCAAATACACACAAAAATTCACTTCGACTTACAATTTCACTTCGATACAATCTACTTTTTTAACAAAGCGATATGAGGGAATCAAGTTTTAGAACTTATTTTAATATTCTAGTCTGTTTGATAGTTTGTCTCTATCTCCTCGTATATTTGTCAATTTATTGGTCTTTAACGTCGCATCAAATAAAACGATCCAAAGAATAATACTCAGCGATACGCATCTTGGTATTGTGACTAACGTATACGGTATTAAATATGAAATTTTCCATTTATGGAATTTAAATTTGATATATTTTGTTGTAGTAGAGAGTCGTTGACAAGTTAAATATGGAACTTATGCGTTTATGGACGAATATGTAGTAACTCTACAACGTAGAGAGAGAGAGAGAGGGAGATACATTACTAACATATATACTATACATTACTAACGTTTTTGATTTGAGTATATTTTAGAACTTGAACGTATGAATTTATAAAATACGAATGTAAAAGAGAAAAAAACGGTTAAACCGTTTTTTTCTCTTTTATTTACTTAGAATAAAAAAATAATAAGTAAAAATATTACTTCGATTTGAAAATATTGGGATGTGACTTTTTGTAATAGAAAATACAAATATCGTAACTTCATATCCAGATTTGTATTCCTTTTTTGTTCTCGGCGATAAATAAATAATAAATAGTTTAAAAATAAAAGTACCTGAATGAATTATATTTATTAAAAATGTCAAGCATCCTCAATACGTATAGTTATGTAGCTTACGAAAGTGCAATATTTTTTAAATCAGTTTTAAAGAAAAATATTTTTGGAAGCCGGAGTAGAGACCTGTTAACAGGTAAAAATACCGTATTTCGAAATAGCGCACTAGCAGAAACTTTTGATTATAGCTCAAATATAAATATATATATATATATATATATATATATATATATATATATATATATATATATATATATATACATATATATCATTGTTAATACCAGCAACGCTCGAGTTAAGATTTATCTCCATACTCTCAAATAAATAGATTATATTTAAGTCATGCACACATATATGTTTGTGGCACATCTATTTATAGTACTTGAGATAATATATTTTGCCAATTACCAATTTCAGTCAGACAGAACTTGATTAAGAATTTCGGCTATAATTTCTAGATAAACACGTATACTTCATAAAATTACGTTACCGATTTCGAATGGTTAATAAAGTTAACAGTATTTTGTGTAAAAAAATTTTTAAATAAGAAAAAAGAACCTGAGCAATGCCCCACTTATATCATTTACATACTAGACTCAGATTTGTTAGATTTATGCTAATGAAATACCCATCCCTTGAATGAGCCTATTAATTGAATAACTGTCTGTTAATATCTTAACGAAAATGCAAAAATATTATAATTAATTTCATGAATCAAAATAGCCATATACTTTTCGATTTCTACCTTCAAAAATATCACCGATCGACCGATTTTCTATCTGTTTTGCAATACCAATTCGTTCTTCCCAAATACTGACGGTTGCAGACTAATATCTCAAGATAAAAAGTAATTAGGGCGGCGGCAAGCGAATAGGGCGGCAGCCGATGTGTGACAAATCAGCGCAGCTCGCGTCTCGCGACCCACGTTAATCCGTCAGTGTCGTAGCTTTTCGCGGCTGTTCGTTTGTTAGGCTATGAGGTCTGGTGGTCGATAGATTCGTTAAGTTGGTGCGATGCCTACTAATTTTCATCAACCGCGAAGATGAAGAAGCAGTGGATATGAAAAAGTAAGGGAGATCTCGAACACTGGTTTGGCTGTTTCAATTTCCACATCCAAAATTTATATTTTCTTTACGATGATTATTTATGTTTTAAAATATTTATATTATGTCCCTGAGGGGAAAAATTGGATAATCAATCCTTTATTGAAGAAAAAGACGCAACGATCTAAATATTTATCTAATATAGTTTCTTAGATGTTTTTAAAAACGTTATTCAAGCCTTTAATAAAACATTATTTATGAAACCAAAGTTGTTAACGTAAGGCAGTTTAAGTAGCGTCACAAAAACCAGTCACAGAAGTAACGCGGCAGATTTGTTTGACCCAGAACAGGGCGCTATTTTTCGTAGATTTATGTTTAATAATATATACTTATTGTCATAGTGGAACACATTATAATTTTGTTATTATACTTAGGCGAAGGTCTGGTTCTAGAAGGATCGAACTGGAAAAAAGTATAATTGGTAACATTTGAAAATTCTATATATAAGCCCAAGTGAAAGATACAATATTTCAATCAATGTTCAAATCCTCGATAATAGGAACATGACTAGCTATAGACTGGTTTTATAATTAAACTTGTTTTTAACATTTATTGTTTTATCAGGGATAGAAATAATTACGATTGGTAGTGGTAATTTGAAATAAACAGATTGAAAATGGTTTAAAAAATCGAAAACCGATTAATTCTAATTTAAATAAAAAAATTCTACATATTTATCGTTACTTATTTACTAATTTATGTTGTTCTGTAAGCATTACTTTGCAATTTAATAATATAAGGTGTCCCATATTACAGAAAAATGGAAAAAAGTGCCAATAGTATTTTTTTCATTCGTAAATTTAAAAGTAAATGAATGTAAAAAGTATTAATTTGAAAAATTGAGAGATAATAAAAATAAATTAAATAGAATAGAAAAATATATCTTTAAAATAACTTCCAGGGAAAATAAGTATATGTGCAACATTCAAGTAACAGGCTGACACTATTACGGTATTGTAAACTCTTAAATACATACAAAGTATTAAACATTTAGGAGTATCTAATAATGAATAAAGAGCATAATGTTCAAATGATATTATTTTCCGATGTGAATATATTGCATAGAGTATTTTCCTCTATGCAATATATTCATCTCAGACTGACAGCTTTCTGGTCTGTGCTGATAATGATTAACGCAATTTGTTTATAAAATTTTACATTAAATTACTCATTGAAAGTAAAAAATGTTTAAAACTACTGGATGTAAAACACAACAAAAATACACAATATTTTTAAAAATGTTGGCTAGTATGGTTAAAAAGTCAAGGTGGGGGAAATACTCCAGAATATTTTATAGAATGGTATCTCGTGAAGAAAGTAAATAGTATTAAATTATACCCACCCTTTGGAGTCCTCGAGAAAAAAAAATTATCTCATAACAAAATATTTAAAATGAATTTAAAAATATCTTTTTCTTTGTTTCTATGTATTCATATGATTCAACTATATCATCCTGTGATAACATATTATGTTTTCCAATTAAATTTGTTCGCACTTTTTTGTAAATTAAAAGAACTATGATTCTGTGATATATTGCCCGATAAACGGAAATTACGAAATTGTAAAGATTTCATATTTACTATTTGACAAAAACACCTAAATATTATGCGTAACAACAAAAAAAATAGTATAATTGTCATTAACATGAGTCAGAAATATTGTTGTTTAGTAACGCATCCCTCCAGTGAATTGCGCAGAATTAAAAACTTTTGATTATTTTTTTAACAGTTCTCGGGTTATTCGCAACAAACAAGCCTTTAGATGGGATTTATTTTTTCTATTCTAGCTGGAAGAGGTAAACTTTTTAATTCATTATTACTTCAGTAGTATATTAGCAGGGATTCAAAAAAATTCTATACAAAAAACAATCTCTTGTGAAGGTTTGAAATATTAAGTAAAATTTTCACGTATTATTTCAAACCCGTTAAATTAGACGCCAAAGGTGGGTAAATTAGACCCGAATAAAATATAACCCGAATGAAAGGTAATGAATGATATTATACGCATATAAACAATTCTGATTGCATTACATCATTCAGTAAAGTAACAGAATAATTATACAAACGTTTTGTTTATTACATTGTCTTACTGAATGAGAAATAATCTGAAAGTTACATAAGTTGAGGATTTTGTACGAAATTGAACTAAACTCGTAACAGTTTTATATATTTAAAAATTAGCACCAGAAATATAATTTATAACTATTTATAGATTGAAAACGTAAAATACTCGCATTTTCATGCTTATATATGTTTATATTACATAATTAGTAAATTCTGGCGGTTTCTTTCTAACGAACAATAATTTGTTTATATGCAAATTGACGTCTATCGCAGTGATGTTTTTCGTGGAATATCTATTGATACGAAGAAAGTATCAAAATATATTCCACGGTGAACATCATTGCGATAGACGTCAATTTGTATATATGAAAAAAAATTACACCATCTGCGAACATGTGTATGTTGGCAGATGGCAAATTTTTTTGGAAAATTCACTTGCAGAATTCTCTCCACTTTGCAGCGCCTAGGCACCGCTTAGAATTAAAGTATTCATTCAAATATGCATTTAACATTTTTCGTATGTGAATATCGTGCACCCATATTTTCCCAGACAGCCAAAATGATCACATAGATTTTTCCATCTTCCGGATAGTCTAAATCGTGAAAAGTAGTTTCTTCTTAATTTGAAATAATAGCACAATGTAAAAGTAAATTTAATGAAAAAACCACATATTGAAATAAAATACCCTAAAAAGTATGATAATAAACATAAAAGAGCTATGAGATAGTTTGATAAGAACCGACGTGAATATAAAAAATTGATGAAAAAAATGTTATAAAAGCAAATTAATACTAAATTAGCAACAAAACTAGAACACCTTAATTGAAAAATATCAGAAAAGAAACTATAGCCGCAAGTCTCTGTGAGAGTGATACGAAAGAAAATTGACGCTTAGTCTTAGGCAAAGTTTTGTTCGGAACTAATTTTTCTGTAATAAGAATAATGTAACATTAAAATCATAAACTAAAATGCTGTCAAAAACGGCACTGAATCAGAAGCAAATAATGCAGGCTATAAACGAATAAAGCTGCGAACGAAAACAATTAAAGCAAATAACTCAAATATACAAGGCGATATTCAAATATCATTATCTCAGAAGGCGAGTCGGTCTGCAGTAAATTCGTCGATAAGCGCCGCGCTCCCTGCACCCGGTCCACCGCACTCCCGCGGCAGTTTATAAGTTTCGAAAGTCCTATCTCGAACTTTACTCGCCAGATAACGAGAACAGATCCGTGTTACCGCCGATTTGCTTAAGCCCCTCTCCGCTTCACCGCGACCAATCTACTTAAACTGTTTGAGTTGCTATTTTGTATTAGGTCTTCGGGAATTCTTATCCGCGTTCGCCTGGCATTTAGCGGGGTTTCATTGAAATGATGGAAAAAGGATATCGAAGGGTGTATTTTGGTCTGCCAGATAATAGTTTTGCTTTTCATCCGCCGATTACATGGATTAATACTTTGGTCTATCTCGTAAAAATATTTCTACACAGAGACAAGCTTTACCTTATGCATTTCATTCTGAAAATGAACCGTTCAGTAACGAATTATTTTAAAGATTTTTTTCCTCAACAATTATAACATTAAATTAGCTATTATTAATAAACATCAAGTCATTTGTAATGAGTACGTCACTTCAACTGATGTTCTAAATATAAATATGTTGATTAATACTCATTGCATGAAAAAGTGTATGGCCTTTTCTTTATTCGCAGTCAAAACTCCAATGTTTCGTTTATTCGTACCCGTAATAGTCCTGGGACTTAATTACGTGAACCCGATTGGTTCCTTACATTCAATGGAACTATCATTGAATATAAGAAACTTTGCAATCAGCATAATATTTTAAACGAATGTTTTAATTACTACCCACTATAACAAAGTGTGGTCTACTGATCAGAAATTAATCACGGATTAAAACCGAAGTTAAAAAAAATAGTAGTAGTAATAATAGTAACCCCCCCCCCCTCACGGTTAACATTACATGATAAAAGTTATTTGGCATGTAAATCTTGAGGGTGGGGGGTTTATTTGTGTATTTTGAATGTATTTTTAGTTTAATTATAAAAACGAGAAGAAAACTAATTTATAAGCTAAATTTTATATTATACTTGATCTTACTAAGCTATAAAGTTATAAATTCGTTAAAATCAGACTACTTTGTTAAGTTCATAATAAAGTAACAAATGTCAGCTTAATATTTGTGTTGATTTTCGTTGCTATTAGGTTCTAATTTACTTTTAATTTGATATTTAATAATTGGATGATTTTTTTAAGCTATACTTATCTTTTTTTAAGCAATACTTAACTTCTTAAGTTTTAGTTTCGTCTTCTGAGAATGTTTTAATATATCGTTGACAATTAGTTGAATATTACAAGGAATGTAATAGTTAACAATATAATGTGAAGTGGAATGTTCAATAGTTAACAATATAAATACAAAAATCTTGTCATTAAATACTCGTAGCTTAAAACAATTACTCTCAAAGTAATATTCGATCAGAGAAAAGTGTTCTTTTGGAAAAAGAAACGATGTTTAATTTAATAAAAAATAATCTCAACAATACAGAGACCCTGTATTGTAATTAAAAAACTGTTTCAAAACAAGTTGGTAAAAGATCTTGTAAACATTTTTCTGAGAGTCGATGAAAACGCAGAAAACCTAAACACTTACGTATGAAAATATCTATAAATTATAATTATAATATCTATAAATACATTTTTTTGCCCTTAAAATGAATTTAAAAAATGATTGGTGTCTAAAATCTGCTGATTAATGAAATGCTATAGTCACAAAACAAGATGCAATTTCTAAGCTATCATATATAATTCACCCAGAAGATGAAGTTTTAGAACTTGTTGGTGAATTACCTGTAAAATTATCTTTTCGTGATTTATTAAATTACATATCAGCGAGACCTTGTCATTCACTGTATGAGGTAATTTCCTCATTTTCTAAAAACCAACTTAGAATCATCTTCTAGGTTACTAAATTGGAATGAAATGGCACCTTGGGAGAAACTAAATGTAAATAGATATTATTGGATGCGACAGTTTTAGAATCGAGTATTTGTTTGATTACTATTGCTGCGATACAATTAGAAGTCGATAACATAGGCGGCAGTGGTATAACAATTGTTTTGTGAAATCCGACTGCGTGTTCACTAATAAGTTTTAGAATATTAATGCTTATTTTTGCAAGGAGTCAACAAATTTTATTAAATATCACTTCAGCCACATTAATAGTCAGAAAAAATATTAATACTTACGAATATGGAATGCAATGGTCCTGAAATAAATCTGAGACATAATTTGATTCTGTGGATGATTGACAAAAAGTCGTCTATACTATAACTGACATCAAATCTAATCAACTTTAAAGATGTTACCTACGTCATTTGACGTCAAAAGACATGGACATGGATTCGTCTGTTTGAGTGTTTGATCAATGTAAATTATAGATTATTTATATTTAATTGGAAAGTTTTAAGAGCAGAATATAAAAAATAAAGCGGTTGTTAAAAAAAACATATCCAAGACGAATTCAGAAAAAAATAAGTCTCATTTATAATTTGGAAGTACAACGATGGAAATATGACTAGAAATTTTTTCACTCTTACGAAGTTTTACTAGAAATTATAGGAATAATCAAAAATATATTTATCGCTTTTGTAATGTTTTCAGCTTTTACAACTACATTCCTAATCAATCCAAAAAAGTTTAATTTTTTTTTCGGGAGGCAGCTGTCATGTTTATTAAACATTGTCCATGGAAACCCTCGTCGAAAACCGTAGACTAAATTTTATTTCTTGACCATAAATTTTATAGCTCTTCTTCTAAGAGTAACCCCAAGTTACTCTTAGAAGAAGCCCAAGAGTCGAGAAAAAAAATATAAAGATATATGGGGAATTTATTCTAGAAAACTTAGTAGAATTAAAAACTTAGAAGATTTGTTTAATAACTTTCTAGTGTCATCAAATCCTTATATTAAGGATATTCCGGAAAAATATTACAAGAAAAGTCCTAACATAAATTAATATTTAATAGAATTGAACTATTTTTTAGATATGGATATTGAAGAAAAAGGTACTTAAAAATGTCACAAACTTTTTGATTACTAATTGTCAATCATGATTTTTTTATTCCTTCAACTTTTTAAACTTTTAAAATTTTAAAAAAATCCACTTGTATGCAATATACATTATCTTATCCATGATACTCAAAACTCAAACAGATTCAAAATACGATCAAAGGTCGAGCAACAGAAAGAGCGAGCAATAGGAGGATGTTACACAACGTTAATTTGTGGTTAAAATATTTAGTCGTTGTAGATTTATATTTTGCACAGAATATTCGACTACCGCTCACTTTATTTTTCGAGATTTAGGAAAATGCATTAACGTTAACGGTAATACAAACAACACAAAGTATATCATGACGCATATATATATACATATATATATATATATATATATATATATATATATATATAGGCTTGCTCACTTCCTTATGACATCGATCGAATGTAGCTATTTCGCTACTTTATCTATATAAAATGATCAAAAAACACTGAGTTAAGCCATTGTGGCATGTTACCAGCACCTTTTACTGCTATGTTGACCGTCGTACGCTTTGCCTCTTGTTTATAAATATTTTCTTAATAAATAAAGAAACGAACCTGTTTTGAAAGTGATAATTGCCCTCTCCTCATAAATACATACTTTAAAATTTTTACGTTAGGAAGAGGGAAGATAACAAAATTAATCGTTATGAGAAATTAATTGCAACAATTTTTAGAAAGTCATCACGTAGCAAATACGTAAGGTTTTAAGTTGGAAAAAGATAAAGTCAAGAATCTTCGAAGATTTTAAATTATTTAAAACCTCTATCAAATTCAATTCATGCAAAAACCTAAAAATAATCAAAATTACTTTAATAATTCAATATTTGAAATCTATTTAGTTTCATAAATCAAAATTTAATTTACATCGTTTCAATGTTCAGGATGGAGCAAATCGAAAACAAAATTATTTATGACTACGTTGAAAATTTTAATTCTTTTTCGGTTCAGTAATATTTAAGCAAATTTAATATGGCCGATAATTTAATCTATCCAATAACCAAAATGGGAAATTATTTTCTGTTTAATTACATTTCTGACCAAAGTCTAAAATTATAAATTAATAAATATCAATCTTTTATTATTCGAAGTCGATCTATATTTCGATAAGTTTGAAAGAAATGTTTATTTTTAATTTAATATTGTTTGTTTATGTTTACTTTTTAATTTTTTAACAATTTAAATATCATTTCTGTATTTGCCTCTACATCATTTACAATAACCTTTTGACTTCTGTAACACTACACTATCCTCTTCTCTCCGTCATCCAAAATATCTCCGCCTGGAGTTATGTTGCACTTCCCGCGCACGTGAACCGACCACACATTCACAACAAGTCGTAAAATGTTTCCGCTGGCGAACCGGGGCCCGTGGTCGCCCGTATCCGGCGAAGTGTTGTTACTAATAGCCGATTACTACGACTTAATGGCTGCGATGTGCCCGGTATCACGGCAGAAATATGTGCGGGTTAGAGAATTCCTGTGGTTTTGGTCTGTATTTTGGTTCTGGTTGAAATTTGTCTGAAAACTTTTTATATTATGAAGGAAAATGTTAGCTTAAAGAGGGGACGGGAAAGGAGTAATTATATATTCTAGTGACAATTTCGTGTTCTCGTTTTCCGGAAATATCAGTGACTTCCCGGATGCAAAGTACGTTCTAGATTACGACAAAAGAAACGTATTTATGTGTCTAGCTGCTACAAAATCAGAGTACTGTGGGACTTATTTAATGTAAAACGCAGTACGTAGTTAGCTATATCACCAGAACTGTACAACCAAGCGAACAACCAAGAAGCAGTACTGTAATTTATAATAATATACAGTTTTTGATACCATCCATCAAAAACATGTTTAATTAATGATCGACAGAGAAATACTTATTCAATATTGACGCAGAAAACTTATGGTGCCTGCGTTATGTTATTAACTCGAGTGATACCGATGATCCGATATTATAAATATTCCTATTTGTTAGTGTTAATAAACATTCTTATAAAAATTAATTTATGGTATTTACCCTAATTGTTAGCAAATTGTCAATACTGAGAATTTATTAGTATTTATGATTAGTATGTTTTAACATAAGAATGCAAGTCTTTTTCTTTGTTGACATACAGACTATGAAAATTGCTACAATTTTCATATTACTTCTAATGGTTACGAACTATTTAATTTGAATAAAGAAAAATTAACAATTTAACTTATAATTACGTAAAACAATATGATTATTATAATATTTTTGCTACAATGGTGTACAACTGAATAAATAAATATGTTACCAATATTCTTGTATACGTCAATTTATAAACTTTAACAATATCGTAGCTGGAAGCTCTTCGCTTTGACGCAACCCTGACAAAGGCGGAACGATCTTTATACGGAATGAAATTTGATATCTCGCAGAGAGCAAGGAAATCATATTAGAATCCCGCAATCAATATCCATGTAGACTTTCCTCGGCACTTTCATGTGCACAATTGTTCCTCGAACAAAGGTACCCAGGACAATCCTTCCAGCAGAGACTCACCAACATACATAGCAAGAAGATAAGGACTTCTTTAATCGTGTAGTTGGTTTTTGTCGTGAATTGCAGCCGCTCGCTGCCCATCGACATTAGCCAGTGTAAACAATGCTCCTGAACTCTTCGCTGGGGTCACAGGTCCCTGGAGATTATATCGACAATTTCAACATATTTACATTGAAATTTATTTATGAGAAAAAACAGTCGTATATGTTAAGCTAAAGATTTTGAAATGCTCTGTACTCACATCGCTAGTAAGTGCCAGTAAAATTATAACAAGTAGAAGAACGGATTATTTTAAATAATAAAACTCTTGCGTCATTAAAGAATTAATGAAATTAAATACAATTAAGTACAAATATTCTTGATTTCAGTTTACTAGATAATTATTTATTTATTTATTAAATATTATTGGTAGTTAGAAAGCTACGATAATGCAAGAATTTCGGAATATTAGTGCATTTGGTAAACTGTAAAAGCAATGACAATATAGAAATATTTATGGATAATGATATTCACACAAATAATTCGCTATATTTGTACCAGAGCTACCATTATCGCGGAACTAAATAAAAAATGGAAGCTGCACGTCATGGATAGGGTTTACAATGAAGAATAAGGTACTCGATCCATAGCTTTTTGGATAGTAGAATATTTTAAGGTATTTCAGAGGAGTTTTGAACAGACACAGAAGGTGCATTTAGAACGTTCGCAGGTTCCATAATTTACTGGCATGTACGGCAAATCTTCAGTAGAATGCAGTACTGTGTTGAGAGATTAGGAGGGCCTTTTTATATTTAGAACATAGTTCAAGGCCATAAGCTGAAAGGTATTGGAATTTAGATTTAGATATATAGAGGATGTTCATGGATATTATATAAAATGATAATAAACAAAATTTTACCTATAACGATTATTTGATTGTTTTAGGTGTGACTAATGCTCAAAAATTTGCTCTAATTTTTTTTGGGCCAAATAATGCAAAGCCAAATCAAGACGCAAGATGCAAAGGGTTTGAAATAGTTTAAATTTAATGTTAGTTATCGTTTAATATCGAACCTAAAAGTAAATGTTTCTCGAGAAATAAATTTAGAATTTTAATGTACTTGGCGTTAATTTTGTAGAAATTCATTATTCACAACTAAATAAAACTACCTAATGTAATATTATTTCTACTTTATTTAAATTCTTTACCACGATCTAGGTTTCGCTGTGTGACAACAACTTCAGCTGGGCAATTAGTAAAGATACTACATCACGTAGTTTCATTTAGTTGTAAATTTTGAATTTTATTAATTTCAATAAGAGCCGTCACCGTGGTGAGTTGGATTGATCACAAGGCGTACGGTCCTTGACGACGCGGCGCACCGCGGGGATCCGGGTTTCATTTCCGGCAGCTAGTTGAGCGGGTTGGACTGATGTTATGGGCTCACATACTTTGTATACTTGGCTTTAAGAGATTGATCTCGTACAAGTACATAAATAAATGAACAATAAACGATGGTTCCATTTTTTTCACGGGAATATATTTCAAGATAATCTCCCTTGACTTTGTTACATTTCTATATTTTAATATCTGAAATTATGGTACCTACGTGTCTCAGTGTTGAGTAGATGAATAAAAAAATATCAATAAAAACCCTTGAGAAAATTCATTGATTTAAGTCATATTTCCTATGTAATAATTTCTACAATTTATTTTGTTATTTGACATAATACAATAATATTTATTTGAATAAAAATGAAATTTTGATTAGAACGTTTTAAATAAAATTTAAAGACAAGATCTGTCCACATTGTTTACAAAAACAATCTTGTCTGGATATTATGTTTAAAACGTAAGTATTAATCGCATTTGAATTAAAATTAGCATTTATTTAAAGCGTGATAACGTAGTGTTTATAAATTTATTGGAAATTTAATTACAAATATTTGAAAAAAGGGATTCTCCACTATTTAATAGTCGAAATATTTATCGAAATCATTTTATTAACTGTCTAAATGTGAACTGAATCTTTTTCATTGTTGAAAATAAATTGTTTTGAGAGTGCTTTTACGCGTTACAATTTTAGGAAAACGTAAAATAAAAAAAGAATTAGGCGTCGAATTTTTGTTATAAAATATTTTGAATTAAAAAACATACTTAACACTTAGCATGTCAAACAGTTCGAATTGCTTAATTTCCCATATACGTTAAAAATTATATTTCTTATTAACCTCCATATTTCCTCACCCCAATGTGACATGTACGTATTCATAAACTATATATGGTGTTTTTCGCCCAATGATAAACTAATATTTATCATGCTCGTAAATAATAAAATAAGCTTCGATGCAACTTGTAATAATCAATCTTAAAAAAGTTTAATTAAGGACTAATATAACACTTTTTCATAATTGTTGAAATCTCGATTTAATTCTAAAGATAAAGTTAGTTTCATTACGATAATGAGTTTAATTGTAGTCCCAATAATTAAACTTTTAACAAAAAGGAAAAATTACTTCACAAACGAATTTATAATGAAAAGATCAAAATACGTATTATATATCCTGACTACGTAATATATCTGATACTGATATCTCGTACGCAATATAAAAGATAAATTTTCTTTTGCACTCGATGCTGGTTCCAAATAAAATATGAAGGCGTTTACGTATTTTTACAATAATTTTATTAATTTTACTTTTTTGTGTTTAAAATACGAGGCTCTAAAAATGCTGCAGTCGCGAGTCACGTGCTGTCATCCATTAAGGAGTTTCATTGGCGTAACTCTATACTCCATCATCAGACCATAGTCCACCTGATGCTTTAACTGCTTTGTCAAGAAAAATGTAAATAAGGAAATAAATAATTTCAACCGCGTGTCGGACATTGTCATCCTTTGAAGAGTTCTGTTATCTATCTCCGGAGTTCATCATTAGACCTTGATCAAATTTGTATAAGATTACCAAAGAGTTAAAATCTTCCAGAAAATCATTCCAATTGATTTACATGTGCGGAAGATAAACGTTAACATAAATAAAATGCAGACGGATTTTAAACTTTTTTTAGATGAATGAATAAATTAATAAGCTAATATTATCTCAAAATAACATGCCTTCCGATGTACACACAAAATCTTTATATACGTGCTCATTATACTACTGTGGGTATAATAAATATTACTATTACACATTTTGTTTTCTCGTTTCAGGTAATCCTAAGACCTAATTATCAATATCCCTATTGGTCCAACGGGAACTTTTGACTAATCTAGCCAATATTTGCAGTACGTTACCAGCATCTTAATAGATTGGGCTTGTAACGGTTACGCAGTGGGAATGTAGATATAAAGATAAGTTATTTAAAAAAAAAATATTATTATTTTAGATTGCCAATTTGTTTATTTCCTAAGTCAGAAAACGAAGAGTTTAGAAAAAAGCGTTTAAGCAATATTTTTATACATAAAATAGTCATAACGTCTTTGTCCATTCTGATTTTTATACCCTTTTCTCTATTAGGTATACTTACATTTATATGATAGTTTATCCAAGCCAAGCCAATTATTTGAATGTTGGTGAAATGTGAATAGAATATCATACGACAACAAGATTATATGCTCCCCTGTGAGAAAAGAACACTTCGGATTTTTTCGATTAGTTCTACTAAAAGCGTAAAGAAATTAGATTTCATGCAGGAAAATCAAATGAATGTTAGAGTAAAAACCTTTTAGCTTGTAAATTAGATTTTCTTAATTTGTTTTTGTTTCTATTGTTTCCAAATCACTCGTTTCAACAAAACTAAATCCTATATTTAACAAAACTTGCAAAAAAAAGAAAACTTTGTTGAATGCAATTGTAAATATTTCAGCAAGTTGGAGTATTGTTATTGCTCTTACATTATCATTTCATATCATATTCTAGCCATTCCTTCCTTGCCATTTTAGCTTCTTTATGAAAACGATGATCAATTTTATGTTTTTCAGCAAAATCGTATGTTATTTTTCGTAAATCTTTAGGAGTCATATCGTAAAATATTTCATCCAAATTTCTTAAATGGATACAAAAGTCTTCTTCTATTTCGGTACTAAAGGTGGTACTAAATCTGCCGAGTTTTGCGGCACATTGAAGTTATAGTAACCTGTGCCTTAGAGTAGACTCTGCCATTCCTAAGGACAAAACAACTTATTGTTTACTTTCTCCATTTTGAATCCGAGCTCGGGCCTCCTCAATTGTGGCCGCAGAACATAATTAGAGCCCCGATTTTCTTGATATTCTGGACATGCTTAAAAAACACTGTTTAATGTCACACACACACATATATATATATATATATATATATATATATATATATATATATATATATATATATTTATATATATATATATATACATATATGTATATATAATTTAAATAAATATATTTATTTAAGTTGATACTGTTGCAATTAACATTTATTTATTAAAATGTTAGAACCGGTGTGTAAGACTGCGCGCGCAAAGTTTTCTACTTACACGCTGGACCTGTCACAGTTTTGATGTAACTATTACTTTCTCTTAGAACAATGTGGAACTGTTTTGACATTACATATTATACTTCAACATATTAGCTATCTAAAACAAACACAATAACTCTGATATTACTACAAAATATATTAGTGCAATAACTTTAAAATGTCCTTTAATTATAAGAAAATAGAATTATATCTTTGAACTTACATTATTTCGCCGTTTATCTATCAAAATGATTAATTTTTCTACTAGCTACATACATCACTCTGGTCTTTAGCAATAATGTATGCGCAATCTTATCGACCTCGCAATCTTACACCACCTTACCCTAACCCTTAAAGTAGTATGCTTACCATTATCGTAGAAAACCCAGGTCTCAACACCAGTGATGACTTACACGTGAAAACTTTGTCTGTACGCTGAGACGGTCTACAAGGTTGTGTTCAGCAGCCCATTTGTTGCGCATCTAGGTGGAGGTCTCTAGAAGTCCACCTAGATACGCAAAAAACGAATATCAGCAGACATCCATTCGCTTGTGTACTCAAATAAAGTGCTTTGAAAATATTTTAAATAGTTTAGAAACTCTTCAAAAATGTTGTAACGCGTAATAGACAAATTTTGATGTATCAGAATTAGGCAGCAACCGAATGAATACTTTTGTTACTTGTAGATATTGTTGTACCCGCATATTTTATTCGATTATGAAAATGATTACATATATCTTATTTAATGTACGATGTCATCAAAAAACAGTACACAAAATACGACTACGATATAGCGAATGAAGGAGTATTCATTCAAACGGAGAGATAATGAATACAAACAGCTTAAGAGGACATAATGAGAGACAGATGAGATATTAGTAGGGATCATAAAATTATTTTGTGAAAGCAGGCCAAAAGTGAAAATGATTAATTTTGTCCACGCTAAATATAAAAATATATTGCACATTCATTAATTTTTTGATATCATACGATATTGGAATTTGTATGAAATAATTTTTACTAATTAAATTAATTTTTGATACCATGTGATGATGACAATGAAGCGAAGTGAAATATAAGAAAGAAAGCGACTCAAAACGCTTTGTTACGAATTTTATTTTGATTGTTCTGGTTTATATGTATCTGGTTTATATAAGATGTAAAATCGTATAGAAAAAAATGTAATGCTCCTATAAACCTTTTAAATGATTGATAACTATATGAGCGAAGTTTAATCGCGCATATAATATTGATTGATACCATTTATTATTTTTATTTAAATGATAAAATTTACTACAATTAAATTACAAATAATTTCTTAATGAATTAGAGTCTTTACGATGATATTAGGTATTTCTGTAAAATGCTAAGTCTCAATTTTTCAAAGATCGGTATGATTATCATAGGGCTCTTAAATTATATTTTACAACACTCGTAATTTTTTTTATTATATGGACTTTTTATAGTATCTTTGCTAAAGAAGCTTATCAAAAGTGTATAGTATTTTTATTTACGATCTAAATTTATCGGTCTATTATTTACGATCTAAAGTTTACGATCCATCCCTATATTTATCGATTAAAGCGTCTTTCGTGGCATCTCTGAATACACATCATACAAAAATACAATTCCACAACTTGAAGTTTGTTATCACATGTTGACAAAGAGCTAATAAAATATATTTTATTATATATTATCACTTTATATAAATATCAGAAATATTTCTGAATTATACTAACTCATGAGGTTATCATTTGACTATTTTCAATTTTTTATTTGAAAGTACAGTAAAAAATTATAGAGAAAAAATATAGTAGGGATGCGAATGGTAATTGTAATTTTATTTGTATTTTGAAATCATTTTAAACCTTTTTTTCTAATTCCTTCAGATATACAACGAAATATCGAATATCGCATGTTGCGTAAAAATGTTACGAGTGCTGTAGTTCTCCTGAGCTGCGAAATTAAATTTTTTATTAAAATATTTTGCTAGTTTGACTTTACTACGTTTAACGCTTTGTCTATTTTTATATCATGTGACAATAATTTTATACAATGTCCTTTAAATGACAACCGGCCTGTTAAATGAATAAAATTGATTTTTTTAAATTAAAAGAATGATTGAATATATTTGGCGTTAATTTTGTAGAAATTCATTATTCACTATTAAATGAAACTGCGTCATGTAGTATTATTTTTACTTTCTTTAAGTTCTTTACCACAACCTAGGTTTCGTTGTATTACATCTTCTGGGGGTATCTTGTGTTGCTAATAGCCCACCTGAAGATGTTGTAATACAACGAAACCTAGCTCGTGGTAAAGAACTTAAAGAAAGTAGAAATAATACTACATCACGTAGTTTCATTTAATGGTAAAAGAATAATAACAAATTAAAAGAATAATAACATGAAATAGTAGTTAAAAAAGGATTCGAAACTCAACCATAACAATTTAAAATCGAAATGATAAAATATTTTTTAATATGTTGTATAGGAAGTGCTCTAAACGAACTTTTTTTGGTAATATTACCTCTTTTCCTTTTTGTCACGGGCTTATAACTTCTAGACGAAATAAAGTATGAACTTATAATCTTTAACAAGGAACTTCGTATTATATTTAAATGGAATCAAGTAACATTTAGTTGGTTAGCATAAAATTAATTAATATTATATGCCAAGAGTGTTCCTGTACACGTAAAAGTTATTAAAAGAAATAGAACAGAAAGTTAGCTCTGAAACTTTCCTTCACTTTTTATTATTTCGTATTTTTATTTTGTCTACTTTTCTTTAATATACCTAGATTGTTCGTGAATATTAAAAAAAAAGTGTTAGCATGTAACAAATAGCCGGACCGATAGACGGATGAATATGATGAAATTGTAAGTTTTTGTTTCACTAGAGAAAAGTTAAATGGGGCAATAAGGTACATACTCATAATATGTGATCTATATCATATATTTTCTTTATTTTTCGTCTCATTAGAATAATATAAAAATAAACTCCTCAAAACAACTTTTATTACAAATTTTCCAAAATCCATTCGAATTAACTGTTAAGGAATTTCGCTCCAGTTCAATAAAAAAGTTCAATTCGTGTTAATAGGCTGCTTATCGAGAACCTTATTTCCTCTCGTCGTTAAAGTTATCTTTATCGTGAACCTATCACGCAATATTTATGTATCTTAATAGTCACGCTGTCCACTAAAGTATCTGGGTCATCTATAAATTATTGTCACAAAGTTTTATGTTAAGAAATAGCCACATTTTTATCTTAATGTCTTATTTATTCTCGCTCCTTTCCCCGCGTTCGTGTCTTGCCAAATTGTTTCTTAAAGAGGATAATTAGAACATATATTATATGACTGTATTGATAATTATTTCTATGAAAATGAAAATAAGTCAAATGCTAGGCGATTATTTGTGCAAACCGTAAAATATTCGATAGTGCGACACGATTTGTTCACATTTAATTGATTAAAAAAATTTTGACTGAACAATTCCAAATATAAAGAAAAGTATATTTCTTCCATGTATTTTCTACGATGTAAACATATTATATAATTTATATGCTTAAAAATATCGTCATTTTCTGAAAACTATGAGAACTATATTTTCTGCTGATTTTTTAGTAACATTTTTTTACCATTTTTAATTTAGAAATTTTATATTTTTTTAACACTTTCAGTTTAGGTTTTGTCAAGTTGGGTTGTGTTTATAAAATGTTAGGTTGAGTTAGATTAGATTTACGTAGGTTGGGTTAGCATAGAGTGGGTCACGTTAGATTATGTTGGGTTAGATTATATCGAGTTAGGTTAATTTAGGACGAGATAGATAATTATAAAGGATTAGGTAAGTTAAGATTAAATTAGGTTGGCTTAAGATAAGTTAATAAATATTCTGTTGGGCTAGGTTAAGTTGGTTTAAGTAAGCTTAAATTAAGAATATATCTTCGCAAAGTGGGATATATAAGTTTTACTGTCATTTTTTAACCATGACCATATTTTGGACATGGTACATGCATTAAACCACAAAGGTTGCACCATATATATATATATATATGTTTCTCGAAAATAACGGAATCGTTCAGATGTGTTTTTTTATTTGAAAATTAATCTTATTAGACCAGCTACTTTAATATAATATTTAATCTTATTAACTGCCTATAAATTACCAAAATCTTGGAAAACGCTATTGAAGATAGGTGCGCCGAGACGTATTCTTGAGTATTACTCTCTAGAACTGGATGAACAGTAATACGGCCGGTGGCTTATGAATTTCAAATCTTCGATATTCGAATGACACCACCAAATTCGCAATTGACCGAAAGCATAAATCTGGATTGAATATTTGGATTGAATATTAGTCGCAATAAGATGAATATAATGATAGCTGACCGTATTTATGACAACTTCCCCGAACTCATATAAGTAGCGTATTGCTAGGTGGATCAATCGTAGGTTTAATTGGAGGCCTAAATTTTTAATTATAGCGGAACAACGATGCACTCAAAAGCCGTATGGCAGTTACGAGATCTTCTATGGATCATTTGATAAAAATATCATAGATCGAAAAATCACAAAAACTCAACTCGTTAGAGCATTAGTGATCCCCATTTTCTTCCATGCAGCAGAGAGCATGTTTATAGCATACATCATGGAAATTAGTGTACTCATCACTGTTATAGTTATAAACTTCAAATTTGGCTTCAAATATTCTAGTTTACTGGGCAGTTCTCACACCAGTGAACGTGAGGATCTAACAAAAATTTAATGATACTCATTAACCTAAGTAGTCATTGAAGTTAGAAAATTCGGTTTATATATAAATGTTCAATTTTATCGGGCAGTTCTCACACATGCAAATCCGAGGGTCTTATATCTGAGTAGTTTCTTCTTACGGAACCAAAGCAGCTAAACACATTATGTTTATATTCAAATACTAATTTTCCTTGGGCATTTCTCACGCTTATAGGTGGTATTATAACGATATAGCTTGACTATCAGTGTAATGTACTTAAATCCATGGAATTACGACTGAGAAGTACGTACATACATTATAATGTATTTCACAGTTTCATATTAAGTAAAAAACTGTATATAAATATTTTGGTTAATAATATGATGGATAAAATGAGATAGAAGACTTTTTTTTAAATTATATATTTACTTACAACAGCTTGCTTAATATTTTATCTTTATAAATAGAAGTATTCAAGAAAAATACATATCTGTTGCGTTTAATATTTTTGTCATACGATTTTTTTTGTTGTGGGTTTATTAAAATGTTTATTTCTGTATTTATATACAGCTCTAGGGTACTTTTGGGATGAAAAAAATTATTACTATCGAAAAACTAAAAAACAAAATCAATGTTGTTTTTTTTATGCCTTAACGGACAACAGATGGATATGTTCCATGAGGTTTCGTTTTTTCCCTTTTTGAGATAAGGAAATATTAATAATTGTAATTTTATATATCCAGAAATACAAAAACAATTAAAGAGTTGTTAATCTTTTAACGGAAGTGAAGTAATGCATTAGATCAATCAGTTTATTTCAACTCTTCACATTCCATAGGCAACGCTACAATGGCGTGCATATTTTTCAACTTTATAGGCGCCGTTGCAGTGAATAATATAACATTAATTGTCAACCGTTATTTCACTTACTCAATGTTTATTTCCTTCTAAGACGGCCAGCATGTAAAAAAAGGAGCGAATATATCATTTTGTAACTTCTACGTCCGTGACTGTTGTCAAAATTTAAGGTTTAGAATTTCTAAAAGTAAGTATAATATAGTTTTAATAAACGTAGAATGTGAGTGAAAAGATGATACGTAAAGTTTTAATATCATTAGGCTATTTATTTCTCTTGGGGTTGAAAGGAAGAAAGACAATTATTAAAACATGTGTTAGTGTTAGAAAGTCTTGGAGAGTTAGAACACGTTCAATATTGAAGAAATATGCACATAGAAGTTATTAAAATATGTTTATGCATATTCCATTACATTTAATGCTTTACAGAGACATTGATAAATACCGGTAATTTCAAAGAAACATGTGCAAACATTATATAATGCTGTGGGTGGTACATATAGTGAAAAAAAAACCTAAAATGTTAATTAAAATTATAAATACTTCAACTCATGCACGAATTACATATTATTAAATATATGGTGATACAACGGTTATTTTTTATTAGAAATTATCTGATCTTCTATTTTTTTAAGCTAATCAAAGAATTATCATACACCACATCCGTGTCTGAATATTGTAATCGTATGGAAAGTAAAATGGATTGGTTTAAAGAAAAAAGGTAATACTGAAATACAATTCAAGTAAATCTTAATTTATAAATAAGATCTTAGATCAGTTATTGGAAGTTAGGGATAAATTATATTTCTTTGAGTTATTAATTGATTTGTAGAGAATAATAACGAAAAACGGTATTAACGCCTAGCTGGTTAATTTGATAAATACTCATATATGGGTCTACTTTTAGAAACAAATTCGCAAACACCCGCACGCACGCACCCACGGACGCACGCACGCTGCGTGTGTGCGTCCGTGGTTCACGCACACAAGGATGCATTCACGCATGCACGCACCCACGCTTAATCTATTTTTTAATGCCTTGAATAGAAATAGAAATATATATTAAATACACCATTCAACAAGGGCATAATCTTTAATTTAAATACTAAATTGATATCGCTCAATGTTTACTGACCTCGAGTAACAAAAATTAATTAATTGAATGATTAACATAACGTTTTCCTCCGCTGCACCCGCCCACAAAATTTGAAAAACCGCGCACCATAACGTTGTTACCACACGAAAGTATTTAATTTACATTTTGCTTTTATTTTTAGGCAATAAAATAAAAAAATCAACAATAAAAACTTGCTATAAAGTCGCTATACGACTGACTAGTTATTCGATCTAAATAAATGTATAAAATTACTACTAACGATTACCATACAAGTACTAAATAGTACCACATAAACAATGTTTATAATCTATATATAATAGTAATAGCATCTGAATTTATTAAATTTTAGAAATTATTGAGAATAAAAATTTATAAAATTCATTATCTCCCAATTACACAATATGTTGAACAAAAATAAAGATTTTTTTGAATTATTGGTAATTTAATGGTAAGTAATAATTTAATTAATAAATGGTAATTTTACACTAATTCTTTACATAACGGCTACACCAAGATTAACGCATCTTGATTAACGATATTGATATTGTATCAATATAAATTTACCTATGATTATTACATATTAATAAACAAAAAAATTATAATATTAGGTTTAAAAAGAAATCAATGTTAAAACATTAAAAATAATTTATAAAAATTATTTTTATCTTTACACAAACAAAATTATTAATAACCGTGAAAAATCTGTTATAAAATTGTTAATATCTACTCTGTAAAAATTTGTTAATGTATTATATTAGTTACAAAGAGATGATCTTCAAAATAGTTTTATATAAAAAGTACCCTTGCAGCAAAGCGAAGATTATCCTTGTAAAGAATTGATAAGTATAGGGAAAATTATAAAGGTTACCCAGGAGAAATATTATAAAAGTTATGAGTGCGTGCTACGAACACAAGCCATACAACGAATGTCAAACGATGTTGATGTACTGCGGTAGGGACGAGTGCTAATGATAACAGTAAGCAAATTTTTAATTTTCTTTCCAAGTCAGCATCAGTTTTTACTTAGCGATTTTTATAGTTGTATAAGTTATGAATACCAAAATTATATGCTTTTTGGCGATTGCCATTTCAAGGGAATTACATAAACAAAATTTGAAAGACACATATATGGGGCAATTTTTTTTTTATATATTGAAGAAAAAAATATATAAATTATTCCCTTTTAATAAACGTGAAATACTTACAATGCGAAAAAAAATGTTTTTATTTATTTATATTAAGGTTTAGAATTTCTAAAAGTAAGGATACCTCCATCTATCCAGATGTTAGTATGGATTCTCTTATTTACTAAAGTTTTACAAATAAATTGAAATGCTGCTTACATTATTTTTATTAGTATTTAATAAACTATTGTTAGTACTTATTGAAGGACTAACAATAGTTTATTAAATACTAATAAAAATAATGTACGCAGCATTTCAATGTTATTGTAAAACTTTAGTAAATAAGAGAATCCATACTAACATCTGGATAGATCAATTGTTATATATCGATGCTAATGTTGCACTATATCTTCTAGAGCCGGTCGCAAGTTCGCGCAAAACAGTGCATTGGTAAACAATCTGGTACTAGAGTCAACTTCTTCCACTATGATTCGAAGCAAAACGACGCAATATACAATTAAGATGAGCATAGCGATGATCGATGAAAACAAACTCGAACATTCAATAACCGGAGTAGCATAAAACAGTACCGATAACGCAGGACAAATTGTAAAAATAAATAAACGGAGATGAAGGTACACCACGCTTGAAGGCGATATAACTAAAGCAGCTATTGCCATACTATATTTACGGAAACTACCCTTGCGGTTGATTCAGACCATTAAGAAATACACTCCGAATAGCTCTGGATCCATCATTCACTTCAACTATTCCATTTGGTTTACTAGGGTAACGCGTATTATTTGCTGCTTATCGATGATATCATTATTTCTAAATTGAGAAATTTTTTCCTTCGCTATTAATTAGCAGAAAAAAAATTTTAATTTAAAGCGATACATAATCTTAAGTTCACACGCATAAATAGCTTAATTTTATTAATACTTGTTAAATTACAAAATATTTCATGTTGCTTTCTGGGTAATACGATAAAGTTTTATGGAAATTGCTTATTGTATTATACAATACAGAGTTAAAAGGAGGATATCTTTAGAAAGAGCCTAATAAAATCTATAAGTTATTGCCTTAATTTGAGAATTAAATTAAAGATGTAGTACTCCTACATCTTATATCTGATTGTTAATGATTATATGTTAATTACAGATTCATCTTTTATTACACTGTCCCACTGAATATAAATAAAATAGAAGTAGGAACAAAAATTAAAAATATAAAATAGCTGATGTTATGAACCTCTGTCACTTATACTTAAAATTTTAAATTCAATGTTAAAAACATCATTGGTAATACCGGCCATAGAGCGTATATCGATTTAAAACAGTAAAAATTGCTTATTGAAGGACTAACAATAGTTTATTAATTATTTCAACAATTTTACTAAAAAAATTACCAAAATTATGAAAACTTTTAATTTCGCGGAAATTTTTGAGTTCATTGTTTTAACAAATTTGAGTCTCAATTCGTTTTCATGCTTGCTCATAACGTAATTTCCCCTTACCTTTAATCTCTAGTCACATAAATTGGACTGGACGTGCAGTTTCAGTGACCGCAGCGATTATACTACATCCAGCTATTTACCAACCCGAGCAGTCGTGCCCAAGAATTAAAAGGTATAATTGACAACATCTCTAAGAGAAATGCAGACATTTAAAAAACCGTAATGTGTCATTTCACAAATTTTTTAGAGGATGTATTTTTATTGGAATATAAAATAATCAAAAATGCAATTATAAAATTTCACATTTACACGGAAACTATTTAAACAATCAAAATTTAATTTTTTTTTCTAATTGAAATACAAATATTAGTCTGGCTTCATAATACCAGGCTTCATAAATAATTTCGATTAGAATATAATTTAAATTTAAGAAAAATTCACTTCAATTACTAATTAAAATTTTTAACGATTCAAAGATTTCACTTCAAGAACGTGGTATAGACCTTTACCTCGTTCTTTTTATTGCTACACGACTGGAAATATTACGAAATATCATCATGTTTCAAAAACTCTTTGTGCCAATTCTGTTGAATATATTCAATTTTTTTAATGGATTTAATTTTCCATTCATGGGATATAAAGTTACTTTTGATAAACTTAAATTATAAACCTAGTGTTTCGTAGTTCAAAATAAATTTGTTACAGAAATTACAAACAGAAAAATTGGAATGGTCTTGGAACTAATTATGTGTATAGCCGTAAATATTTCTGTTTGTTTACCGTAGTATATTTTTCAGAGATTACAGGTAGATAGCTAGATAGCACAATAAACATATACAAGTGTTATTTAATTAGCATAGCATAAATATTTCAAAATTTTTTTAAAATTAAAACGGGCTAAAAAGATGTTACGCATGCATGTTTGTATGTAATCCTTTGTTCTTGCATCGAAACGATATGTGGAAATTCTCTCCAAAACTTTTGATGAGGAAGTTTCTGAGCCAAATGCTAATTATTATGATAGGTAAATAAAGGCGGTAATAGAATGACCAATTTTTACTTTTATTAATCTTAACATATGTTTGTATGGACTATTTATTGTTATTTCACTAATTTCATTTTTGAAGTTATACTTCTTTAGGCGCGTTATGAAAAAATGATGAGAGTGAAATTTTAAGATTCGTCACACAAAAGTTACAGTATGAAGTTGCAGCGGTTGCAGTCTCGAAACAAAAGCTATTGGCACCATCGTCGCCTCTGTTCACTGTTTTCATATTCATAGTATTTATCCACATGTTTCTAGTGTCTACATTCACAAACGTATTTTAGTTTCATATAAGTGCGATTTATATATGTGCTGATAAATTATATTCAGTAGTGATTTAAATTCAATATTTTGAATAATATATTTACTATTCGTAAATATTAGTGAAAAAATTGTGTTTATAGACTTTTTCAAGTGCTCCAATATAATTAAGGTTATCTATCCGTATGTATTATTTAATGATGCCAAAGAAGTATAACTTCTCACGCGCGTACATAAGTACACGCACCATTTTTTTTATTCCTGAATTATCGCTTCCATGAATAAAATACTTCAGTTGTTAAATTAAAATGGAACATGAGAAAATTATTAAATTGCATTTTTTGCAATAATAATTTCATTTGTTAAAATTAATATATTCAAATTGTTAGAAATTAACTTAGACTCAATAAGCGCAGTACTTAAAGTAAAATACCATACTTTGAAAAAAAAAATTATCATTGTATTTTTGTCTAAGTGGCAGCGTAACTACTTTTTTTTCTTCTTCCAAATAAACACTTAAAAATTTTGTTATGCTACTTCAATCTCTTTAGCCACGAAAAGTCAATACGATATTCATTAATATTCCAATAATACTAAATTTTCAAATATAAAAGCACTTATGTACTATTGTCCAAAAACTATTTTCATTCTATTTTATGGTGGAAACTCTTCAAGTTATTATTGTATATTTGCTCGTACAGTTTTAAGTTAACCGTTTGATGTAGCAGTCTTTCGAGTCCTGCTGTTAGCTATGCTGGCAGATTTGTATGTTTGCAAATAAAATGTTTGATGAGGTTTTTCTAATGAATTTCATTTTTATGTTCTGCTATCGCAATATATTTCAATTTAATCAAATCGCACCCGATATTCGCTCTTTATTTGCCACTCAAATTAAAACTAGAAAGATGTTTTTCACATTATTTGAATTTTGAGGCTATTTAAATCGTATTTTTTGCATTTCTTGATTTTTAAACCATACTGTTTTTTTCAAGTGAAAATATAGTAAGTTTTAAGCTGTAAGTTCCAAGTATCTTTTTTAATATACATACATTTATAATGAATGAATATTTGTATTTTCTGGTGCTTCAAATTTCTGTAGGAATTCGTTTAATAATAACGTAAAACAGAGAACATGAAAATTATTTTAATATATTAAAAATCCCAATGTCAAATTAGATTAGAATTTAAAAAGCGTGTCTACAATAAGAATAAAAATAAGGTTCAAATAAATTTGAATACTATGACTCACAAAAAATATAATCACCTTTTTCAAATATATTATTTTTGACAGTCATCTGTTCAAAATAACTTACGTTGGTATTACAAATTTTAATATATTTATTCAAGCTAATTTAACATATACGACATTATTTTGTGTTTCAGTTGTGGTCTGTTGGTTACCTGATCTTCAGTTAAATCTGAAAAATTATTTTGACTTGCGTATTATATTGTACCTTATCTATATATTAATACATGAAGAGAAAATTGTGTACACCATTTTAAGCATATAGCACGCATAGCGGAATGTGAGATGTGGAATAGTTAAAGTTTATGTGGAGAAGGAGTGCAGAAAGCTAGGGGAAGGGGAAGGGGAAGGGGAAGGGGAAGGGGAAGGGGAAGGGGAAGGGGAAGGGGAAGGGGAAGGGGAAGGGGAAGGGGAAGGGGAAGGGGAAGGGGAAGGGGAAGGGGAAGGGGAAGGGGAAGGGGAAGGGGAAGGGGAAGGGGAAGGGGAAGGGGAAGGGGAAGGGGAAGGGGAAGGGGAAGGGGAAGGGGAAGGGGAAGGGGAAGGGGAAGGGGAAGGGGAAGGGGAAGGGGAAGGGGAAGGGGAAGGGGAAGGGGAAGGGGAAGGGGAAGGGGAAGGGGAAGGGGAAGGGGAAGGGGAAGGGGAAGGGGAAGGGGAAGGGGAAGGGGAAGGGGAAGGGGAAGGGGAAGGGGAAGGGGAAGGGGAAGGGGAAGGGGAAGGGGAAGGGGAAGGGGAAGGGGAAGGGGAAGGGGAAGGGGAAGGGGAAGGGGAAGGGGAAGGGGAAGGGGAAGGGGAAGGGGAAGGGGAAGGGGAAGGGGAAGGGGAAGGGGAAGGGGAAGGGGAAGGGGAAGGGGAAGGGGAAGGGGAAGGGGAAGGGGAAGGGGAAGGGGAAGGGGAAGGGGAAGGGGAAGGGGAAGGGGAAGGGGAAGGGGAAGGGGAAGGGGAAGGGGAAGGGGAAGGGGAAGGGGAAGGGGAAGGGGAAGGGGAAGGGGAAGGGGAAGGGGAAGGGGAAGGGGAAGGGGAAGGGAAGGGGAAGGGGAAGGGGAAGGGGAAGGGGAAGGGGAAGGGGAAGGGGAAGGGGAAGGGGAAGGGGAAGGGGAAGGGGAAGGGGAAGGGGAAGGGGAAGGGGAAGGGGAAGGGGAAGGGGAAGGGGAAGGGGAAGGGGAAGGGGAAGGGGAAGGGGAAGGGGAAGGGGAAGGGGAAGGGGAAGGGGAAGGGGAAGGGGAAGGGGAAGGGGAAGGGGAATTTCTAATTATTTTAGTTTTTATCAAAATTGAAAATTGGTATTAAACTTCAAAATTAAAATTCTTCTACCACGTGTGAATTGCACACATGATTTTATTTTCTTCTCTCTGGTGTACATGCATACCTACATACAAATACAATTAGATGAGTGCTACGTTTCCAACGGCACTGGCTAAAAAAAAATTGCAAATTTCTTTATGTTTGGAAACTAATTTATGCCGCAAAACTTCCAACTAAATATTCGTATTTACATTATCTTATACTTTTCAGTGCCCGTGTCATTCGGTTGTTATTTAAAGACTGTTCATTTTTTTTTTGTATAAAGTTGTCATCTTTTATTTTTGTGCCTATGATATGATATTTTACTCAGAATATCACGTATTCACGATGAATTCAATATTAAGAATACCTCATTTAATGAAATCGAAATTTAGGTTTCTGGTATTTAATGAACTGAAAGATATATAACAAACATGAACAAAAATTCATATACACAAAAATGCTCACATTTATATATATATATATATATATATATATATACATATATATATATATATATATATATATATATATATATATATATATATACGGACATATATGTAATATTCTTTCTTTCAGTTTCCTGTAGTCATTTCTTCAAACCTATATACATACATACATATTTATGCTTTTGTAAATCTATATATTTATATATATATATATATATATATATATATATATATATATATATATATATATATATATATATATATATATAAGAGTATTACCACTCACTTACTGACTCACTCATCACCAGATCTCTGAAACTATATAACCTGCAAACTTAAAATATTTGTGGAAAAAGATCAAAAAACTCAATTTTATTCGTAACAACCAAAAAAAAGCTGAGGATTGAAGATGTCTATCTTAAAGACGCCATGACAAGAACTATTGTAAAGTTTTCAGAGCTTGGAAATATAATTGTATTGTCGTCTTCTTTCACTAATGGAACTTGCTACATGCATGAACAAAATCATGATGGCATGACGTATTTGCGGCATTTTGAATAGCAAGATTTTTTTTTACATTAACTTCCAATCCTAATTGGTCCAGAATAAAAGCGCTTTAATTTCAAAGCCAAACTTCTTACCATCGACATGATATAGTACTAAGATTCTTCTACCGGATAAAAAGACAGAGAACCTTGTTAAAGGGAAATATTAAGTATTTAAATTTAAATTTATAACTTTTTTAATATATTCTTAATAAATATAAAAAAATTTGGTAAAAATAAAAAAAAATTACGTATAAAAATAGATTGTTTTTTTTTATCATTACAACTTAATTAATGTTTCTGAGAAATATAATACAAGCAGTGTTGAAATTTATATAAATTTATGAAAAAAATTTCCGTAATATATTTTCTAAATAATTATGAAAATTCTTTTAATTTTTTTTTCGGTAATGCATCTATTGTTAATTTCAATGATAGTGGTCACCCAGTGCTCTAAATTGAACCGTAATTCATTAAATTCTTAATTTTGAATGTTATTAAGGTTCTTTTGTCAAAGCGTATATCTCCATAACCATTGCATATATATATATATATATATATATATATATATATACACATATATATATATATATATATATATATATATATATATATACATATATATATATATATATATTTTTTTTTTTTTTTTTTTTTTTTATTTTCTGTTACGTTACCTGAGAGCATGTACAAACGCGCCATTAGCGTGTGTCATTTACCTTAATTCCTTGTAATACGAATAAAATTTACAATTTGGGATAGTTAAAAAAAGAAACGCAATTACAGCGATCATTCATTTCTATTTTTTGATGTAATTCATTGTCAGTTTAAATTTTTTTTAAGTTATTATTGAATCAAATAAACGTGAAATGAGACTTGATATTCATAGAAATATAGAATACATTGTTTTCATTTCCGATGGATTACATTTTATTATAGTAAGGTACAAAATTTTAAAACAGTTTGGAGATTATCTGCTACACATATATACAATATTTGTCAGCGTCAATTCATTTGTTTTTTTAGATAATGATAACAAACGTTCCAGGCTTCGCCGTTGCGTGTTACTGTTTTTAATTCTAAAATTCATCGTTATGCTAACGTGTTGTTTATAATAAATTGCGTCAATTTTAGAATCAAAGAAACTATTTTTTTCTGTGTGCATGATTTATATGTGTTTAATGTAAATAATTAATATACTTTATTCAGTTAATGATTGTTGGCAGTAAGAAGTTACTATACCGCAGGTTAACAGCCGTTTTATTGCACAAGTCTTCTTGGATATGAAACTCAGATTTATGAGGACATAGTGATGTGATTTTAGTACCCACATTGGCAATCCAAAGTGTGACATCTGTACGAGCCCCGGTACAGTTAATTTTATCCACTAATATTGTAACGATAAGGGGAAAATAAACCTTCTTGGCATTACTCCTTTCCTTTAAATGATTTTCCTGAATTTTATTTCGTATTATATAAAACAAATTGTTTTTAAATACACTTTTACCTTTTTTCAGTCCGTCCAGTATTGTTAGTGAGTAAATATATGCGTAGTAAAGTAAATATTCGCTATTTTCTTTAACAGTTATCGTCAACGTTTACTAAAAACTGTTTTACTATTTTTTATTTATGTGTTTGCTTGCTGCATATATTATGCTTAAATTTATATTAAAAATAAGTATAATTTAAGTTTTCTATCGCCTTTGACTTACTTTCTCAAACAAATCTCGTGACAAATCGTAATAACCCCTAATCATTCTTTAGTTGGATATTTGATACATTTCATTCCATAAAAGAGAAACGAAAAATCTGAATAGAATGAATTGCAAGCAAAGATTTTCCTAAATATTGTGTATTAAATTTATTATTCTTTTGATACGTAAAGCGAGAAAATTAATATTATGATAAAAAAGAATTATTCTCAGAATTATTGTGCAGTGGCAACTGACGTAATATAAATATTAATTCTGTTGGTTGCTGGAAAAATAACTTCTTTATGAATTCAAATTAATTTTGAATTCATAAAGAATCTACGGTTTGTGAATATTTTAGTTCGTGAGGTTTTTCACTAATTTAAATATACATCCGAGGAATGGTTATTTAAGACTAATAAAATCTTAACTTTGTTTAGGTTAATTCGAATAGCTCTAAGTAGTATTGTGAAAATATTAAGTCTTATTTTCATTTTAATATAATCATATGGTTACATGAAGATTAGTGGTAATATCAATATATTCATAACTAGCAATGCCTACGACTTTGTTCGCGTGAAATTCGGAATAAGAAAAGTTATTAGAATTCATTTTCACCTGCTGCTCTTGGGTATAAACTATTACCACACCAAATTTCATCCAAATCCATCTAGTGGATTTCGCGAGATCGTCGAATAAATTAACATACAGACAGACAGACAAAAATTCTATAAACAGGTTTTCCGGCATCTATTATAATTTTTTATGCTAAATCAATCACTCTTTTTAAATATTTTCTATGTGCAGTATTTATTCTGTGACAATTTTATTATGTGTACAGATAGATTTCGATGAATTATAAGGTGCGATGAAAATTGGCATAAAAGTAGTATATATTAAATATTTAGTTTTCACTCATCTTTCATTATATTGGTACAAAGAATACGTATATCTTTAAATTAGAAATAAATTGAATATTGCTTAAATTAAATTTCGGAAATCTCGAAATTTTCTATTTGAATTCATTATGACTTTAGTTAAATTCAAACATTATTCCGCGTTTTTATAATAAGAAGCTTCGTCCCACATGGGCATTTATTTTAATCCTCCTTTTTTAATTATAATAAATCTGATTATTTTCCTTCCAATGTTTTCAATATTTTAGTTATTTATTTTGTACATTATACCAATACAGAAGTGTGAGGGCTGAATCTTTTGACATGAAAAACCCTAGAAAAATGATTAATAAGTAACTATATATAAACTTCTTTGTCGTGTAAAATTTTCCGTTCATATAATAAAGTTATTATAAGTTAAATGAAAAGGTAACCAGTGATATATCCACTTACATTTTCTGTATTTAATTTTGTAATATAATAATTATAATACTACGTAGATAACGATGTTTACGTAGTATTTAAACTAAGAGCTCTATATCTATAATTACGAGTTAATATCTTTGAAAGTATAATAATCCATAGTTCCAATATAGTTGAGCTTAAATCTACCCTTAAATTTACACGAAAGTACATTTTTAATGCTTTTTTTTAATAATCGATAACGTGCACAGTTCAATAGCTACTCTAGTTACCTCACATTTAGTTTCTTTCTCTACTTCAAAGCGGGATTTGAGATCTGCGTAACATAAGTTTTACAGCAATTTCTATATATTCGAACAGCAGTTGTTAATTATCTGAATTAATATTACCGACTGAATCAACAATATTTTGTGAGTTAGTCTATGAACCGTATTATATACCGTAGTAGTTATATTTATATTTATTTTATTTGGATTTTACTGAATATAGAATGTAATGGGAAGATACTGGAGTATAAAATTAGGGGAAAATTAAATAGTAGGTAAACACGAATACTAATTAATAGATAAAAACTAAACTTGCATCAGTTTTATTAACAGAAATCAAAAAGAAAACAATTTAATATAGTCATCTACATATACGTTGAAGTACACTTATATTGTTACTTTTATAATTTTCTTTGAAAATTTTATTCGGAGTATGAAATTAAGAATGGGGATTGTCCACAAACGGGCTCAAGTAATAAACTCCGTACCTAAAAGATAAAAATAGCAGCCTTATTATGAAACACCAATTATTGTGTGACGTTCAGAGAGACTGACAACAGCAACTAATATTATTAAGTCGATTACTTGAAATTTTCAAAATTTCTTTCCATATATGTATAGGATCTTTAAAGAGTGCCCCTCCTCATTTTCCTTCGTATTTTTTATTCATGATTCCTCATATTCTGACATTTCTGAATCTATTTGGATATTTTTTCATTATTTTGAAAGGTATACTCCCAGTACCATAACATAATTTGAATGTACCTATGGAATGTAAGATGTTCATCAAATTCCCCAAAAATTTTAAACTATTGGTGCCATGATCGTGTTTTGGGTGATAAAGGACCAACCAATTTTGGATAAACATCCAAATTGGTTTCATCCAAATGGATTTCATAAAGATTTAGTTTGAATCTGACCACGGAAAATGAATATATACCGTATTATTTCTTAACATTGAACAGTTAGTAGTTTAAACCAATTGGATGATTATTTTTCCTGTATTTTCGTTCCCCTCCCTTTGAAAAGTTATTTAGAATCTGACCATGGGAATTGAAGCATACCATAGATTTTCGCAATACTGAACAACCATAGGTGCTGTAGCTCATCGATCATAGCATAGGTGCCCCTATACATAAGATTGAATGACTATATAATAGGACACGACTGAGGCGATATAAATTTACTCTTTAGTAAAATCAGGGCGCAATGAAGAAATTGGAAGGTAGTGATAGGAACTCTTCAGTGACGAGAAGCAAACTCATCAAGTTTGAACCCGTTTGAATTGTCTTGACTTAGCCAGAAAGTATTAGGGTAAATAGGAAAGGACAAACGAGTATGTACAATATTATTTCAATCTTTAATCCATAAATATTTATGCTGCAGGAAGACTACCTGCCAAAACCTTGAGACTTGAAAATATGCTGTTTTGAAATTATAATTATGGGTCTTAAGCAGAGATTCCGTCATTAGACTCCGGGTTTCAACACTTCAGTCCTGGTGCAGCAAGTGTACTGCCTCTTTAACTGCAATATTTGAGAATTAGTCGTTTTTAAAATAGTATTGTTGGTCTCAAGCAGAAACTTTATTTTTAAACTCTGGGTTTCAACTCCTAAATATTTATGCCGCAGGAGTACTGTTTACCTAAATCGTGAGATTTGGAGATCTTCTGTTTTTAAATTAGCATTGTGAGTCTCAAGCAGAGACTCTGCTAGTAAATTTCAAGTTCCAATTGCTCTATCTCGAGGCTCTAGGGGTACTTACTGCCTGCTCAAATCTTGAGACTTGGAAATCTGCTGTTTTTAAATTAGAGTTATTGATCTCAAAGAGAGATTGCAACTGAACTCTAAGTTCCTTTCCTTATTCTTAATACAGTGGAAGTACTGCCTGATTGACTCATGAAACTTGAGGATCCGCTGTTTATGTTAGTATTGTGGGTCTCAAGATGAAACTCTGCTATTAAACTTCCGGTCGAAAAATCCCAGTCGTAAGGTTGCAGCAATACTGTCTGCTGAAACCATTAGACTTACAAATCTGTTATCTTTAAGTCTCTGCTACTAAACTTTGAGTTCCAGTCCTCAGTCTTGACGCTGTGGATATATTTTTTTGCTTAAACCGTGAAGACTTCACGAACTGCTATTTTTAAATTAGTATTGTGGGACTTAATTGGATCTGTGATTAAAATTTGAATTTCTGCTCCTCAGTCCTCACGTTGCGTGCCTACTTTAAAAATGGGATTTAATGGCATGCAGTTTTAAAATAAATTACTATTTTGAGTCTCAAACAAGAACTTTACCATTTAACACCGGATTTCAATCTTTTATGCTGATTCCATGTCGATCCATTGGTATAGCCTGTTCCGTGTATGTTAACTTGTATGTGTAGAATTAATCGACCAATTGTGTGATTATTTTTATATTTTAATGACCGCAAAGTAGTAACATAATTATGGTATACCATAGAAATCTTCCATAATGTACAGCACAGGTGACGTGACCGAATTTGGAATATATAGGTCTAACGTTAATTTAATAATGAAGTCCCCAAACTTTTGACATGACTAAGGGCAGTATATATCTGCGCTTTAGCAAATTCAAGGTACAAACATGGAACTGGGAATTGGTGACGCCCTGTAATCAGTCATTTTAATGATGAGGAGTAATGCTCATGGAGTATGTAATCGTTTCACTTTTATTGACGTGAGGAAGAAATGAAGAAAATAAATAAGTAGGTACACAAATATACAAGTAACATATTAGTTGGTACGTAGATAATTAAGTTTCGTACTTAAAATAAAGGTAGGTAAGTGTACAAATTCTGCACAAAGGTACATATCAACTGGAACATTAGTAGGCAGAAATATAGTATATAAAGTTAAATAAAGGCTTAAAGCATTAACTATTTTGAAGCCAAAAGCATATTTGTCCGAATATACGTATTTATGTGTGTATACATATGTAGATTTGTGCAAATACATTTAAGTTCATTAAATGCTGCAAATATCTGTTTCGATTTCACTAAACGAAATATTATTTTATTGAATTCATGGTAAGTTCATGAACTTATTAGTAATATAAGTACTCGTATAGGTTATAATAAGCACTAAAGATGAAAAAAATATAATTTTTACAAACAAATTTAGCAACATCAAATAACCGCCGAATAAAAAGCGCTCTAAAAAGTACAATATAATGAAAATACGAGTACCCAGTTGGGACTTTTGTGGTAAAATATTTTTATCGAACATAAATTAATTTGCAAAGTACTGTCAGTTCCACAGCTTCGGTCAGTATCGGTGCAGTTTCTTTTAAAGTAGGCGTCGTTTCCAGTGAAATTTAACTTATGTGTGTGGATGTGTGTGAACTCGAGAGCATCGCGTCGATTACAAAGTTTTTTGCATTTTTCAAATTAATTTATGTTCGGAAACGATATTTCGCCGCAAAATCCCAATCGATTAATTTTAACACATAAGAGTGTTAATAGTATAGCGTAAAGTGAAATTTATTGAGAAACTCGTCATCCGTATAATTGTATAAATGCATTGTAATTTTTAGAATTCAATTGCGAGGTAATGGAGACGTATGAAAAATCGTATATTGATATAAAAGCAAATTGTGTTAATAAAATGTGTGAAAAATACGTTACGTTCCGTATACATCATAAAATACTGCTTCTTAGAATTATTCAACTGACCGCAGTGGACGTGACGACCATCGATAACATACTTTCCAATATTCTAGATAGTTTATAAGTGAATGTGATTAGACCGTTTTCAATTATCATAAACTCTAAATAATTCACCGGATCCCGGGTATGAAACTCTTAGCGCGCGTGCTCTACTCGCAATTTTCACCGTTATCATAATCGTTCTATCGCCCAATAAATATTAAAAATCAGTTTTTAGTTTATTAAAATTGTTACATATTATATCAATAAAACTCTGTGGAAAAAAATAATAATAGAAAAAAGTCGCTGAATAGTTAAAGTCGAGCGTCAAATAAGTCACGCCCCAGAATTTGGGTGTTGCGTTGTTTTCGTTTCTATGGTGGTATTACGTTCGGAGAGTTCACCTTGTGAATATTGTTCTTAAAGTTATTATGTTGTTTTAGAATGGTGTTTTCTTTTTTTTCAATTAATTGTATTTAATGTTATTATTAAAAACTGTAGCCATTATCAAATTTACTAGATACCGTCAATTTGAAAATGCAGTCTAAACCATTGGATAATCAAAAAAGTTATAAAAAAGAAATTCCCAAAAACAAAACTTCAATATCGAGTACAGTGTGAGAACATGAGTATTATTTATTTAACTTATAAATAAAACATGAGTATGGTAAAAATTGTAGGTATTTGCTTTAATTTTTAATGAGATTTTCAGTCAGCTGCTTATCCCGAATTAAGTTAATGTACTAGAGGCGTATGACTCGGTCGTTATTTTGACAAACTTCTAGTTATTAGTAAATGAGATTGACGTGTCCCATAATAGTGATAGTTAAAAATTCTAACGATTACACTACTTTGGTTATCCAACCGTAATACAAAATCAGTAAATGAGTTTTAATGACATTGTGAATTCAATCGTCAAAACGAAATCGTTAAACATTATGTTAAAATTCAACATATTGGTAAACATTTCACTTACCTTAATCTCTGTACGTTAATTTTTGAAAGATTTGTATATCGTTTTATAAACATTTCTATAACATGGACTACTAAACAATTGTATTTACGGCCAAGTAATCTTTAAGTTCTAAACCTCTGCCTTGTGTCACTTACCTTAATCACAGTACGTTAACTTTTGGAACTTTTGTATATCGTTATATAAACATTTTTCTATAACATGGACTACTAAACAATTCTATTTAAGGCCAAGTTATATTTAAGTTCTAAACCTCTGCCTTGTGTCACTTACCTTAATCACTGTACGTTAACTTTTGAAACTTTTGCATATCGTTATATAAACATTTCCATAGCATGGACTACTAAACAATTATATTTACAGTCAAGTTATATTTAAGTTCTAAACCTCTGCCTTGTGTCTAATAAGTGTGCCTCGAAAGAAACTCACTCGCTTTCCAAAAACGATGAATTAATTTAGCCAAAGTGATATTTTAAAAAATATATTTCGAAATCTACTGCAGGAATTTTGATGAAGTTTGGTATGGTTATAGTATAATTGTGTATACTTAAACTTATATCTATATTTAAAATGTGACTAATAAAATACAAATTAGAAACAATAGAAAAACTGTTAAAAAAATGCCAAAAAAATTAGAAATATTTTTAAAGGGATATTTTACGTTATTTAATTTATACCTAGCACAAGTTATTTAACATTTTATACCTGCAAATAAAATACGTTCAATTTCCGAGAACATGAATTATTACATCATTCTTTCTTCGGACAGACTTCTAAGCAAATATCCCCAATCCCTTGTACATTACTGTTTTCACTGAGGCCTGGATATGTGTTGAGAAATTCACAAAGATTTCAAAATATTAATTTCATTAAACTAAGTTATATTACGAAAATTGTATTGAGAGAAAAAATTGTTTTAAATTCTAATAATTTTGCTTATACCCAGTTCCATGCGAAGGAAATCGCATCGCCATATTTAGTGTATATATTTTCTGTCAAATATAAAATACGTAATATTAATTACCTGCTTTGATTATAGTAAAAGCTACACATCTAAATTAAATACTACAATATATTTTTTTTTCATAATAACATTTTAAAAAGAAGTATTACATTTCACGCGTCTAGCGATTCGTGCTCTTCCTCGATTTCTCTAGCAGGAAGAAAGCATATCATTTTCCTTAATATTTATATTATAGCACATCACACTTCAGTAAGAGACGATCGATAAAAAGAAAATTTTCCACAGTACACTAAAGTTAATACGGCCAATGATCCTTTGCCATTAAGTATATTTTTTAACATTCTTATAATTTCCACGAGTATATTTCAGAACATTTTGTGACTTTATTTCATTAGAGATCGTATACTTTCTCCACAAAGAAAATATCTACATCGTCGCTGTAGGAAAGGTTTAATATTAAATGTAAGGTAATAAAATTATTCGTCCTTTGTTATGTGAAATAAGAGTTATTTTCCGAATTAATGGACAGTAGCAACTTGTGGTAAAATAAATATTGAGTCGACGTCGGTAGCGGAAAAAATATCTTTGTGAATGTAAAAGGAAATGAACGAAACTCGAGAGTGCTTGAATGATTTAGCATTTAGGGTTTTTTTTCATTAAGTTAAATTTATTTCAGGGAAAAGATAATTTAACTTAAATATCTGTGAATTCTCAAACTGTATGTTATTTGAAAATGTTGTAACTGATACAGAATGACTAGAAAAGTCACAGAAAGTGGGACACACATACTATTAAATACAATTTATGAATTCCTAATTAAGTGTTTATATCAATATTTTTTTGTTAAATATACTATTAAATATTTCAGATATTTTTTTGAAATGAAATATAATTTAATTTGAAAGCTAATATTTTCAGTCATGAAATTTTATGTACGTAAATGGGATAATTTTGTGTTCATATTTAAGTACATAAAAATTGACATTTTCGTCCATAAAGTAGATAAGTTTTACTCATATTTTTATTTCGTAGTTTTCTATATTATTCCAGAGTATTCACTTGCTGAGAAAACTGAATATTGTAACCTTTGTTTTTTTTCAGCACAATTTGGGAAAAGCATAATTCAGGACTTTTACGTGAAGAAGTTTTATTTAGTGCCTCGCCAATCGAGCATAGTGTATAATTTTAATCTAATTATGCTAGAATGCTATTATTTTCGTCTTATTTCTTTCGCTTGTAATATTTTTATAAATTATTCAAGAACTACAAATATTAATTTGTAAGTTGATGAATGGATTTTATTCTGTCATGGATCTTTTCATAGTAAGCGCAATGTGTATTTCGTTAAAAATAACTTTAATTTATAATTTTGTAATTTATTACTTTCTCTTTGTATATGTAATTTATATCCAGTTATTTTAATTGAAGGAAAAGTAATGGTTTTAGTATAAAGTTCGCAGAATAATTTTAAAATTATATTCACGTCAATTTTTCATATTTTCTTCACCGGTAGAAGCAATATTATCGAGGAAAAGATATTTTTAATAATATTCTATCCTTTGCCCACTTTAGGAAAGTAGGTGGAATCAAGCTTATTTTCTCCGATATTAAATTTTTTTACGTTGAAACAGAAGTGGCGGCCGAAATTAAAAATTATTTCTGATAAAACTTAATCATAATCTGACATAACATCTATGTTTCTTTTATGACTTTATTTCTTCACAGATTTAAACTAATTTACAAGTTAAGAATTTTAATAGGCGACGTATTTGTATATTATGATTATAATCGACTCCTATTCAATTTAAGTTTTCGTTTTTCCCTTTTGGATCATAGCTTAATTCTCTTCTTGCTTACAGAAAGCATTCAGAACCTTAAGTATTTAATCTGTTATTTTTATTAATAAAATATAAGCTTAAACTGAAGCAATAAATAAAGAGTAGTTTAAGCAGGAATAAAAAAATCCTAAAAATTGAAAAATGCCTTCAATTTTGTAAAATGTCAATATTACGAATTCAGCAGAAAGCAGATATAGAATGAATTTTATACATTGAAAATATTTTAAAAATTGTGATTGATTTAGCATATAGAGTGATAGTAGAAGCCAGAAAACGTGTTTTTTGAATTCTGGTCTTCCTGTCTGCCAGTCTATCTGTCTGTGTGTTAAATTATTCTTCAGTCACATAAATCTTGATATTACAGTTATAAAAAAACTTCCCCGCTTGGTGAATATTACGATATTGGTACTGTTAACACCACCTATTGGAATTTCTAGTCAACTTTATGCTCACACAGTATTAAGACAGAGAGAGGAAACAAAAAATTCCTGATAATTTCGCTTATATCGAACTCCATGCGAACGAAGTTACGTCGGCACAACTAGTTTACATATATTTTCTGTCAAATATAAATTACATATTACTAATTAACAGCGTTGCTTACAAAAACACTACACATCTTAACTAAATTCTTTTAAATTAACTATATGTTTTTTCAAAATAACATTTCATAAATAAATCATATTTCACACGTGTAACGGTTCGCGCCCTTAATTTATCTACCAAGGAGAATGAATATTATTTTCCCTTAATATTTATTTTTTAGCATATCTTACTTCGGTGAGAGACGATCAGTATAAAATAAAGTACGCACCGCTTATTAAATTTAATACTGCCAATAATCCCTTGACACTCAGTGTTATTTTTATAACTCTCTTGTTATATCCACAAGTATATTTTAAAACATTTTGTGACTTTCTTTCATTAAAGATCAAATACTTTCTCCACAAAGAAGGTATCTACATCGGCCCTGTGGTAAAGGTTTAATATTAAATGTTAAGTAATGAAATTATTATCCTTTTGTTACGTGAAACAAGAGTTATTTTCTGATTTAATGGACAGTAGAACATTGTTATAAAATAAATATTGAGGCGACGTCGGTAGTGGAAAAAATATCTTTGTGAATTCAAAAGGAAATGAACGAAAATCGAGAGTGCTTGAATAATTCAGTGCTTAGGGTTTTTTAATTTAGTTAAATTTACTTCAGGGAAAAGGGGTTTTAATGTAAATATCTGTAAAATCTCAAACTTGTAAAAGTTACTTCGAAATGTTGTAAATAATACTAAATAACTTTTCTGTACTGAAAGTGGTACCAATACACACATAATTAAAAATAACATTTTTAAGTTATACTTCCTAATTAAGTGATTATATTTATATTTTTTGTTAAATATTCTATTTAATATTTCAGACGTTTACATTTTTTTGAGATGAAATATAATTTAAGCAAAATAATTTAACTTATCTGATACTTAGCTAATAGATATTTTCAATTGCGAAATTTTATGTAGGTAATTGAGATAATATGTTTATTTTAAACTAATATTTTTAGTGCGTAGTTTTCTATGTTATTTCAGAGTATTCAATTATTGAATAAACTGAATGTTGTTAATTTTATTTATTTTTTCAACATAATATGTCTGAACTCCTATGTGGAAAAAGGTTAAAGTAAAGGTTTAGAATAGTGTACGATTTCTATTAAATTATTCTAGTTTGCTATTGTTTCTGTTTATTTATTTTTATTGTAGTATTATAACTCATTTTTCAAGTATCTATGTTAGCTTGTAAGTTCATGAATGAATTTTATACGCTCATGATTCTTTTTATAGTGATCGAGCTGTTCATTTGGTTTATAATAATTTTAATTTATAATTATCTAATTTATTTTCTTTATATATACTTAATTTATATCTAGTTACATTGATTGATATGAAAAGAAGGGTTTCAGTAATAATTCCGCAGAATAATTTTCAAATTAAATTCACGTTTATTTTTAATATTTTCTTCGCTGGCAGAAGCAATAATACAGAGGAGTGAATATTATCAAAAATTATCTATATATACTTTCGTAAAGTGTGGCCAACACTTTAAGTATGTAGATTTTCCATTTATTTCTCCGATAATAAATTATTTTACGTTCAAACAAGAATGACGGCTGAAATTCAAAATTAATTCTTATAAACTTTCTATCATCACACATTACGTCTCTGCCCTTTTTGTGGCTCTTCACCTTCACAAATTTAAATCTACACATTCAGTTTAGAATTTTTGTAAACAACGGTATTCAGATATTCTGATTGTTGTAAAATTGTAATCGACTTTTATTCAATTTAAGTTTTCGTTCTTTGCCATTTGTATCGTAATTTCATTCTGTTCTTGCTTATGTGAAAGCATTACGACGCTCAGATATTGAATCTTTTATAATTAACAGTAAAATGTAAATCTCAAACGAAGCAATAAAAATATATGTCATATAATTGGAAATAAAAAAAATGCGTTACAAACCTGACATCGTAATACATGTTTTTTTAGTGTAAAGGCAAAGTTCGATTTTGCGTATATTAATTGATGTTATTAGTTTTCAAAAGTGTACAATTTTCCTCGAAACTTCAAAATTATTTTTCAAAATTATGAATTCCGCAGAATGCAAACAGGAATTATAAATTTTCTAATCCTTTCTACTTGACCGAATGTTACTTTAAAATTACTGAATTGTATATAGGAAAGTATTTGAAATCAGCAATTTTTTATGTTAAGGTTTTACTTATAAATCTAAAAAAATTGCCTATTTTTTTGTACACATCGATTATTTGTTGAAAAAATGTTGAAAATAAAAAAAAAAGTATATATATATATATATGTATATGTATATATATGTGTGTGTGTGTGTGTGTGTGTGTAGTGAAGTAACTCAAAGCCTGTTAAAAAAACAATTTTATTTTTTGATATTATGATTTATTTTTTTGGTTGGGATAATTAAAACTTATTAGGAATTATTTTCTTAGATTACTGAATGAATATAAAATATATTCCCATATTTTGTACACTTTATTAAAAGTTATGCAGAAAAATGATGTAGTTTTCCATAAGTGTCTATTACCTATGTCCATGTGTACTTTTGTATAAGCGGGGAATTTATTCGTACATGATAAAATTATTGAATACGTGATCAAATAAACTAAAGAATTCATTAAAAAATGTTGCATCATACGGCTAAAAGAGTGAATGTTGAACAACTGGCACTGTCGTGATCTGAACATTGTTCGAATTATTTTACATCGCTGGAACCTTGTTAGTGTCCATGGGAATTCAGAGCATTTGTATGTTTTTTAAGTTTAAATAAGATTTTTAGTACCAAAATATTCAGAAAAGAACACGTAGCAAAGTATAAGGAATCAATAATTATTTTATTTAGGTTGCGTATTAAGTTATTTAAAACTTAAAAAGGTCAAAGTGGCTATGCGCGACCACTGCCATTTCAAATGATTGCGCGATCGCTTGAAGGTTAAACCGGCTAAAGAAATACTGACTTTCTCGAACTCATTGTTGAAAAATTTGAGTGTGCTGGCACTCCAGCAGAAGAGATGGAAAAAGGTTAACTATCTTTCATTTTCGTTTCAGAGACCTATCAAATCAAACCCCATGAGTGAATGTACAAAAATGTTTTGATTTCCACTTTACATGGTACATTAGGTATTTTAGTAAGATTTTTGGTTTAAAAATATTTCCAAATTTGATGAAAGTTGGTTCTTTAAAGGGTTTCTTTGTTGGAAAGGTCTCGTTTGTGGGTTCTGGCACTCCAGCAGAGTAGATTATTTGCAAAAATAATATTCGATGAAGACGCTTCAGAGAGAAAAAATGGTTGACGGTCTTTCATTTTTGTTTCAGAGTCCTATCCATTGAAATAAAAAAATCTTTTTATTTCTACTTTAAATGGAGAATATTAAGTTTTCATTAAAATTTTCTACGTATTTGAGACATATTAAGTATCCATTTAAAAAATTGTAAGAAAAAATAACCAATAAATAAAAAAATAACCAATAAATAAAAAAAATAAATAAAAAATTGTAAGATAAAAAAACCGCAGAAACTATGTAGCTGTGACGGATGGACCGACGAATGACGATAGGATATTGCGAAATTATGAGAATTTTGTAGTATACTCTAGAATAAAGAAAGGCAAAGCGAAGTGTGTAAAATTTTTATAAAATATTTAAAAGTTCGTAATAATAAAGGGCGATAAATTTATATTTAAAAACTTTTCAAAATTTTAAAAAAAAAATAAAGAACGAAACGGTAAAATATTATCTAATTCGATTTCACACAAAAATGAGAATTAGATATAGGTTTCGTTGCATTACAACATCTTCAGGTGGGTTATTAGCAAAGATGCCATCTGAAATGTTGTAATACAACGAAACTTAAATTGTGGTAAAGAAAAAGAAATTGCAATTACCATCCGCATCCCTCCTATATTTTTTCTCTATACGTTTTTACTGTACTTTAAAAATAAAACATTGGAAGGAGTCAAATGATAACCTCATGTGTTAGTATAATTCAGAAATTATTGTGATATTTATATAAAGTGATAATACATAAGAAAATATATTTTATTAGCTTGTTGTCAACGTATGATAACAAACTTCAAGTTTTGGAATTGTATTTTTGTATGCATATTATTAATAGCTTTTCATTTAACATTATAGTGACTATCATACCGAAGGAAAATTTCTCACAATAAAAAAGTGTATATCTAGTTACTTATTAACCATTTTTCTATGGTTTTTGATGTCACAAGATTGAGCCCTAACACTTTTGTATTGGAGTAACGCAGATAATAAATAAATTAAGTATTGAAAACAAAAATAAAATAATCAGATTTATTATTATTAAAAAAGAAGGTTAAAAACAAAATTCAGTCATGGTGCCATATTTTGCCCATGTGGGACAAAGTTTCTTGTCATAAAACCGCGGAATAATATTTGTCATGATAAATTCAAATAGAAAATTTTGAGATTTACAAAAGATAATTTAAACAATATTCAATTTAGTTCTAAATTAAAGACATACGTAGTCTTTCGACTAATATAATGATGGATGCGTGGAAAACTGAATATTTAGTATATACTCTTTTTATGCCAATTCTCGTCACATTTTGGTGTCTAATTATTCAATGAAATCTATATATATATATATATATATATATATATATATATATATATATGTATAATAAAATTGTAACAAAGTGAATTCCGTACATGCAAAATATATTAAAAAGAATGATTGATTTAGCGCAAAAAATTAAAATATAAAATTATAATAAAACTAGTATATAGAATTTTCGTATGTCTGTATGTATGTTAATTATTCGGCAATCGCGCGGAATCTACTAGACGGAATTTTGTATGGTAATAGTTTATACCCAAGAGATTGAAATTTGGATTTAAAAATAAAGGAACATGAAAGGTAATTATAATAACTTTTGTTACACCAAATTTCACGCTAACAAAGTTGTATGTACTGCTATACGCGAACAAAGTTGTATGTACTGTTATACTAGAATGAAAATAAGAATTAATATTTTCTTAATACAACTTAAAGCTGTTAGAATTAACTTAAACAAATTTTCACGCTGTACATTTCAAAAGAATAATAAATTGATTACCCAATATTTAGGAAAATCTTTGCTTCCAGTTCATCCTATTTAGATTTTTCGTTTTTCTTTTATGGAACGAAATGTATTAGATACCTAAATAAAGAAAGATTAGGATTTATTATGGTTTGTAACGAGATTTGTTCGGGAAAGTAACTCGAAGGCGATGAGAAAATTAAATTACACTTGTTTGTTTATGTGGATTTAAACGTAATACATGCAGCAAGCAATGTAATGAAATAGTTTTTAATAAACGTCGGCGGTAAATGTTAAGGAAAACAGTGAATATTTACTTCATTACGCACATATTCACTCACTAAAAATACTGAAAAACTTGATGTAGTAAATTTCCTAACTCATTCAATTTAGAAGTTACAAGCCTGTGACTAATAAGAAAACAGGTAACATTACGATAAAAAAGAGTTCTTTAGAACACTTCGGGTACGAAACCTTAAAAAATATTTTATAAGTTGATTTCAAATTATTATGGTTGGGTTTCGAATAATTTCTGAAACACTATTTCATGTCATTATTGTTGCAATTTGTTATTATTCTTTTAATTTAGCAAATACATTTATTTAACTGGGTGGTTCTTATTGAAAGAACATTGTATAAAACAACTGTATTATTGTATAAAAATACGCTAAGCCTTAGACGTGGTAGCGTCAATCGAGTAAAATATTTTAATGAAAATTTATTTCCGTGGTTCAGAATAGCTTTCGTTACGATACACTCATAACTTTTTCCCACAAACTGCGTTATTTCCACAGTTCGTTCTACACTCACGTATTTTTGGACTCATATTTAAAAGAATTTAAAAAAAAAATTAGGATAATTCAGAAATATGTATAATATTTAAGTACAGTGACAATACACAACAAAATATATTTCATGATCTTTTTATCAAAATTTTTATAAAGCAATTAAAATATATTCACTAAAAACTGAACTCAAAAACATACATTTAAATGAAAGTTATCAGTTTATATATTAAACTATTTCTATAGGTTTTATGATAGTTAAGATATCTTATATGTAGTAATATTTCGTCTTGTAAGTCTCAAATAACATAAATATGACCCAATAATCATGAACTTTGAGTTGCGAAATTACAGTTTACGTATATTTTAGTTTTAGTTACGACTTTAGTGAGACGGTAAAGCATCCTTTACGAGCAGTGGAAGGATGAACCGTGAAATTTAGATCGTAAATAATAATTCCGATGCATAAAATTTTGAAATGCTTTTTTTGTCTAACGTACTGTAAAAAAGTCATATATAATAAACTTGTGGATAAAATATATAGATACGAATCGCATTTTTGTCATAACGACCTTAGAAAATTTGAGACGCAACTAATAACAGAAATACCTATAATCTTAAAGAGTTTAATTCATTAATATTATTATTCGTTATTAAGTTTTTTAATTCATATTAATTGCGGGTTTCCAATTTGATAAATTAAATAAAAAAATAATTAGTATAAACCAATATCACATGCGAGAAACATCGATCAAATGGTTATCAAAAATTTGAAAGGATTACAGGCGCAAGCACTTCTTTCCCTTATGTTTTTTTATATAAATTTAAAAAGCTCACTTATTAAAAGTGATGCTTTTAAATAAATGAACGAATTAAAATAAAATAAATAAAAACTCGTAATAAAACTGTTTGCGCCGCTTTCTCCGTTATGTTTAATTACGTTTCATTGCTGTCATGTGGTGTAAAAAATTTAGTTAATTTTGAAAAGAAATATTTTCATAAACAATAATAAATAGATATATCTACAGTAGACTTGTTTCTTTATCTGGTAGGGGAAAAATTAATCGTTTTCATTTTTCGTCTCTTTTCCCGAAATAATTTTATGATTCGTACTATTATCTCGTATGTCTCTCATTATGTCCTCTATAAATATATAAAAAGTTGTGAAAAAAAACTGTGTGTGCTCATTAAATCTCCCTTTCGAACTGATCTGTAAATGAGTATCAATTCACTATATCGTAGCCGTATTTTGTTAAATTCATACAAAATGTCTGGGTGCATCCATGTAAATTAGTAAAAATAGTATTTATTCCGTTGTTGCCTAATTCTGATCATACATCTTATCAAGTTTTTTTTAAATCCAAATATTTTGCAATAATAATTAGATATCAAACTTTTTTAATATTTCCAAAATTATTAAGTGTAAAGACCGTCTTAATACAATTTATTTCCAATCGTCAAAGATTCACTCAGTATTTATACTGTAAGGAAAATAATTTCGATCACTTCTTCCACTAGTAAACAGTAGAGAATTAGTTTTTTCTCTAATATTTATAAGTAAATCTCGAATAAATTGATAAGTTTTAAGTTTACTTTTTAGTTACGTACATTTTTTACGAAAGTTACTCAAAATTTCATTGTCGTTTAAATAAGTATTAAACCTTTAAGGGAAATAAAAAATAAAGTAACAATAAAATTTAAGACATATGGCTTGAATCAATTGTCATGCGGGTTTTCATTCCAGTTTTATTATTCGTCTATTGAAAATTGTGATACGCTCCTCAACTTTAAGTAGTAAAATACAGAAAAATCTCAAACTCCAAGAGATTGTTTTGAGTTATATTCCCAAGAATAAAAAACTAGGAACTACACTTATGTTTTAAATGATTTCTTGGGATATATATTATGTTTGATGTCTATATAAAATGATAGCTAACAATAAATTAGGTTGACTTCAAACCCTTTGCATCGGTTTGACCCCAACACAATAGGAACATATTTACCTGTACGAGTATTGGTCGCAACTAAAATAATTAGATAATCATGGCAGGTTATTTTTTTGTTAATTATAATTTTTATATAACATCCATGAAAATTGCCTCGTTCCTTTATGTTTAAATCCAAATTTCAATTTCTTTCAGCTTACGGCCTCGGACTATATTCTAAAGATAAAAGATCCTCTTAATTCCTCAACACAATACTTTATTCTATGGGAGATTTGCCGTACATTCCAATAAATTATACAATCAACTGCAAACATTCGAAGTGCATCTTCAGTGTCTATTCAAAACTCCTCTGCTTAAAATATTCTACTAAATGAAAGCCTAATGGATCGAGTACCTGATCCTTCATTGTCTTCCCTATCCCTGACGTGCAGCTTATATTTCTTATTTAGTTTCGTGATATTTCTACATTTGGCACAAATATAGGGAATTCTTTGTGTAAGTATTTTAATTTTTCTTTTTTCATTATCCATAAACATTTCTGTACTGTCATAAGCGTTACACTCTACTAAATATGCTAATAATTCAAAATTGTAGCATTGTCGTTGATTGTAATAGATAGCTCTCTTAGAAATAAGTTCTCTATTTATGTACTTAGATTCGTAACTGCCAATAAAGTTTAATAAATAAATCAAAAAATATCTAGTTAATTAAAAGAAAATGTATATCAAGAATATTTGTACATAATTGTCCTAATTTCACTGTGTTATTTCTTTTAATGATGCTGATTTTTTTTAGTTAAAATAAGTAATTTTTCCACTAGTTATAATTTTACTAACATTTACTAGCTGTATCAATACAGAGCATTTCCAAGTCTTTAGCTTAAATTACACGGTGCTTTTTGCTCACAAACAAATTTCAATGTATATATCTTGTAAATGTCGATATAATCTCAAGGGACCTGTGACCCCAGCGAAGGGTTCTACCGCATTGTTTACACTGGCTAATGTTGGTGCGCAGCGAGCGACTTCAATTCACGACAACAGCCAACTACGCGATTAAAGAAGACTTTATCTACTTACTATGTATGCTGGATGGGTCTCCAGCCGCCAGATTGTCCTGGGCGCCTTTGTTTAAAAGACAATTGTGTACACGAAGGTGCCGAGCGAATCGACATAGCTACTGATCTCGGTGGCAATGTGGCTTTCTAATATGATTTCCTAACCCTCCATAAATATCTAATTTTGTTTCTTGTGAATATCGTTTCGCCTTTGTTCGGATTGTGTCAGAATCGAACGCCTTCCAGCTACGATATTATCATGGTTTATGCAATTAAATGCATTTATTTAGTCAAGAATATTGATAGGACATTTTTCTATTACACTGTACACATTTGAAGTAATAAGAATTTACGAAGAACATTATTTTTCGTAACGGTAAACAAAATTTTTATTTACTCAATTTATTAAACGATACAGTATTGCTTGAATAATTCGTATCTATTAGAAGCGGTAGAATTTCCAAAGTCTATGATTAAAAAAAAAAGAGCACTACATTTGCAAAGCCCAATTATTTATTAACAATAAAACATTCGTACTTATTATTATTAATAAATACTTCTACGTTAAGTAAACGTAGAATTATTTATTAATAATAATAAGTACGAATTTTTATGGTATTAGAGCGTTAAAAGTTACTTCAATCAGCTACCTGATAGCGACACCGTGAATTTTTCTTAATATTCTTAAATATATATTATTTCGATCATTAATTAGACCTGTTTTTAGATTAATGGCTTCAAAACTATAGTAAACTACATTACTTTTTCTCAATTGTTCATTGCTTGTAAGTGGGCAAATGAATTTAAAGAGGACGACGAAAGTATCATATACGTTGATTGTATAATTTATTGGAATGTACGGCAAATCTCCCATAGAATAAAGTATTGTGTTGAGGAATTAAGAGGATCTTTTATCTTTAGAATATAGTCCGAGGCCGTAAGCTGAAAGAAATTGGAATTTGGATTTAAACATAAAGGAACGAGGGAATTTTCATGGATGTTATATAAAAATTATAATTAACAAAAAATTTACCTGCTATGATTATCTATTTTTTTTAGTTGCGATGAATGCAAAGTATGTACAGGTGAATGAATGTACAGGTAAATATGTTCGTATTATTTTGGGGTCAAACCGATGCAAAGGGTTTGAAGTCAACCTAATTTATTGTTAGTTATCATTTTATATCGACATCAAACATAAATATGTTCCGAGACATAATTTAAAATATAAGTGTGGTTCCTAGTTTTTTTTTGTTCTTGGGAATATAACTCAAAACAATATCTTCGAGCATGTGATTATTCTGTATTTTACTACTTAAAGCTGTGGTAAGTGTCACCATTTTCCATGGATGAATAATTAATATTTGAATGAAAACCCGCATGACAATTGATTCAAGTCATAGGTCTTAAATTTTATCGTTAATTAATTTTTTATTTCGTAAAAAAATTATTAAAATTGACATTTATGGAAAGTACTATAACTTAAAACTTATCAATTTATTCGAGATTTACTTACAAATATTAGAGAAAAAAGTAATTCTCCACTGTTTACAAGTGGAAGAAGTGATCGAAATTATTTTCGTCACAGTATACTGAGTGAATCTTTTTGATGATTGGAAATAAATTGAATTAAGACTGTATTCACACTTAATAATTTTGGAAATATTAAAAAAGATTGATATCTAATTATTATTACAAAATATATGGATTTAAAAAAGACACTTAATAAAATGTACGATCAGAATTAGGCAACAACGGAATAAATACTACTTTTACTAATTGGCATGGATGCACCCAAATATGTTGTATGGATTTAACGAAATACGGCTGCGATATAGGGAATTAATACTCATTTACAGATCAGTTCGAAAGGGAGATTTAATGAGCCCACACAGTTTTTTTTTCACAACTTTTCATATATTTATAGAGGACATAATGAGAGACATATGAGATAATAGTACGAATCCTAAAATTATTTCGGGAAAAGAGACGAAAAATTAAAACGATTCATTTTTCCCCTACCAGATAAAAAACAAGTCTAGTGAAGATATATCTACTTATTATTGTTTATGAAAATATTTTTTTCAAAATTGATTAAATTTTTTAAACCAGATGATGATAGCAATGAAACGAAGTTAAACATAACGAAGAAAGCGGCGCAAACAGTTTTATTACAAGTTTTTATTTATTTTATTTTAATTCGTTCGTGTTTTTAAAAGCATCGCTTTTAATAAGTGAGCTTTTAAAATCACATAAAAAAACATAAGGGAAAGAAGTTTTTGCGCCTGTAACCCTTTCAAATTTTTGATAACCATTTGATCGATGTTTCTCGCATGTATTATTGGTTTATACTAATCAAATTGGAAAACCGAAATTAATACGAATTCGAAAATTTAAATTAATTACGAATAATATTAACGAATTAAACTCTTTAAGATGATAGGTATTTCTGTTATATGTTGAGTCTCAAATTTCCTAGAGTCGTTATGACAAAAATGCGATTCGTAAACTATACACTTTATGGCACCCACAAATTTATTATACGGACTTTTTTACAGTACGCTAGACAAAAAAAGCATTTAAAAAATTGATGCATCGGGTTTATTATTTACGACCTAAATTTCACGGTTCATCCATCCCCTGTTCGTAAAGGATCCTTTACCTTATCGCTAAAGTCATATACGTAAACCGTAATTCCACAACTTAAAGTTCGTGATTATTGGGTCATATTTATGTTATTTGAGACTTACAAGGCGTATTATTATTACATATAAGGTATCTTAACTATTTTAATGCTTATAGAAATAGTGTAATATATAAACTGATAACTTTCATTTAAATTTATGTTTTTGAGTTCAGTTTTTAGTAAACATGTTTTAATTACTTTATTCAAAATTTTGATAAAAAGGTCATGAAATATATTTTCTTGTGTATTATCACTGTACTTAAATATTACAAATATTACTGAATTATCTTAATGAACAAGATTTTTGTTTTTTAAATTCTTTTTAAATTCCTTTAAATATGATTCCAAAAATATGTGAGCACGTCGAAAGAACTGTGGAAATAACGCAGTTTGTGGGAAAAAGTAATGAGTGCTTCGTAATGAAAGCTATTATGTATATATGAACTACGGAATTAAATTTTCATATAAACATTTCACTCGGTTGAAACTACCACGTCTAAGGCCTAGTGTATTTTTTTAATATTGTATATATTACAGTTATTTTACACAATGTTCTTTCAATAACAACCATCCCGTTAAATAAATGAAATGTATTTGTTAAATTAAAAAATAATAACAAATTGAAACAATAATGACATGAAATAGTGTTTCAGAAATTATTCGAAACCCAAACATAATAATTCGAAATGAACTTGTAAAATATTTTTTAAGGTTTCGTATCCGAAGTGTTCTAAAGAACTCTTTTTTATCGCAATGTTACCTGTTCTCTTATTTGTCACAGGCTTGTAACTTCTAAATTGAATGAGTTAGGAAATTTACTATATCAATTTTTTCAGTATTTTTAGTGAGTGAATATGTGCATAATGAAGTAAATGTTCACTGTTTTCTTTACAGTTACCGCCGACGTTTACAAAAAACTATTTCACTATATTGAAAAAACAAGTGTCATTTAATTTTCTCATCGCCTTAGTGTTACTTTTACAAACAAATCTCGTTACAAACCTCAGTAAACCCGAATCTTTCTTTATTTGGATATTAAATACATTTCGTTCCATAAAAGAGAAACGAAAAATCTAAATAGGATGAACTCTGGAGGCAAAGATTTTCCCAAGTATTGGGTAATCAATTTATTATTCTTTTGGTACGTAAAGCGAGAAATTGATATCATGATAAACAATATTTATTCTAAGAATAATTGGGCAGTGGCGACTGACAAAATATAAATATTAATACTGTTGATTGCTGGAAAAAATAACTTCTTTATGAATTCAAAATTAAAGTAAGAGGAATCTACATATGTCTTCTACGGGAATATTTCAGTTCATGAGGCTTTTTCACTAATTTAAATATACTTCCAAGGAATTGTTATTTAAGACCAAATATCTGTGAAATCTTAACTTTGTTTAGGTTAATTCAAATAATTCTAAGTAGTGTTAAGAAAATATTAAGTCTTATTTTCAATTTAATATAAAATTTCATAGAGGTTACATGAAGATTAGTAACAATATCAATGTATTCATAACTAGCAGCGCCTACGACTTTGTTCGCCTGAAATTTGGAATAAGAAAAGTTATTAGAATTATTTTTTACCTGCTGCTCTTGGGTATAAACTATACCAAATAACATTTAAATCCGTCTAGTAGATCTTGAGGGATAGTCGAATAAATTAACATGCAGACAGATAGACAGACGAAAATTCTATAAACAGGTTTTCTGCGTTCTAATATAGCTTTATTCGCTTAATCAATGACGCTTTTTAAGGTATTTTGCTGTTACAATTTTATTATATATATAGATAGATTTCATTGAATAATTAGACACCAAAATGTGACGAGAATTGGCATAAAAAGAGAATATACTAAATATTCAGTTTTCTACGCATCTATCATTATATTAGTCCAAAGGCTACCTACGTATGTCTTTAATTTAGAAATAAATTGAATGTTGCCTAAATTATCTTTCGTAACACTCAACATTTTCTATTAGAATTTATCATGACTTTAGTTAAATTCAAATATTATTTCGCGGTTTTATGACAAAAAACTTCGTCCTACATGGGCAAAATATGGCACCATGACTAAATTTTCTTTTTAGACTTCTGTTTTAATAATAATAAATCTGAATATTTTATTTGTGTTTTCAATACTTAAGTTATTTATGGTGTGCGTTGTTCCAATACAAAAGTATTAGGGTTGAATCTTGTGACATGAAAAACCCTAGAAAAATGATTAAGAAGTAACTAGATATACACTTTTTTAATGTGTGAAATTTTCCTGTAGTATGGTAAAGTCACCATAACGTTAAATGAAAAGGTAATATTAATATGTCGATTTACATTTTTTGTCTTTAATTTTATAATATAATAATCATAATACTGCGTAGACAATGATGTTTACGTAGTATTTAAATTAGGAGCTCTGTACCTATAATTATGAATATTTTTGAAAGTTTAATAACCCTCATTCAAATATGGTTGAGCTTAAACCTACGTACATTTACACAAAAGTACATTTTTATTGCTTTTTTTTCTAATATTCAATCATTCACGTGCACAGTTCAACAGCGGCTGTTAAATATTTCAATTAATGTCACCGACTGAATCAACAATATTTTGTGAGTTAAGCAAAGAACCATATTCGACTTATCAAGATATGAAATTTTCTAAGTGAGTAGTTATACTAATATTCATTTTATGTGGATTTTACTGAATATAGAGTATAAGGGAAAGATATTGAAGTCTAAAATTAAGGAAAAATTAAATAGTAATTAGCAGGTCAAAACTAATTGCATCAGTTTTATTAACAGTAACTAAAAAGAAAATAATTTTATATAGTCATCAATATATACGTTGAAGTGCACTCAAATTGTTACTTCTATAATTTTACTTCGGAGGATGAATACTAAAAATGAGGAATGCCCACCGGCTGGTTCAAGTCATACGCTCGATACCAAAAAGATAAAAACGGCAGCTTTATTTTGAGGCTTCGGTGATTGTGTGACATTCACGCAGACTGATAAAAGTAATTAGTATTGAAATTGACTGGAAACATGCAGAATTTCTTCCCGTATTTATATCTGATCTTTAGAGAGGGGTAATAAGGTCAAATGACTTAACAAATGGAAGAGCTTTAATTACATATTCTATAACCATTTTTCATTTCATTTTGAGTTGCATATTTTTTGACTTATGACCGAAAAATATACGTAGAGTTGATGATATAATATCTATAATAATTACACTGTTGCGAAATCTTTTATATATTTCAAGAGGGCTAAATTCCGGATATTTAAGATAAAAATTTATATTGATTCTTTTTTGACGTCTTAATTTCCAGAATATTTTTCTGATAATTTCTAGACTATTTTTAAGTAAATTTCTATATCATTTTTTTTTAAATCAAAGAAGTAGAATTAACATCGTATTTCGTACTAATAACATGAGACATTTAGTATACATGAAAAATTATTTTTACACCCAACTTCAAAAAAAGAGAGGTGGTCTTTAATTCAACTCTATTTTTGATGCATGATTTTTCATATCCCGACATTTCACAATCAATTTGAATGATATTTTTTTATTTAGAAAAGTATACTCCCAGTAGGGTAACACAATATGAATCTGACTATGGAATGAAAGACGTTCATCAATTTCACCAAAAATTTAAAAGTATTGGTGCCGTGATCGTGTTTTGGATGATATAGGTCCAACCAATTTGGATATTTCAAATTTCATTAAGATTTATTTTGAATCTGACTACGGAAAATGAACATATACCGTATTATTCCTTAACATTGAACAGCGCAAGTCCAGTGATCGAGTTTCGATGATCTACTTTAAACCAATTGGATGATTATTTTTCCTGTATTTTCGGTATGATCCCTTTAAAAATTTATTTAGAATCTGGAAGTTGAAGCATACCGTAGAATTTCGGAATACTGAACAGCCATAGGTGCTGTGGTTCATTGATCATAGCATAACTGCCGCTATGCTATACATAAGGTTTAATGATGATATAATAAGACACGACTAAGGCGATATAAATTTACTCTTTAGTATAACATACCCCAAAAGTTGAAAAATATAGTGCCGAGATCGTGTTTTGGATGATATAAGCCCATTGTTGGATCGATGTCACACACATTGTTGGATGGGTGGCCACAGTTGGATGTTTTCCTTTTATTTCGAAGTTTATGATTTCATGTACATTTGGTTTGAATTTGACCACGGAAATTAAAGATATACTTCAATATTCCTCAACATTGAACAGTGCAAGTGCCGTGATCGAGTTTCGATTATGTGGATTAAACCAATTGGATTGTTATTTTTCCTTTACTTCCAGTTTGATCGCTTTGAAAATTAATTTAGAATTTGACAATGGAAATTGAAGCATACGATAGAAGTCCTCAATACAGAACAAGTATAGGTGCCACGATCGAGTTTCAATCGCAGCTCCTATGCTATGTTTGGCTTAATGATAATCTTTATTAGATTATGAGAGACACAACCAAGGGCGATATAAATTTATTTTTTAGTCAAATCAGGGCGCAATTAAGAAATTGGAAAGTTTTCACTTTTCAGTGACTAGGAGCAAACTCATCGAGTTTGGGCCCATTTGAATTGTCTTGACTTAGTTAGAAAGTATTAGGGTAAATAGGTAAACACATTCGGGTAGGTACAATATTATTTCAATATTTGATTCATAAATATTTATCCTGCCTACCAAAATCTTGACGCTTGAAAATCTGCTGTTTTTAACATAGTATTTTGGGTCTTAAGCAAAGACTCTGTCATTTAACTCCCGGTTTCAACACTTCAGTCCTGATGCATCACGTGTACTACCTGTCTATACTACAAGACTTGAGGATGTGGCATTTTAAAAATAGTATTTTTGATCTTAAGCAGAAATTCTGTTATTAAATTCCGGGTTTCAACTTCTCAATCTTTATGCCGCAGGAATACTGCTTACCTAAACCGTGAGATTTGGGGACCTGCTGTTCTTAAATTAGTATTGTGAGTCTCAAGCAGAGACTCTGTTAGTAAACAACGAGTTCCAACTCCTCAGTATTGTTGCTGTGGGGGTATAAGTTCGTATTGTGTGTCATAAGAAGAGACGCTGTTACTAAATTCCGGGGTCCAGCTCCTCAGTGCTAACGTTCAAGATGTACGACCCGTCTAAACTGTGATCTATGCCACTGTACTTTGGGTTCTAATTTCTTAGCCTTGAGACTGTGGTGGTACTGCTCGCTTAAATCTTGAGACTTGGATATCTTCTGTTTTTGATGTTGTTTTATTTATCTCAAAGCAAGATTACCACTGATTTGTAGGTTCCTCTCCTTAATCCTAATGCTGCGGAAGAACCTAACTCCTGCGACTTCAAGATCTGCGGTTTTTGAATTAGTATTTTGAGTCTCTGCCACTTAACTCCTCAGTATTGACGAACTGCTGTTTTTAAATTAGTATTACAGAACTCAAATAGACACCCTGTATGAACACTAGATTTTGATTCCTCATTCTGATTTCGCAGTGGTACAGCCTGTTTCGTGTATGTTAACTTGTATGCCTGGAATTAATCAACCGATTTGTGTAATAATTTTTATATTTGAATGTACTTTTATAACAAATTTAACCGTGGAATTTATGGGTATACCATAGAATTGCTCAACAATGTACAGCACAGATAACGTCCCGACACCGGTCAATTAATGACGAGGGATAATCATCGAGTATAAACTCGTTCTACTTTTATTGACATGAGGAAGAAAGTAAGAAAATAAATAAGTAGGTACAGAAATGTACAAGAAACGTGTTAGTTGGTAGGTAGACAACTAAGTATTGTAAGAATACAAACTCTATACAAAGGCATATATCAACAGGAATATTAGTAGGCGGATATATAGTAAATAAGGTTATATAAAGGCTTAAAACACTGACTATTGTGAATACAAAAAAATTATATTCGAATATTGTATGTGTGTGTATTCATGCATGTTTGTAGGTACATTTATGTGAATGTGTTTAAATTCTTTAAATTCTGCAAACATATGTTCCGATTTAAATAAATGAGATATTATTTTTATTGAATTCATGGCAAGTTTATTAACTTCTTAATAATATAGACATCAAATAACCGCCGAAGAAGAAACGCACTAAAAAGTATAATATAATGAAAATACGAGTAACTATTTGGAACTCTCTGAAAAATGATCGAACATGAATTAATTTGCAAAGCGCTGCTAGTCCTAGAGCTTCCGGCGGTATCGGTGCAGTTTCTTTTCCAGTAGGATTCGGTGACAAGTGAAATTTAGTACTCACTTCAGTGTGTGGGTTTGTATGTATTCGAGAGAGGAGCGAAGTGTCCACAGCATCCATTCCCAAATGTTTTTGCATTTTGTTAAATAATTTATATTCGGAAACGATATTTTACCACAAAAGTCCCAATTGATTGTTTTCAACAAACATGAATATATAAAGTGTAATAGTATCGCATATAGTGAAATTTACTGATAAACTCGTCAGCTGTATAAATATACGAGTGCATTGCAATTTTCAGGACTAAATTACGAGGCAATACACATGTACGAAAAATTATATATTGATATGAAAGCAAATTACATAAAGATAATTTACAAGTGAGTGTGATTAGACTTTTTTCAGTTACCTTAAACTCTAAATAATAGACTCGTTGTAATTCTTCAGATCCTAGGCACAAATCTTTTGGCACGCTAGCCCTACTCGCAATTTTCACCTTTATTATTATAGTTCTATTGCCTAATAAATGGTAGACGTTAGGTTTTAATTTATTATAACTTATTCAACATTATATAAAAAAACTTCATGAAGGAAATTCATAATAGAAAAAATCGCCAAACAGGAAAAGTCGTGCGATAAATAAGCCACGCCGCAGAATATGGCTGTAGCGTCGTTTTCGTTTCTATGGAGGTATTATGTTCGGAGGGTTCATGCTGTGAATATTGTTCTTATAGTTATTGTGTTATTTTGGAATCGTCTATTATTTTTTTTCAATTAATTATCTTTAATTAAAACGTGTACCCGTTATTAAATTAACCTGATACTACATATTTAACAGTGCAGTCTAAACTATTGGATAATCAAAAATGTTATGAAAAGCAAATTCTCAAAAACATAACTTTAGTGTCGAGTATAGTGAGTACATAAGTATTATTTATTTACCTTATAAATAAAATATTGTTATGGTACAAATTATAGGTCAAATTAATTTCTTATGTTAGTATTGCTAACACCAGTCAGTGGTATATTCTGGATTAAATAAATGGACCAGAGGCGCATGACTCGTTCGTTACTTTGACACCTTTCGGTTATTGCTCAAAGAGATTGGCGTGCCCCATAATAGTGATAGTAGATAAAAATTTGTTACGACTACACTACATTGGTTATCCAACTGCAATGCAAAAACCATGAACGAGTTGTAATGACATTGTGACTTCAATGGTTAATTTTCATTTGTTCCCAATAATTATAAAAATGATGTTTTTCTGTTATGCATTAACACATTAAATAAATGCAATAAAATATTTATATTATGCCAGTATTACTTTTGATGGTATACTATGTTCAACATGGTGTGAAGATTCATTGTTCTGTTAATTCAGCTTGTTTATATATATTTTAAAAGAGTAATTAAACAATAGAGGAAGACTTTGGCCACACTGTAAACTGTGTATTAGATTAAAGTGTCGTGTTTTCAATATACAAGTTTCTTTAAAAATTCAATATTCTTTAATTAAAATATCTCAAGGTTATGTAACTTAATATGGTTTTACCTATAGGGAAATACTTAACCACTTTCAGAGTATAAAAATCTTATGTTTTAATACTCTTTTCGGGACACAAACTAGAAAAAACAATAAAGTCAAAGAAGTAACAACCGAATGAATTGTATTCTTTAGAAACTTTCAAGAAGTACGTAGGAACACATTTTACGCCTTGTATATAAAATTATTTTATATTTAAGGTAAACATAGTAGTTCACACCCATTTTGGGTCAATTACTCCAAGCCGATTTTAATTTCTTTTAATTCAAATTTTAACACAATAATTAAAAAAAAAGTATCTTGACAAAACGACAGACGGACAACGAGATGATCCTGTAATGGTTCCTTTTTTTTCCTTTTAAGGCATGGAACCCTAAGAACTAAAAGCTATGTCTCTCGCTTTCAAACTTCATCTTTATTTAATTACGGGTGTTAGAAAGAGAGAGAGAAATGCCAATATTTTTCTATGTTTTTGCAATAAAATCATAATTTTTTTCTGAAACATAAAACCTTTTACAATGCTAATAATTTAATTAAATATTAAGTTACTACATATACTCTTGGAAAAAACAAAACATGTTTGTAAAATATTAGTATTTTTTGAAGCCATTGCTAAAAAAATTGAACTTGCCTCGAAGATAAAATACTATTGTACATTGAGAAATATAACCACAACAGAAAGTGAAACACATCGATAGAGAAGAGGGAAAGAGTCTCTCCCTCCGCTTCCAGTCACTCAGTGCATCGGTGAACTGCGTAACTTCAGTACATTAAACTTCTTAACCTGTTTCAGTTTTACTTGTACTTTCCGTTGTAGTATTACTTGTTTCATCAAGCTTATGTTACGTGTTTCGTCTATGTACTACTAGATTATTAAATGGACACTTCACATTTATATTACGTATTTTTTGTCAAGTATAAAATACATAATATAATTATATTTGTTGGTAGTAAAAGCTACAAACTTAGACTAAATTCTTTAATATTCACTACATTTTTTTCTTCGTAACAACATTTAAAAAAAAGTATGGTAATTCACGCGCACAAGGGTTTACGCTTTTCTCCGATTTCTCTACCAAGAAGAATGAATACTCTTTCTTAATATTTATTTTATGCCATATCTTACGTTGATTGGAGACGATCAATAAAAAGTATATTATGCATCGCTTACTAAATTTAATAGTCTGTGATAAGTTGATATTAAATGTACTTTTTATATCTCTCTTTTTTTATTACCACGAGTACATTTTAATACATTTTGTGACTTTCCTTCATTAGAGATCAAATACTTTCTCCGCAAAGAAAATATCTACATCGGCGCTGTAAAAAAGATTTAGTATTAAATGTTAGGTAATCAAATAATTATTCTTTTGTTACGTGAAACAAGAGTTATTTTCCGAGTTAATGGACAATAGTAACTTGTGGTAAAATAAATATTGAGTCGACGCCGGTAGCGGAAAAAATATCTTTGTGAAATAAAAAGGAAATGAACGAAAATGGAGAGTGCTTGAATAATTCAGTACTTAGGGTTTTTTCATTAAGTTATATTTACTTCAGAGAAAAGGGAACTTTAATGTAAATATCTGTGAAATATCAAGTTAGTTACTTGGAAATGTTGTAAATTGTACATATTGTAAATTGTGCATATGTACATATTATTAAAATTAAGTTTTATAAATTATAGTTCCTCATTAAGGGGTTATATCTTATTTACATTCTTTTGTTAAATATGCTTTTAAATATTTTAAATGCGTATATTTTTTTGACATGAAATATAACTTAAGTAAAATAATTTAAGTTGAATGCAAATAGATATTTTCAGCAATGAAATTTTATGTACATAATTGAGATAAGTCTGTTTTAAAATCATGTTTTTATTGCATAGTTTCTTATATTTTTTCAGTGTATTTAATTTTTGAATAAATCGAATGCTTTTAACTTTATTTATGTTTTCAGTAAAATTTGTCAGAATTTCTATGTGAAGAAGGCTTATCTAGAGCATTGCTTTTTCTAGAATAGTGTATAATTTCTATTAAATTATATTAGTATCCTATTGTTTCTGTCTTATTTTTTTCGGTTGTAGTATTATTATATATTTCTCAAGTATCTTTATTAGCTTGTAAGTTGATGAATAAATTTTATTTGTTCATGGGACTTTTTGGAGTGAGCGTACTGTGCATTCCGTTTAATATGATTTTAATTTATAATTTCCTAATTTTTATTTTTTGTATGAACACGTATTTTATATCCAGTTGTACAGGTTGGGGGAAAACGATGGCAAAAAAGCCCATAGGATTATTTTTAAATTAAATTCACGTTTATTTTTAATATTTTCTTTGGCGGCGGAGGCAATATACCGAAGAGGGTACATCATCACAAATATTGTATCTAACCTTTTCCCACTTTACGAATGATTGTGGAATTGCGTTAGCTTTTCTGTTAATAAATTATTTTAAGTTTAAACAGGAATGGCGACTAAAATTTATAATTAATTTTGACAAAATTTCAACCATCTCATTGACATCACGTCTCTGCCCTTTTGTGGCTCTATATCTCCACAAATTTAAGCTAACTGACAATTTTAGAATTTTAGTAGACAACGGTATTCAAATATTCTGATTGTAGAAAAATTTATATCGATTTCTATACAACCTTAGTTTTCGTTTTTTTCCCATTTGTATCGTAATTTCATTATATTATTGTTTATTTCAAAGCATTCCGCTAACACTAAAATATAAGTCTAAAATTAAGCAATCAAAATATATGCCATATAAGTGAAATTGAAAAAAGTGCGTTCACTCGACTTCGTAACAAAGGTTTTTATTGTAAAACCAATTTTTGGTTTTGCATAAATTGATTGATGCTATTAGGTTTCAAGGTTTGAAAATACAAAATTAATTTTCAAAATTACAAAATCTTCAGAATGCAAAGCGGTAATTATTAATTTTGTACTCGTTTCTACTTGGCTGAATATTACTTTAAAATTACAGACTTGTATAAATTTTAAAGATTAGAAACGTATTAGAAATTAGTAATTTTTGATGTTAAGTTTATACACTTATAAAACTAAAAAAAAGTACTTATTTTTATTGTGTACGTACACATTGATTACTTGTTTAAACCATGTTCCAAAAAAAAATGATTTATATATGTATATATATATATATATATATATATATAACTGAAAGCATGTAATAAATACAATTATATTTTTGACATCATTATATAATTTATTTTTTTCGTTGAGGTAAATAAAACTTATTAGGAAGTAGCTTATTTTCTAAAGTTACTGTATGAATATAAAATATATTCCCGTATCTTAGTTTTGTAAACTTTATTTAAATTTATGTAGAAATATTACGTAATTTTCCATAAGTGTATATTACCTATCTCTTTTGCATAAGCTGGGTATTTATTCGTAAATGATAAAATTATTGAAGATGTGATTAAACTAAACAATTAAAAAGTGTTGCATCATACGGTTAAAAAGTGTTGCATCATACGGTTAAACTAGTGAATGTTGAACAAGTGATATTGTCGAGATCCGAGCATTGTTCATTACATTAGGTATTTTAGTAATATTTTTGATACCAAAATATTTCCAAATTCAAAGATATAAAAGTGGAAAAAATAAATGATAATTTTATTTCTGTCGTATTTTAAGTTACCTCAAACTCAAAAAGGATATAGTATCTAATCACAACTACTACCATTTCAAACGACTACACTTTAGCTTGAAAGTTAAATCTGAAAAAAGAAATTTCTATTTTTCAAGTTTGTTGTTAAAAAAGTTTGAGGGTTTCGGCGTTTATTTGCAAAAAATAATATCGACGCTTTACGGTGAAAAATGATTGACTTATCCATTGAACCCAGTGTGCATAAACTTTTTATTTTCACTTTACATGGAGAACATCAGTTTTTCAATAAAATTTTCCACATATTTGAGATATATTAAATATCTATTTGAAAAATGTCATGCTATAGAATTTGTAGAAACTATGGAACTGTGACGGATGGACCGACGAAACACGAACGGATATTGCGAAATTATAAGAGTTCTGTATTTTACACCAGAACCCTAATAATTGAGTAAAGCGAAGTGTATAAAAGATTTATACAATATATGAAAGTTCGTAGCAATAAAGTGCGATATATATATGTGTAAAAACTTTTCAAAATTTGAAACGAACGAAAAAGTGAATTACTATCTAATTCGATTTCACGCAAAAATGAGAATTAGATATGTTCATACCGATAAAGAAAAAGTAAAATAGAAAATTACACAAGTAGGTTAGATTTACAAAATAATATACATAGCTACTAGACTCCTGAAAATATATATGGAATACAATAACGGAAATGGTGCGATAATTTTGAACAATGAATGAATTTTATGGTAAAATATATTTTTTAATATATTTTATGGTAATATATATTTCTTATTTTATGGTAATATATCTTCTAAAATATATTTTATGGTAATATATATTTCTTAGAATATTTCTGATATTTAGTGCCATTACATATTTAACCTATGACTCGAACATTTTTGTAATGAAGATGATATTATTAATAATCTTATTACGTATTCTTTGATTGCCACTGTTTGGAAAAACCTAAAATTTTCTTGAATTTTCAGTGCTGTGATAATAGAAGTTATTATTGGCAATGGTGAAATCATATGGAAAATGTAATTAGAAAAATTAAAATATTAACCGCCATATGTATACATATAATAGTCACTACGTGGAAATATCATATGTATACAACACATAGTAAGTCACTACGTACGCTTCTAATCGATACGAATTATTCAAGCAATGCCGTATCATTTAATAAATGAGAAATTAAAAATTTTGTTTACCGTTACGAAAAATAACATTCTTAGTAAATTCTTATTCCTTCAAATGTGTACAGCGGAATAGATAAATTTCTTATCAATATTCTTGAATAAATAAATGCATATAAATGCATAAACCGTACCAATCATCATAGTTGGAAGGCGTTCGTTCTGACACAATCCGAACAAAGGCGAAAATATATCCATAAGGAACGAAATCAGATACTCTATATAGGGTTAGGAAATTATATTAAAAAGCCACCCCGCGATCACTAGCCATATCGATTCGCTCGGCACTCTCATGTGCATAATTGTCTTTTAAACAAAGGCACACAGGACAACCGGCCGCCGCGGACCTATCCAGCATACATAGCAAGAAGATAAGGACTTCTTTAATCTTGTAGTTGGTCTTTGTCGTGGATTGAAGTCGCTCCCTACCCACCGACATTAACCAGTGTAAACAATGCGGCAGAACCCTTCGCTGGGGTCACAGGTCCCTTGAGATTATATCGACATTTACAAGATATTTACATTGAAATTTGCTTGTGAACAAAAAGCGCCATGTAATTTAAGCTAAAGATTTGGAAATGTTCTGTATTGATACAACTAGTAAATGCCAGTAAAATTATAACAAGTGGAAAAATGTTTTATTTCAATTAAAAAAAACTATTGTATCATTAAAATAATTAACATAGTGAAATTCGGACAATTACGTCCAAATTTTCTTTATGTACATTATATTTTAGTTAACTATATATTAATTTATTAAATTTTATTGGAAGTTAGGAATCTAAGTACATAGATAGAGGATTTATTTCTAAGAGAGCAATGTATTGCAATCAACGGTAATGCGACAATTTTGAAATATTAGTACATTTAGAAGACTGTAACGGTTATGACAACAAGGAAATGTTTGTGGATATTAAAAAAAAGAAAGATTATTTTATTTATACAAAGAACTCGCTATACTTGTGCCAGATGTGGAAATATCAAGAAACTAAACAAAAAATATAAGCTGCACGTCACGGATAGGGAAGGATGAGGTACAATGAATGATGAGGTACTCGATTCGTAACCTTTCGGTTAGTAGAATATTTTAAGGTATTTCAGTGGAATTTTGAACAGGCACTGAGGGTCCATTTCGCAGTTGATTCCGTAATTTATTGGCATGTACGGCAAATCTTTTATAGAATAAAGTATTGTATAAGAGGATATTCTTATCTTTAGAATATAGTTTGAGGCCGAAAGCTGAAAGGTTTGCCGCTGAAAAATTTGAATTTAAAGATAAAGGAAAGAGGGAATTTTTATTGGTGTAATATACAAATTATAATTATTAAAAATTTTGCCGTGATATTATCTAATTGTTTTAGTTACGATGAATGCAATGTATGTACAGGTGAATGAATATACATGTAAATATATAATATGTTCGTATTATTTTGGGGTCAAACCGCTGCAAAGGGTTTGAAGTCATCCTAATTTATTGTTAGTTATCGTTTTATATCAATATGAAACATAAATTAATCCCTAGAAATCAGTTTAAAATACAAGGATTTCAATAAGTGTAGTTCCTAATTTTTTTTATTCTTGGGAATGTGACTGAAAATAATCTTCACGAGTTTGTGATTATACTGTATTTTACTAATTAAAGTTGTGGTGCGTGTTTAATCTTTCAATAGATGAATAATTAGTGTATGAATGAAAACCCGCTTTAAAATTGATTCAAGTCATATATTTTATATAATTATATCTATTATTTTTTTTTCATATAAAAAATAATATTTATTTAAACGACAATGAGATTTTGAGTAAATTTTTGGAAAGTAAAACTTATTAATTTATTCAATTTTGTTTATGAGATTTACTTAAAATTTTGAGACAAAAGTGATTCTCCACTATTTAGTAGTGGAAATACTGATAGAAATTATTTACTTCAAAGTATAAATATGAACTGAATGTTTTTGGTTATTGGAAATAAATTGGATTTTACTCTTTACGTCTTTACACTTAAGTATAAGTCTTTACACTTAATAATTTTAGGAAATCTTAAAAAAGTTTGATGTCTAATTATTATTTAAAAATATTTTAATTTAAAAAAGATATTTAAAAAAGATTATGATTATAATTAAGCAACGACCGAATAAATACTATTTTTACTAATTGACATGAATGCACTCAAACGTTTTGTATCGAGTTAACAAAATACGAATACGATATAGTGAATTGATATTCATTTACAGATCAGTTCGAAAGGGAGATTTGACGAACTTAAACAATTTTATTCACAAGTTCTTATATATTTATAGAGGACATTTAGAGAGACAGATGAGATAATAGTACGAAACATAAAATTATTTCCGCGAAAGAGACGAAAAATAAAAACGATTCATTTTCCCATACCTCATGAAAAGTAATTCTAGTGTAGATATATCTACTTATTATTGTCAGTGAAAATATTTTTTTTAAATTAATTAGATTTTTGACGTCATATAATGACGGCAATGGAAGGAAGTTAAACATAACAAAGAAAGCGGCTCCACACAACTTTATTACAAATTTTATTTTGACTCTTTCTAGTTTACATAAGAATCACTTTTAATAAGAAAGCACGTAAAAAATCATAAGGGAAAAAGTTCTTCTTTCCACATGATATTGGTTTATGCTAATAATTTTTTTATTTAAGTTATCAAATTGGAAAAATATTAACTAACTATTAAACTACAATTAAATTACGAATAATTTATCAACGACTTAAACTATTTAGGATCCCAGGTATTTTTGTTATATGTTGGGTCTCTATTGTTCTAAGATCGCTATGACAAAAATAGAGTTCGTAAACTATATACTTCATGTCACTCACAAATTTATAATACGACCTTTTTATAGTATCTTTGATAAAACAAGGGTTTTCAAAATTATGTATATCGGCATTTTTATTTACGATATAAATTTCACATTCATTCATTTTCGTTAAAGAATGCTTTACTGTGTCGCTAAAGTAATATACAAAAACTGTAATTTTACAACTTAAAGTTCATGATTATTGGGTTATATTTATGTAAGTTATTTAAGACGTAAGGTATCTTAACTCTTTTAACACCTATAGTAATAATTTAATATACACACAACTTTTGTTTAAATTCATGTTTTTGACTTCAGTTTTTAGTAAACAAATTTTAATTGCTTTACTCAACATTTTGATAAAATGGTCATAAAATATATTTTCTTGTGTATTATCACTTTACTTAAATATTATAAAAATTCTGAATTATCCTAATGTATAAGATTCAATGTTGACATATAGTTCAAATGACTCGTTTCAATGTTTTATTTAATATTATAGTACAAAAAGTACCGAGGAGAAATATAGAGGTTAATTTTAATTATTTCTTTTTTTTTAATTTTTTTAAATTCTTTCAAATGTGGGTTCAAAAATATGTGATCATGTAGAAATAATACAGTTTGTGGGAAAATGAGTGCATCGTAAGTCATGAGTGCATTGTAACGACCGCAATTCTGAGCTTCGAAATTAAATTTAATTAGCTTAGTCTATTTTTACACAATCTTACAGTTGTTATACTCAATGTTCGTTTAATAACAACCACACTGTTAAGTAAATAAATTTCGTTTTCTTATATTAAAAGAATAATAACAAATTGCAAGAATAATAACATGAAATAATGTTTGAGAAATGATTCGAAACCCAACCATCCTAATTCGAAATCAACTTATATAATATTTTTTTAAATTTCGTATCCGAAGTGAACTAAAAAACATCCAAAGTGAAGGAACTTTTTTGTGGTAATATTACCTGTTCTCCTGTTTGTAACAACCTTATAACTTCTAAACGAAATGAGATAGGAACTTATAACTTTTAACAAGGAAATTCGTGTTATGTGTAAATTAAACCTCGTAAAATTTAGTTGCTTGGCCTAAACACTGCAACGCTGCTAAAATTACTCAATATTATATTTCGTTGAAGTCCCCGTAAAAGGCTTAACAAAGGCTGCGCAAAAAACTTTAGTGTTTTGTCAGCTCTTAAATTTTTATTTGCTGTTTCTATTTCGCATTTTTATTTTGTCTGTCTTCCTAGGTTCTTCCAGAATACTGTAAAAGTGTTAGTATGTAACAGATGGACGAACCGACATATAGATGAACATGATGAAATTGTAAGGGTCTTTGACTATGGGAAACTTAGATGGGGCAATAAAGTACATACCCCTAATATATGACCAATATCATACATTTTCTCTATTTTCCGTCTCATTAAAGTGATATAAAACTCAAATCCTCATAACAACTATTATTATAAATTTTCCAAAGTCCGTTCGATTTAACTGCTAAGGAATAGTGCTCCAGTTCAATAAATAAGTTCGATTCATGTTAATAGGCTACTTATCGAGAACTTTATTTCCTCTCGTCGTTAAAGTTATCTTTATCGTGAACCTATTACGCAATATTTATGTATCTTAATTGTCACGCTGTCCGCTAAAGTATCTGGGTCATCTATAAATTATTGTCACAATGTTTTATGTTAACAAATAGCCACATTTTTATCTTAATGTCTTCTTGATTCTCGTTCGTTTCCCCGCAATTTAGCAAGATACGAACATCTTGCTAAATTGTTTCTCAAAGAACATAATTGTACATGGATGTTATAGAATTAAAGTTTGATTTGTTATTATTAAAACTATAAACCCCATTTTATTAACAATTACAAAGATTTAACATATATTTGTAGCTCATAATGAGTATTGCTCTCGAGAACTGGACAGAGAGAAGTACGGTCGGTCGCTTATAAATTTCAAATCTATGAAGATGACACCATCCAATTTGAAACCAGAATTCATGATATAGAAATTCATATTAGATGTAATGATACCTGACCGTGCTAACGACAATTTGCCAGAAGTCACGTAAGTAGTGAATTGCTGGTTGAGTCAAAGGTAGGTTTAAATGATTTGATTTTTAATGATAACGGAACAATGATGAACTCAAAAGGTGTATGGCAATTATTAGGTCTTCTATGGACTATGTGATAAAAATAAGAAAGAATCACAATTCACTAAAACTCCACTCGTTACGGTATTAGTGTACCCCATTTGCTTCTATTTCTGTTTTGCTGGGCAGTTCTCACATCAGCGAACGTGAGGATCTGACGAATATTTAATGATAATCATGAACCTAAGGAGTTACTGATGTTAGAAACTTTGGTTTACACAGGAATGTTCAATTTTATCGGGGAGTGCTCACACATGCAAATCTGAGTATCTTATATCTGAGTAGTTTCCTCCTAAGGAACCAATACAGTTGGAGACTTTATGTTTATATTCAAATACACATTTTCCTTGGGTATCTCTCACGCCTGTAAGGTGGTATTAAAATTATATAGCCTGAGTATCAGTGTAATGTACTTTAGGCTATAGACTTACATTTGTGAAGTAGGTACATAGGTAGGTACATAGACCACGATAAAAAATACTAAAAAATACCTTGGTTGGTAATAATTAATGTAATTCACGGTTTTTTATTAAGTTAAAAACTATGTATGTTGGTTGGGTTGGTCGAAAACATGATTGATAAAATGTGATAGAAATTTTTTTTTAAATACCTATATACCTACAACGGGTTACTTAATATTTCATCTTTATAAATAGAAATCAAATTACGAAGTATTAAGGAAAAATAAATTTCAGTTGCATTTAATATTTCTGTTATTAATTTTTGGTTTTTTTTGTTATGAATTTTTTTAAATATTTAATTATGTTTTTATATATTGTTCTACTTACTTTCGGGATAAAAAAATGATAAAAAGATGTTGTTTTCATAAATTAACTGGCAACGGATGGTTATGCAAGTGATCTTTTAATATGTCGTTTTTCCCTTATTTAAATATTAATTGTAATTTTATCAGAAATAATTAGAAATATAAAAAAACTATTTATAATCTTTTAACGGAAGTGAAGTAGTGCATTACATTAATCAGTTTATTTAAACCCTTCACATTCCATAGGCAACGCTACGGGGGCATGCATATTCTATAGGCGCCTTTGCAGTGAAACATATAATATTAAATGTCTACCGTTATTTCGCTTACCAAATGTTTAGTTCACTTTGACATGGCCAGCATGTAAGAACAAGAGTGAAAGTATCATTTTGTAATTTCTATGTATTGTAAAAATCATTATGCTATTTATTTCTCATGGGCTTGAAAGAAGAAGGATAAGTATTAGAACATGTGTTAGTGTGATATGCACATACAAGTTATTAAAATGTGTCTATATACAGTGTCTTCTGTTTATTGCTTAAAGAGCCTTTGCTTTTATTATTAATAAATAAAATAAAAAATTGTATTATCTTCACTTTTGTTGTCAATCTTACTATTAAAAAGTCGCTGTAAAGTCGTTATACGACTGAATAGTTATATTTAATAACTAAATAAGTTATTAAACGGTGTATACAATTTTTACTAATAATTATCATATAGGTACTGAATACCATCATAAAAACAACGATTACAATCTGTAAGAAAGAAAAATTAGAAAACATTTTGGAAATTTTTTAATCTCCCAATTAAACAATAATTTTACCAAAAATGAATCTTTTTGTTAAATTGTTTACAATTTATTAGAAAAAAGGAGATTTTTTTATTATGAAAATCAATTGAAATAATTAAAAAATTGTATGGGGAATAATTTTACATAAATTCTTTAAACAATTTCTGCACCAAGATTGACACGTCTTGATTAAAGATATTGACATTGCATCAACTGAAAGCTACCTATAAGTTTTACACACTTAAAAACAAAGAAATTAAAATATTATGTTTAAAAAGAAATCAATGTTAAAAAATTTAAAAAACCTATTATAATTGTTTTTTATTTGTGCACAAACAAAATTTTTATTTACAATTAGCAGTGAATACTTCGTAATGAAATTGGTAATGTGTAGAGTACGTAAATAATTTATTAATATATTATCTTTGTGACAAAGACGTGATCTTCAAAATAATTAATTATAAAAACTACTATAGCAGCCTGGGAGAAACTACCCTTGTTTTTAAAAAATATTTTAAAAAGTATTGGGTTCGTGTTATGAGACATAAGCTAAGCAATATATGACCATTGATCTATTCAGATGTTAGTATGGATTCTCTTAATTACTAAAGTTTTGTAATAAAATTTAAATGCCGCGTGCATTTCTTCATTATTTTTTAATATCGTAGATAAATAGAAAAAAAAATTATTTTTTTTATCTGCGGGGTTACTGAACTCATCATTTTCTAATTGGTTTAATTTATACATGATTTTGTACCTCTATAAATCATGTATAATTAAATCATTTTCTAATTGGTTTAATTTATACATGATTTTGCAAGGTTTACATTAATTTCAATCTTAATTTTAATAAAAATACCCACAAAATTTATCGTATAGCTTCGGTATTGAATTTGTATTGTTTTTAGATTCTGGAATCTTAAATTTGAAGGAAGAAATTATTCTTTCATGTCCTTAAACGTTAAATAATATTCTGAGATATTGTCGTGTCTGAATAACGTTGTGATTCTTAATTTCATGTTGAGGCTATTCCAGATTTTTCCATTTCCTTCTACTCATCGGATACCGTTATAAATTAGTCTACTGTGATAATATCCACTTTCATGAAATATTAAAACTAGAGATATGAACCAAGAATTTAAGGTAATAGATGAAATATATTTTTTTAATATGTAAAAATAAAAATTACAACATGTATTTTTTTTAACATTCTTTTATATAATTCCACTAAACTGGTAATCACCAAAAAGCACATAGTATTAGTAATCATAACTTTTACTATTATAAAAATCGTTAAACACAAACTGGAGCTGACTTGGAAAAAGAAATTAAAAATTTGTCTACTGTTATTATTAGCACTTGTTCCTATCACCGTCCTTCAAAATCCTTTGACAATCTTTGCTTAGCTTGTGTCTCATAACACGCACCCATAACTTTTTAAAATAATGCTTTCACTATATCTTCCAGAGCCGGTCGCAAGTTTGTGTAAAATCACGCATTGGTAAACAACCTGGTACTAGAGTCAACTTGTTCCATTATGATTTGAAGCGAAGCGACATAATATACAATTAAGGTGAGCTTAGAGATAGTTGTTGCTTACAAATTCGAATGTTCAGTAACAACAGTAGCACAAAAAAGTACCAATAACGCAGCACAAGTTATAAAAAGTAAACGTACGATGTAAGACAGAGACTACACTACGCTCGAAGACTATGTTACTGAACCAGCTCTCGTCATACTATCTTTACAAAAACTACCCCTGCGTTGATTTAGAATATTAAAAACTACGCTCCAAATAGCTCTGTTCCTATCATTTAATTCACCTATTCCGCTTATTGTTGATGAAATCACCATTTTTTAAATTGTGCATTCTTCTTTTTATTATTAAGTACCTGAAAATAACAGTATTTTAACTTAAAGTGATACATAGTCAATATACGTTTTCAATTTCTCAAGAACGCCCTCCGCCTACCTTTCTATATATTCATTATTAGAATGACTTTACGTATTGCGCACAAAATGATAGACTTTTTACACCTAGTTTAATGTCAACGTCTTGACAGATGTATACTATTAATAGAATTGTAACGGAGTGAATTCTGTATATGGAAAATATTTTAAAAATAGTGATCAGTTTAGTATAAAGAATGATAAGAGAAGTCGAAAAATCCAGTTCTTAGAATTTTTGTCTGTCTGTCCGTATGTTAGTTTCTACGCCACTCAAGAGAAATCTATTGTACTCTACTCCAAATAAACTTGATATGGTAATATGGGGGAAAACATTTTAATAAATTTTCTTATTCCGAATTTCACGCAAGTGAAACGGTGAGATAAAGTTAATATGAGGTGTCTTAGAGTGGAATTCAAACTTTAAATAATAATAAAAAAACAATTATTGCATTTATAATATTTTAATCTTAATTTACAGCTGACTAAAGTACAGTCATGCGGATTCTATATAGGAAATATTACATTATCAAGATATCTCCCAGCACGTGGAATACACGATTTTATTATAATATACAGAGAGATATAACGAATGTTATTTTTATAAAGAGCCTTTTAAAATATTTAAAGTAAATTTGCAAAGTATTGTGATGATTTGAGAGATTAAAGTTTTAGGAACACTAATTATACTAATATACATAGATTACAGATTAATCTTTTATTACACTCTCCCGTCGATTACAAATAAAATTCAAGTAGAAAAAAAATTAACAATTTGGAAAATAGCTGATGATATGAACAGTTCTAAATGTTTGAATGCCGCACGTACTTTGAAATAAGATCAGTGTTAATACCGGGCATATAAAGAACATATCAACTTGAAACGGTAGAAATAACTTATCGAAAGACTAACAATAGTTTATTAAGTGTATCAACAATTTTATTGAAAGATTTATCAAAATTATGAATTTCAAGAAAATTTTTGAGTTCATTATTTTAAACTTGAGTTTCAATTAGTTTTCATACTTGCTCATAATGTAAGTTTCTATACACTCAATGTCACATAAATTGGACTGGATGTGCACTTTCAATGACAGCATTGATTATATTACATTCAACTATTTACCAACTATATATAGAGCAGTCGTGCTCACGAATTTAAAGGTAAAATTGACAACAATTTTTCAAATTTACTAGAGGATTTATTTTTAATTTTAAAAAATTCCCAAAAACTGCAATTACATAATTTCGCATTTAACTGGAAGCTATTTAAATCATTAAAATTTCCTTATTATTTTCTTACCTACAATTTAAATATAACATAAATAAAACGGTAAATAGCTTAATAAATTTTAACCAGACCATACTTGGCTTCACAAATAATTTCCACTAGAATATAATTAAAATTCTACAAAATTTCATAATTTTATAATCTTGAAGATCAACATTAGATTCACTTTAATTACTAATTAAAATTTTGTAACACTTCACTTAACAAGGGTTTCATTCACATTCTTTTTTCTTTTACTAGAGGAATGGAACTATTATGAAATATCATAATGCCTCAAAACTCTTTTTCTTTGTGTCAGCGCTTTTGAATATATTCAACTTCTTTAGTGGATTTAATTTTCCACCTATAATGTTTCGTATTATAAAATGAATTGATTACAGAAATTATGTAGAGTAAAAATGGAATGCCCTTAGAATTAATTATGTGCATAGCCGTATATATATATATATATATATATATATATATATATATATATATATATATATATATATATATTTATTCCAGAAATAACTTATTGTGTTATTAATATAAGTATAGCATGAAAAAGTAAAAAGAAGATAATGTAGAAAAATTTTCAATGTGGGAATTTATTACGGCGGAATAATTTGTGTTTAAATAACAAAATATATTTTATTTTCATCATTTCCATAATCTCAACTATATTTTAAACGTTCCATTATTAAATTATTTCAGCATTAATTATCATCATCTCATATATATTAATACGCTAAGGTTAAGATGTTACTCTCCCTTTTTAGAAAAAACCTCACAACTAATCCATATAAATTATATATCATTTTATAGATAATTGCTTGTTCTACCGGCATCCACAACTAAAAAATTTATTATTGCTATTGTTTTTGCAAATTAATTAATTTTTAAAATTATATACACAAAACAGCAATGCTGCCATCTAACGTCAATATGATTGACGGTCGGTAAAATTTTTGTTTAATTTCAAATCCACTCACGTATAAATAAAGTGGCGCTTCAGCTCAATGCTTTTGATACTTGCGCCTCTATATGTCAATTTTAGTAAAATATTTGTTTGATCTGTCATCTGAGCTTCATAATGGAATAAATAATGCGAAGACTTCGCACGGGTCACGCTAGTCATTATTAATTAAGCAATTAATTTCAATTATGAACGGAAATCTACGGTGCGGCGACATCGGTATACCTCCCATTTACAAGTTTTTTTTAATTAAAAACGGGCTAAAAATGTGTCATGCATGCATGTATGTGTGTCTTTTTTCTTGCATCGAAAGTGATGAATTGATCTGTTGAAATGACTTAACTAGAACTTATTGCTGATTTGCTTTTATTTTTATAAGCAAACTACCGTCAGTCGTAAGTGTAACCCAATATTTGGCGAAAAAAGACAGATTTCTTTTCCACTTCCAAATAAGCAATGAAAAGTGTTATTATGCTTTTTCAATCTCTTTAGCCACGGAAAATGAACGTGGTATTTTTTAGCCTCAATTTTCCAAATATAACAGCATTTATATACCAGTTCCGAAAAACTATTTTTATTGTATTTTATGATGAAAACTCTTTATGTTTTCATTGTATATTTGATCGTTTGCTTTACACTTTGATAAAATAGTCATCCGAGTCTCGCCATTAACTATGCTTCAGGATTTGTATGTTTCCAAATAAAATATTTGTTTGTTGATGAATAAATTTTATGCTTTTCATTAATTTGCGTATTTATTTTTATGTCCCCATATCGCAATATTTTTTTAATCTAATTAAATCGGTTCCAATACCATAAGTATCTGTTTATTTTGCCCGTAATTTAAATTAGAAATATGTTTTTTCTCATTACTCATATTAAAATTTTGAGGTCATTTAAATGGTTTTCTTTGTATTTCTTGATTTTTAAACCTTACTATATTTTCAAGTGACAATATCGTAAGTTTTTAAAAAGTGAGTTCCAAGTATCTTCTTAACATAAATGTTTAAATAATACATGTTTAATGAATAAATATTTATATTGTAAAATGTATTGTTTAATGAATAAATATTGTATAAATTTCTGAGGAAACGTCAGGGCTAAAACATTGATTTTGTTCTAATGTGGGAACATACCAACTAAAATTGTGTATGCAATCAATTCAATTTATTATTTAACTGAAATATAATTATGCGCTTAACGACATCGATTCCTTTTACGTACTTATTGAAATTTTATATAGCACGATGAGAGTATAAATTTAAATCTTATAAACATTAATTTTGTAAAGTTATCAGTGTAGGTAATCATACCTTCGTTTCCAAAACATTAAGGTATTTTCATAGACATGGTGCCTATGAGTAACAAATACCTTTACTCGTAGCATGGTACTCTCATTGAATGCCCTACTCGACTTCAAAAAATGAGGAGATTCTTAACTCGACTGTATTGTTTTGTGTCTGTTATCTTGTAGTTATTAACCAACTGGGTAATTCTTTTTATTTGGAAAGTTATGTACCCATTAAATTTGAAAGTTAACCATTGAATTTCTTTATATTGAACAGCAGACGTGTCCTGATTTAGTTTGAATAATATATGTGTAATAATAATAACAAATAAAACTTCTAAAGTTGGAAAGAAATGATATATATATATATATATATATATATATATATATATATATATATAATAAAATTGTAACAAAGTGAATTCTGTACATGCAAAATATATTAAAAAGAATGATTGATACAGCGCAAAAAATTAAAATATAAAATTATAATAAAACTAGTATATAGAATTTTTGTCTGTGTGTATGTTAATTATTGGACAATCGCGCGAAATCTACTAGACGAAATTTTGTATGGTAATAGTTTATACCCAAGAGCAGCACATGAAAGAAAATTCTAATAACTTTTATTACACCAAATTTCACGCGAACAAAGTTGTATGTACTGTTATACTAGAATGAAAATAAGAATTAATATTTTCTTAATACAAATTAAAGCTGTTAGAATTAACTTAAACAAGTTTTCACGCTGTACGTTTCAAAAGAATAATAAATTTATTACCCAATATTTAGGAAAATCTTTGCTTCCAGTTCATCCTATTAAGATTTTTCGTTTTTCTTTTATGGAACGAAATGTATTAGATATCTAAATAAAGAAAGATTAGGATTTATTATGGTTTATAACGAGATTTGTTCGGGAAACTAACTCGAAGGCGATGAGAAAATTAAATTACACTTGTTTTTTATGTGGATTTAAACGTAATACATGCAGCAAGCAATATAATGAAATAGTTTTTAATAAAAGTCGGCGGTAAATGTTAAGGAAAACAGTGAATATTTACTTCATTACGCACATTTTCACTCACTAAAAATACTGAAAAAATTGATACAGTAAATTTCCTAACTCATTTAATTTAGAAGTTATAAGCCTGTGACTAATAAGAGAACAGGTAACATTGCGATAAAAAAGAGCTTTTTAGAACACTTCGGGTACGAAACTTTAAAAATATTTAATAAGTTGATTTCAAATTATTATGGTTGGGTTTCGAATCATTTCTGAACCACTGTTTCATGTCATCATTGTTGCAATTTGTTATTATTCTTTTAATTTAGCAAATACATTTATTTAAGTGGGTGGTTCTTACTGAAAGAACATTGTGTAAAACAACTGTTTTATTGTGTAAAAATATGCTAAGCCTTAGACGTGGTAGCGTCAACCGAGTAAAATATTTTAATGTAAATTTAATTCCGTAGTTCAGAATAGCTTTCGTTACGATACACTAATAACTTTTTCCCACAAACTGCGTTATTTCCACAGTTCGTTCTACATACTCACGTATTTTTGGACTCAAATTTAAAAGAATTTTTAAAAAAATTAGGATAATTCAGAAATATATATAATATTTAAGTACAGTGACAATACACAACAAAATATATTTCATGACCTTTTTATCAAAATTTTTAATAAAGCAATTAAAATATATTCACTAATAACTGAACTCAAAAACATACATTTAAATGAAAGTTATCAGTTTATATATTACACTATTTCTATAGGTGTTATGATAGTTAAGATATTTTATATGTAGTAATATTTCGTCTTGTGAGTCTCAAATAACATAAATATGACCCAATAATCACGAACTTTAAGTTGCAAAATTACAGTTTACGTATATGACTTTAGTGATACGGTAAAGCATCCTTTACGAGCAGTGGAGGGATGAACCGTGAAATTTAGATCGTAAATAATAATTCCGATGCATAAAATTTTGAAATGTTTTTTTTGTCTAAGGAACTGTAAAAAAGTCCGTATAATAAACTTGTGGGGGCCATAAAATATATAGTTTACGAATCGCATTTTTGTCATAACGACCTTAGAAAATTTGAGACGCAAAATATAACAGAAATAGCTATAATCTTAAAGAGTTTAATTCATTCATATTATTATTCGTTATTAATTTCAGTTCTTCAATTCGTATTAATTTCGGGTTTCCAATTTGATAAATTAAATAAAAAAATAATTAGTAGAAACCAATATCACATGCGAGAAACATCGATCAAATGGTTATCAAAAATTTTATAGGATTACAGGCGCAAGGACTTCTTTCCCTTATGTTTTTTTATGTAAATTTAAAAAGCTCACTTATTAAAAACGATGCTTTTAAAACATGAACTAATAAAAATAAAATAAATAAAAACTCGTAATAAAACTGTTTGGGCCACTTTCTTCGTTATGTTTAACTTCGTTTCATTGCTATCATCATCTGGTGTAAAAAATTTAATCAATTTTGAAAAAAAAAATTTCATAAACAATAATAAGTATATACATCTTCACTAGACTTGTTTTTTATCTGGTAGGAGAAAAATAAATCGTTTTCATTTTTCATCTCTTTTCCCGAAATAATTTTATGATTCGTACTATTATCTAATACGTCTCTCATTATGTCCTCTATAAATATATAAAAAGTTGTGAAAAAAAACTCTGTGTGTTCATTGCGATATAGTGAATGAGTATCAATTCACTATATCGTAGCCCTATTTTGTTAAATCCATACAAAATGTTTTGGGTGCATCCACGTCAATTAGTAAAAATAGTATTTTTTCCGTTGTTGCCTAATTCTGGTCATACATTTTATTAAGTGTCTTTTTTAAATCCAAATATTTTGTAATAATCATTAGATATCAAACTTTTTTAATATTTCCAAAATTATTAAGTGTAAAGACAGTCTTAATACAATTTATTTCCAGTCATCAAAAAGATTCACTCCGTATTTACATTGTGACGAAAATAATTTCGATCACTTTTTCCACTAGTAAACAGTAGAGAATTAGGTTTTTCTCTAATATTTATAAGTAAATCTCGAATAAATTGATAAGTTTTAAGTTATAGTACTTTCCATAAATGTCAATTTTAATAATTTTTTTACGAAATAAAAAATCGTTTTCATTTTTCGTCTCTTTTCCCGAAATAATTTTAGGATTCGTACTATTATCTCATACGTTTCTCATTATGTCCTCTATAAATATATGAAAAGTTGTGAAAAAAAATTGTTTGCTTTCATTAAATCTCCCTTTCGAACTGATCTGTACCCAGATAAAAAACAAGTCTAGTGAAGATATATCTACTTACTATTGTTTATGAAAATATTTTTTTCAAAATTGATTAAATTTTTTATACCAGATGGTGATAGCAATGAAACGAAGTTAAACATAACGAAGAAAGCGGCCCAAACACTTTTATTACGAGTTTTTATTTATTTTATTTTAATTCGATCGTGTTTTTAAAAGCATCGCTTTTAATAAGTGAGCTTTTAAAATCACATAAAAAAACATAAGGGAAAGAAGTTTTTGCTCCTGTAACCCTTTAAAATTTTTGATAACCATTTGATCGATGTTTCTCGCATGTGTTATTGGTTTACACTAATTTAATTTTTTTTTTATTTAAATTATCAAATTGGAAACCCGAAATTAATACGAATTGGAAAACTGAAATTAATTACGAATAATAATATTAACGAATTAAACTCTTTATGATGATAGGCATTTCTGTTATATGTTGCGTCTCAAATTTTCTAGGGTCGTTATGACAAAAATGCGATTCGTAAACTATGTACTTTATGGCACCCACAAATTTATTATACGGACTTATTTACAGTGCATTAGACAAAAAAAACATTTAAAAAATTGATGCATCGGGTTTATTATTTACGACCTAAATTTCGCGGTTCATCCCTCCACTGTTCGTAAAGGATCCTTTACCTTATCGCTAAAGTCATATACGTAAACTGTAATTCCACAACTTAAAGTTCGTGATTATTGGGTCATATTTATGTTACTTGAGACTTACAAGGCGTAATATTATTACATATAAGGTATCTTAACTATTTTAATGCTTATAGAAATAGTGTAATATATAAACTGATAACTTTCATTTAAATTTATGTTTTTGAGTTCAGTTTTTAGTAAACATGTTTTAATTGCTTTATTCAAAATTTTGATAAAAAGGTCATGAAATATATTTTCTTGTGTATTATCACTGTACTTAAATATTACAAATATTTCTGAATATTTATCTTAATGAATAAGATTTTTGTTTTTAATTTTTTTTTAAAATTCTTTTAAATATGATTCCAAAAACATGTGAGCACGTCGAAAGAACTGTGGAAATAACGCAGTTTGTGGGAAAAAGTAATGAGTGCTTCGTAATGAAAGCTATTATGTATATATGAACTGCGGAATTAAATTTTCATATAAATATTTCACTCGATTGAAACTACCACGTCTAAGGCCTAGTGTATTTTTTTAATATTGTATATATTAGTTATTTTACATAATGTTCTTGCAATAAGAACCATCCCGTTAAATAAATGAAATGTATTTGTTAAATTAAAAAATAATAACAAATTGAAACAATAATGACATGAAATAGTGTTTCAGAAATTATTCGAAACCCAAACATAATAATTTGAAATGAACTTGGAAAATATTTTTTAAGGTTTCGTATCCGAAGTGTTCTAAAGAACTCTTTTTTATCGCAATGTTACCTGTTCTCTTATTTGTCACAGGCTTATAACTTCTAAATTAAATATAGGGAACTTACTATATCAATTTTTTCAGTATTTTTAGTGAGTGAATATGTGCGTAATGAAGTAAATATTCACTGTTTTCCTTAACATTTACCGCCGACTTTTATTAAAAACTATTTCATTATATTGCTTGTTGCATGTATTACGTTTAAATCCACATAAAAAACAAGTGTAATTTAATTTTCTCATCGCCTTCGAGTTACTTTCCCAAACAAATCTCGTTACAAGCCATAATAAATCCTAATCTTTCTTTATTTAGATATTTAATACATTTCGTTCCATAAAAGAGAAACGAAAAATCTAAATAAGGTGAACTGGAAGCAAAGATTTTCCCAAGTATTGGGTAATAAATTTATTATTATTTTGGTAATTAAAATTATGACAAAAAATGTTTATTCTAAAAATTATAGGGCAGTGGCGACTGACACAAAATAAATATTAATACCGTTGATTGCCGAAAAAATGACTTCTTTATTAATTCAAAGTTAAAGTAAGAGGAATCTACATATGTCTACTACGGGAATTTTTTATTTCATAAGGCTTTTTCACTAATTTAAATATACTTCCGAGGAATTGTTATTTAAAACAAAATATCTGTGAAATCTTAACTTTGTTTAGGTTAATTCGAACTACTCTAAGTAGTGTTAAGAAAATATTAAGTCTTATTTTTAATTTAATATAAAATTTCATATAGGTTATATGACGATTAGTGGTAATATCAATATATTCATAACTAGCAGTGCCTACGATTTTGTTCGTGTGAAATTTGGAATAAGAAAAGTTATTAGAATTATTTTTCATGTGCTGCTCTTGGGTATGAACTATTACCACACCAAATTTCATTATATCCGTCTAGTAGATTTTACATGATATTCGAATAAATTAACATACACATAGTCAGACAAAAATGCTATAAACAGGTTTTCTGCGTTCTATTATAGCTTTATACGCTTAATCAATCACGTTTTTTAAGGTATTTTGATGTTACAATTTTATTATATATATATATATTTTATTATATGTCATAGATTTCAATGAATAATTAGGGACCAAAGTGTGGCGAGAATTGGCATAAAAAGAGAATATATTAAATATTCAGTTTTCTACGCATCTATCATTATATTAGTCCAAAGACTACGTATGTCTTTAATTTAGAAAATTGCTTAAATTATCTTTCGTAACACTCAAAATGTTCTATTTGAATGTATCATGACTTCAGTTAAATTTTATATATACTAATACTAATTTAAAAACAGCAGTTCGTCAAGACTGATAAAAACAGCAGTCTTGACTTGGCGTTACAATTTGGGTTTTTACTGCTGAGTCCTCACTTTGCGTGGATACTACCAACTCTAAAATTGGGACCTGAGAGCCTGCAATCTTTAAATTAATATTTGGGTCTCAAACAGGGACTTTACCATTTAACACCACATTTTGATTACTAATGCTGATTCCGCAGTGGTACAGCCTGTTCCGCGTATGTTAACTTGTATGCCTGGAATTAATCAACCAATTTGTGTAATCATTTTTATATTAGAATGTCCGCAATCTCGCTTTATAAAAATTGATTAGAATTTGACCATGGAGTTTATGGGTATACCATAGAATTGCTCAACAATGTACAGCACAGTTGACGTGACCGAGTTTGGAAAATATATGTCTAATAATAATTTAGTAATAAAGTCTCCTAAGTTTTGACATGAGTAAGGGTAGTATAAATCTGCCCTTTAGGTACAGAATAGGAATTGGTGACGTCCCGACACCGACCAATTAATGACGAGGGACAATCGTCGAGTATAAACTCGTTCTACTTTTATTGACGTGAGGAAGAAATTAAGACAGTAAATAAGTAGGTACAGAAATGTACAAGTAACGTGTTAGTTGGTAGGTAGACAACTAAGTATTGTACTTAAAATGAAAATTTTTTGCATTTTGTTAATTAATTTATGTTCGGAAACGGTATTTTACCACAAAATTCCCAATTGATTATTTTCAACAAATATGAATATATACAGTGTAATAGTGTACCATATAGTGAAATTTACTGATATCCTCGTCAGCCATATAAATGTACAAGTGCATTGCAATTTCCAGGACTAAATTACGAGGCAATACACATGTACGAAAAATCATATGTTGATATAAAAGCAAATTACATAAAGATAATTTACAAGTGAGTGTGATTAGACCTTTTTCAGTTACCTTAAACTCTAAATAATAAACTCGTTGTAATTCTTCAGATCCTAGGCATAAAACTTTTCGCACGCTAGCCCTACTCGCAATTTTCACCTTTATTATTATAGTTCTATTGCCTAATAAATGGTAGAAGTCAGGTTTTAATTTATTATAACTTATTCCACATTATATAAAAAAAAACTCCATGTAGGAAATTCATAATAGAATAAAATCGCCAACAGGAAAAGTCGTGCGATAAATAAGCCACGCCACAGAATATGGCTGTAGCTTGGTTTTCGTTTCTATGGAGGTATTATGTTCGGAGGGTTCATGCTGTGAATATTGTTCTTATAGTTATTGTGTTATTTTGGAATCGTCTATTATTTTTTTTCAATTAATTATCTTTAATTAAAAAGTGTACCCGTTATTAAATTAACCTGATACAGTGCAGTCTAAACTATTGGATAATCAAAAATGTTATGAAAAGCAAATTCCCAAAAACATAACTTTAGTGTATTATTTATTTGTCTTATAAATAAAATATTGTTATGGTACAAATTATAGGTCAAATTAATTTCTTATGTTAGTATTGCTAACACCAGTCAGTGGTTTATTCTGGGTTAAATAAATGGACCAGAGGCGCATGACTCGTTCGTTACTTTGACACCTTTCGGTTATTGCTCAAAGAGATTGGCGTGCCCCATAATAGTGATAGCAGATAAAAATTTTTTACGACTACACTACATTGGTTATCCAACTGCCATTTAAAAACCGTGAACGAGTTGTAATGACATTGTGACTTCAATGGTTAATTTTCATTTGTTCCCAATAATTACAAAAATGACGTTTTTCTGTTATGAAACATATGACATTAAATAAATACAATAAAATATTTATATTATGCCAGTATTACTTTTGATGGTATACTATGTTCAACATGGTATGAAGATTCATTGTTCTGTTAATTCAGCTTGTTTATATATATTTTAAAAGAATAATTAAACAATAGAGGAAGGCTTTGGCCACACTGTAAACTGTGTATTAGATTAAAGTATCGTGTTTTCAATACACAAGTTTCTTTAAAAATTCGATATTCTTTAATTAAAATGTCTCAAGGTTATGTAACTTAATATAGTTTTACCTATAAGGAAATACTTAACCACTTTCAGAGTATAAAAATCTTATGCTTTAATATTCTTTTCGGGACACAAACTAGAAAAAACAATAAAGTCAAAGAAGTAACAACCGAATGAATTGTATTCTTTAGAAACTTTCAAGAAGTATGTAGGAACACATTTTACGCCTTTTATATAAAATTATTTTATATTTAAGGTAAACATAGTAGTTCACACCCATTTTGGGTCAATTACTCGGAAGCCGATTTTAATTTCTTTTAATTTAAATTTTAACATAATAATTAAAAAAAAGTATCTTGATCAAAACGACAGACGGACAACGAGATGATCCTGTAATGGTTCCTTTTTTTCCTTTTAAGGCACGGAACCCTAAAGAACTAAAAGCTATTTCTCTCGCTTTCAAACTTCATCTTTATTTAATTACGAGTGTTAGAAAGAGATTGAGAAATGCCAATATTTTTATATGTTTTGCCAGTAAAATCATACTTTTTTCTGAAATAAAACCCATTTACATTGCTAATAATTTAATTAAATACTAAGTTACCACATATATTCGTGAAAGAAACAAAACATGTTTGTAAAATGTTAGTATTTTTTGAAGTCATTGCTAAAAAAATGATCTTGCCTCGAAGATAAAATACTTCTGTACATTGAGAAATATAACCACAGCGTAAAGTGAAACACATCGATAGAGAAGAGGGAAAGAGTTTCTCCCTCCGCTTCCAGTTACTCAGTGCATCGGTGAACTGCGTAACTCCAGTATATTAAACTTCGTAACTTGTTTCAGTTTTACTCGTACTCTCCGTGGTAGTATTACGTGTTTCATCAAGCTTATGTTACGTGTTTCGTCTATGTACTACTAGATTATTAAATGGACACTTCAGATTTACATTATATATTTTTTGTCAAGTATAAAATACATAATATAAATAACTATCTTTGCTAGTATTAGAAGCTACAAACCTAGACTAAATTCTTTAATATTCACTACATTTTTTTCTTCATAACAACATTTTTAAAAAAGTATGGTGATTCATCCGCATAAGGGTTTGCGCTCTTCTCCGATTTCTCTACCAAGAAGAATGAATCTCTTTTCCTTAATATTTATTTTATGGCATATCTTATGTTGATTGGAGACGATCAATAAAAAGTATATTATGCATCGCTTACTATATTTAATACAGTCTGTGATCAGTTGATATTAAATGTACTTTTAATATCTTTTTTTTATTTCTACGAGTAATTTTAATACATTTTGTGACTTTCTTTCATTAGAAATCAAATAGTTTCTCCGCAAAGAAATTATCTACATCGGCGCTGTAGAAAAGGTTTAGTATTAAATGTTAAGTAATAAAATCATTATTCTTTTGTTACGTGAAACAAGATATACTTTCTGAGTTAATGGACAATAGTAACTTGTGGTAAAATAAATATTGAGTGGACGCCGGCAGCGGAAAAAATATCTTTGTGAAATAAAAAGGAAATGAACGAAAATGGAGAGTGCTTGAATAATTCAGTACTTAGGGTTTTTTTATTAAGTTATATTTACTTCAGAGAAAAGGGAATTTTAATGTAAATATCTGTGAAATCTCAAGTTAGTTACTTGGAAATGTAAATTGTACATATTGTAAATTGTGCTTATGTATATATCATTAAAAATAAGTGTTATAAATTATAGTTCCTGATTAAGGGGTTATATCTTATTTACATTTTTTGTTAAATGAGCTTTTAAATATTTCAAATTGCGTATATTTTTTTGACATGAAATATAACTTAAGTAAAATAATTTAAGTTGAATGCAAATAGATATTTTCAGCAATGAAATTTTATGTGCATAATTGAGATAAGTCTGTTTTAAAATAATGTTTTTACTGCATAGTTTCTTATATTTTTTCAGTGTATTTAATTTTTGAATAAATCGAATGCTTTTAACTTTATTTATGTTTTCAATATAATTTGTCAGAATTTCTATGTGAAGAAGGCTTATCCAGAGCATTACTTTGTCTAGAATATTGTATAATTTCTATTAAATTATATTAATATCCTATTGTTTCTGTCTTATTTCTTTCGATTGTAGTATTATTATATATTTCTCAAGTATCTTTATTAGCTTGTAAGTTGACGAATGAATTTTATTTGCTCATGGTTCTTTTTGGAGTGAGCCTACAGTGCATTCCGTTTAATATCATTTTAATTTAAAATTTCCTAATTTTTATTTTTTGTTTGAACACATACTTTATATCCAGTTGTATAGGTTGGGGGAAAAGGAAGGAAAATAAGCCCACAGAATTATTTGTAAATTAAATTCACGTTTATTTTTGATATTTTCTTCGGCAGCGGAGGCAATATACCGAAGAGGATACATCATCACAAATATTGTATCTAACCATTTCCCACTTTACGAATGATTGTGGAATTGCGTTAGCTTTTCTGTTAATAAATTATTTTAAGTTTAAACAGGAATGACGGCTAAAATTTATAATTAATTTTGACAAAATTTCAACCATCTCATAGACATCACGTCTCTGCCCTTTTGTGGCTCTATATCTTCACAAATTTAAGCTAACTGACAATTTTAGAATTTTAGTACACAACGGTATTCAAATATTCTGATTGTAGTAAAATTTATATCGATTTCTATTCAACCTTAATTTTCGTTTTTTTCCATTTGTATCGTAATTTCATTCTATTATTGTTTATTTCGAAGCATTCCGACGCTTAAGTATTAAATGTTTTATAATTAACACTAAAATATAAGTCTAAAATTAAGCAATAAAAATATATGCCATATAAGTGAAATTTAAAAAAGTGCGTTCACTCGACTTCGTAACAAAGTTTTTTATTGTAAAGGCAATTTTTGGTTTTGCATAAATTGATTGATGCTATTAGGTTTCAAGGTTTGAAAATACAAAATTAATTTTCAAAATTACAAAATCTTCAGAATGCAAACCGGTAATTATTAATTTTGTACTCGTTTCTACTTGGCTGAATATTGCTTTAAAATTACAGACTTGTATAAATTCTAAAGATTAGGAACGTATTAGAAATTAGTAATTTTTGATGTTAAGTTTATACACTTATAAAGCTAAAAAAAGTACTTATTTTTATTGTGTACGTACACATTGATTACTTGTTTAAACCATGTTCCAAAAAAAATAAATGATTAATGACAATTAAAAAAAACTCTTGTATCTTTAAAATAATTAACATAGTGAAATTCGGACAATTACGTCCAAATTTTCTTTATGTACATTATATTTTAGTTAACTAGATATTAATTTATTAATTTATTAAATTTTATTGAAAGTTAGGAATCTAAGTACATAGATATAGGATTTATTTCTAAGAGAGCTATCTATTGCAATCAACGGTAATGCGACAATTTTGAAATATTAGTCCATTTAGAAGACTGTAACCGTATGACAACAAGGAAATGTTTGTGGATATTAAAAAAAAGAAAGATTATTATATTTATACAAAGAACTCGCTATATTTGTGCCAGATGTGGAAATATCAAGAAACTAAACAAAAAATATAAGCTGCACGTCACGGATAGGGAAGACAATGAAGGATGAGGTACTCGATTCGTAACCTTTCGGTTAGTAGAAAATTTTAAGGTATTTCAGTGGAATTTTGAACAGACACTGAGGGTCCATTTCGCAGTCGATTCCGTAATTTATTGGCATGTACGGCAAATCTTTTATAGAATAAAGTATTGTATATGAGGATATTCTTTTCTTTAGAATATAGTTTGAGGCCGAAAGCTGAAAGGTATTAGAATTTGACTTTAAAGATAAAGGAAAGACGGAATTTTTATTGTTGTAATATACAAATTATAATTAACAAAAATTTTGCCGTGATATTATCTAATTGTTTTAGTTACGATGAATGCAATGTATGTAAAGGTGAATGAATATACAGGTAAATATATAATATGTTCGTATTATTTTGGGGTCAAACCGCTGCAAAGGGTTTGAAGTCATCCTAATTTATTGTTAGTTATCGTTTTATATCAATATGAAACATAAATTAATCCCTAGAAATCAATTTAAAATACAACGATTTCAATAAGTGTAGTTCCTAATTTTTTTTATTCTTGGGAATGTGACTGAAAATAATCTCCACGAGTTTGTGATTATACTGTATTTTACTAAATAAAGTTGTGGTGCGTGTTTAATTTTTCAATAGATGAATAATTGGTGTATGAATGAAAACCCGCTTTAAAATTGATTCAAGTCATATATTTTATATAATTATATCGATTATTTTTTTTTCATATAAAAAGTAATATTTATTTAAACGACAATGAGATTTTGAGTAAATTTTGTGAGTAAATTTTTGGAAAGTAAAACTTATTAATTTATTCAATTTTGCTTATGAGATTTACTTAAAATTTTGAGACAAAAGTGATTCTCCACTATTTAGTAGTGGAAATACTGACAGAAATTATTTACTTCAAAGTATAAATATGGACTGAATGTTTTTGGTTATTGGAAATAAATTGGATTTTACTCTTTACGTCTTTAAACTTAAGTATAAGTCTTTACACTTTTAGGAAATCTTAAAAAAGTTTGATATCTAATTATTATTTAAAAATATTTTAATTTAAAAAAGACATTTAAAAAAGATTATGATTAGAATTAAGCAACAACCGAATAAATACTATTTTTACTAATTGACATGAATGCACTCAAACGTTTTGTATCGAGTTAACAAAATACGAATAGGATATAGTGAATTGATATTCATTTACAGATCAGTTCGAAAGGGAGGTTTAACGAACTCAAACAATTTTATTCACAAGTTCTTATATATTTATAGAGGACATTTAGAGAAACAGATGAGATAATAGTACGAAACATAAAATTATTTCCGCAAAAGAGACGAAAAATAAAAACGATTCATTTTCCCATACCTCATAAAAAGTAACTCTAGTGTAGATATATATACTTATTATAGTCAGTGAAAATATTTTTTTCAAATTAATTAGATTTTTGACGTCATGTAATGACGGCAATGGAAGGAAGTTAAACATAATAAAGAAAGCGGCTCCACACAACTTTATTACGAATTTTATTTTGACTCGTTCTAGTTTACATAAGCATCACTTTTAATAAGTAAGCTTTTCAAATTCACATAAAAAAAGGGAAAAAGTTCTTCTTTCCAAATAGAGTTCGTAAACTATATACTTCATGTCACTCACAATTTTATAATACGAACTTTTTATAGTATCTTTGATAAAACAAGGGTTTTCAAAATTATGTATATCGGCATTTTTATTTACGATATAAATTTCACGTTCATCCCTCCACTTTTCGTTAAAGAATGCTTTACTGTGTCGCTAAAGTAATATACAAAAACTGTAATTTTACAACTTAAAGTTCATGATTATTGGGTTATATTTATGTAAGTTATTTAAGACGTAAGGTATCTTAACTGTTTTAACACCTATAGTAATAATTTAATATACACACAAGTTTTGTTTAAATTCATGTTTTTGACTTCAGTTTTTAGTAAACAAATTTTAATTGCTTTACTCAACATTTTGATAAAATGGTCGTAAAATATATTTTCTTGTGTATTATCACTTTACTTAAATATTATAAAAATTCTGAATTATCCTAATGTATAAGATTCAATGTTGACATATAGTTCAAATGACTCGTTTCAATGTTTTATTTAATATTATAGTACAAAAGGTACCGAGGAGAAATATAGAGGTTAATTTTAATTATTTCTTTTAATTAAATTTTTTTAAATTCTTTCAAATGTGGGTCCAAAAATATGTGATCATGTAGAAATAATACAGTTTGTGGGAAAATGAGTGCATCGTAAGTTATGAGTGCATTGTAACGACCGCAATTCTGAGCTTCTAAAATTAAATTTAATTAGCTTAGTCTATTTTTACACAATCTTACAGTTGTTATACTCAATGTTCGTTTAATAACAACCACACTGTTATGTAAATAAATTTCGTTTTCTTATATTAAAAGAATAATAACAAATTGCAAGAATAATAACATGAAATAGTGTTTGAGAAATGATTAGAAACCCAACCATCCTAATTCGAAATCTGGTAATATTACCTGTTCTTCTGTTTGTAACAACCTTATAACTTCTAAACGAAATGAGATAGGAACTTATAACTTTTAACAAGGAAATTCGTGTTATGTGTAAATTAAACCTCGTAAAATTTAGTTGCTTGGCCTAAACACTGCAACGCTGCTAAAATTACTTAATATTATATTTCGTTGAAGTCCCCGTAAAAGGCTTAAAAAGGCTGCGCAAAACACTAAAGGTCAGCTCTTAAATTTTTATTTGCTGTTTCTATTTCGCATTTTTATTTTGTCTGTCTTCCTAGGTTCTTCCAGAATACTGTAAAAGTGTTAGTATGTAACAGATGGACGAACCGACATATAGATGAACATGATGAAATTGTAAGGGTCTTTGACTATGGGAAACTTAGATGGGGCAATAAAGTACATACCCCTAATATATGGCCAATATCAAATATTTTCTCTATTTTCCGTCTCATTAAAGTGATATAAAACTCAAATCCTCATAACAACTATTATTATAAATTTTCCAAAGTCCGTTCGATTTAACTGCTAAGGAATAGTGCTCCAGTTCAATAAATAAGTTCGATTCATGTTAATAGGCTACTTATCGAGAACTTTATTTCCTCTCGTCGTTAAAGATATCTTTATCGTGAACCTATTACGCAATATTTATGTATCTTAATTGTCACGCTGTCCGCTAAAGTATCTGGGTCATCTATAAATTATTGTCACAAAGTTTTATGTTAACAAATAGCCACATTTTTATCTTAATGTCTTCTTGATTCTCGTTCGTTTCCCCGCAATTTAGCAAGATACGAACATCTTGCTAAATTGTTTCTCATAGAACATAATTGTACATGGATGTTATAGAATTAAAGCTTGATTTGTTATTATTAAAACTATAAACCCCATTTTATTAACAATTACAAAGATTTAACATATATTTGTAGCTCATAATGAGTATTGCTCTCGAGAACTGGACAGAGAGAAGTACGGTCGGTCGCTTATAAATTTCAAATCTATGAAGATGACACCATCCAATTTGAAACCAGAATTCATGATATAGAAATTCATATTAGATGTAATGATACCTGACCGTGCTAACGACAATTTGCCAGAAGTCACGTAAGTAGTGAATTGCTGGTTGAGTCAAAGGTAGGTTTAAATGATTTGATTTTTAATGATAACGGAACAATGATGAACTCAAAAGGTGTATGGCAATTATTAGGTCTTCTATGGACTATGTGATAAAAATACGAAAGAATCACAATTCACTAAAACTCCACTCGTTACGGTATTAGTGTACCCCATTTGCTTCTATTTCTGTTTTGCTGGGCAGTTCTCACATCAGCGAACGTGAGGATCTGACGAATATTTAATGATAATCATGAACCTAAGGAGTTACTGATGCTAGAAACTTTGGTTTACACAGGAATGTTCAATTTTATCGGGGAGTGCTCACACATGCAAATCTGAGTATCTTATATCTGAGTAGTTTCCTCCTAAGGAACCAATACAGTTGGAGACTTTATGTTTATATTCAAATACACATTTTCCTTGGGTATCTCTCACGCCTGTAAGGTGGTATTAAAATTATATAGCCTGAGTATCAGTGTAATGTACTTTAGGCTATAGACTTACATTTGTGAAGTAGGTACATAGGTAGGTACATAGACCACGATAAAAAATACTAAAAAATACCTTGGTTGGTAATAATTAATGTAATTCACGGTTTTTTATTAAGTTAAAAACTATGTATGTTGGTTGGGTTGGTTAAAAACATGATTGATAAAATGTGATAGAAATTTTTTTTTTAAATACCTATATACCTACAACGGGTTACTTAATATTTAATCTTTATAAATAGAAATCAAATTACGAAGTATTAAGGAAAAATAAATTTCAGTTGCATTTAATATTTCTGTTATTAATTTTTGGTTTTTTTTTGTTATGAATTTTTTTAAATATTTAATTATGTTTTTATATATTGTTCTACTTACTTTCGGGATAAAAAAATGATAAAAAGATGTTGTTTTCATAAATTAACTGGCAACGGATGGTTATGCAAGTGATCTTTTAATATGTCGTTTTTCCCTTATTTAAATATTAATTGTAATTTTATCAGAAATAATTAGAAATATAAAAAAACTATTTATAATCTTTTAACGGAAGTGAAGTAGTGCATTACATTAATCAGTTTATTTTAACCCTTCACATTCCATAGGCAACGCTACGGGGGCATGCATATTTTATAGGCGCCGTTGCAGTGAAACATATAATATTAACTGTCTACCGTTATTTCGCTTACCCAATGTTTAGTTCATTTTGACATGGCCAGCATGTAAGAACAAGAATGAAAGTATAATTTTGTAATTTCTATGTATTGTAAAAATCATTACGATATTTATTTCTCATGGGCTTGAAAGAAGATTATCCTTCTTCTTTCTTTCTGATTAATGTAATGCACTACTTCACTTCCGTTAAAAGATTATAAATAGTTTTTTTATATTTCTAATTATTTCTGATAAAATTACAATTAATATTTAAATAAGGGAAAAACGACATATTAAAAGATCACTTGCATAACCATCCGTTGCCAGTTAATTTATGAAAACAACATCTTTTTATCATTTTTTTATCCCGAAAGTAAGTAGAACAATATATAAAAACATAATTAAATATTTAAAAAAATTCATAACAAAAAAAAACCAAAAATTAATAACAGAAATATTAAATGCAACTGAAATTTATTTTTCCTTAATACTTCGTAATTTGATTTCTATTTATAAAGATTAAATATTAAGTAACCCGTTGTAGGTATATAGGTATTTAAAAAAAAAATTTCTATCACATTTTATCAATCATGTTTTTAACCAACCCAACCAACATACATAGTTTTTAACTTAATAAAAAACCGTGAATTACATTAATTATTACCAACCAAGGTATTTTTTAGTATTTTTTATCGTGGTCTATGTACCTACCTATGTACCTACTTCACAAATGTAAGTCTATAGCCTAAAGTACATTACACTGATACTCAGGCTATATAATTTTAATACCACCTTACAGGCGTGAGAGATACCCAAGGAAAATGTGTATTTGAATATAAACATAAAGTCTCCAACTGTATTGGTTCCTTAGGAGGAAACTACTCAGATATAAGAGACTCAGATTTGCATGTGTGAGCACTCCCCGATAAAATTGAACATTCCTGTGTAAACCAAAGTTTCTAGCATCAGTAACTCCTTAGGTTCATGATTATCATTAAATATTCGTCAGATCCTCACGTTCGCTGATGTGAGAACTGCCCAGCAAAACAGAAATAGAAGCAAATGGGGTACACTAATACCGTAACGAGTGGAGTTTTAGTGAATTGTGATTCTTTCGTATTTTTATCACATAGTCCATAGAAGACCTAATAATTGCCATACACCTTTTGAGTTCATCATTGTTCCGTTATCATTAAAAATCAAATCATTTAAACCTACCTTTGACTCAACCAGCAATTCACTACTTACGTGACTTCTGGCAAATTGTCGTTAGCACGGTCAGGTATCATTACATCTAATATGAATTTCTATATCATGAATTCTGGTTTCAAATTGGATGGTGTCATCTTCATAGATTTGAAATTTATAAGCGACCGACCGTACTTCTCTCTGTCCAGTTCTCGAGAGCAATACTCATTATGAGCTACAAATATATGTTAAATCTTTGTAATTGTTAATAAAATGGGGTTTATAGTTTTAATAATAACAAATCAAGCTTTAATTCTATAACATCCATGTACAATTATGTTCTATGAGAAACAATTTAGCAAGATGTTCGTATCTTGCTAAATTGCGGGGAAACGAACGAGAATCAAGAAGACATTAAGATAAAAATGTGGCTATTTGTTAACATAAAACTTTGTGACAATAATTTATAGATGACCCAGATACTTTAGCGGACAGCGTGACAATTAAGATACATAAATATTGCGTAATAGGTTCACGATAAAGATATCTTTAACGACGAGAGGAAATAAAGTTCTCGATAAGTAGCCTATTAACATGAATCGAACTTATTTATTGAACTGGAGCACTATTCCTTAGCAGTTAAATCGAACGGACTTTGGAAAATTTATAATAATAGTTGTTATGAGGATTTGAGTTTTATATCACTTTAATGAGACGGAAAATAGAGAAAATATTTGATATTGGCCATATATTAGGGGTATGTACTTTATTGCCCCATCTAAGTTTCCCATAGTCAAAGACCCTTACAATTTCATCATGTTCATCTATATGTCGGTTCGTCCATCTGTTACATACTAACACTTTTACAGTATTCTGGAAGAACCTAGGAAGACAGACAAAATAAAAATGCGAAATAGAAACAGCAAATAAAAATTTAAGAGCTGACCTTTAGTGTTTTGCGCAGCCTTTTTAAGCCTTTTACGGGGACTTCAACGAAATATAATATTAAGTAATTTTAGCAGCGTTGCAGTGTTTAGGCCAAGCAACTAAATTTTACGAGGTTTAATTTACACATAACACGAATTTCCTTGTTAAAAGTTATAAGTTCCTATCTCATTTCGTTTAGAAGTTATAAGGTTGTTACAAACAGAAGAACAGGTAATATTACCAGATTTCGAATTAGGATGGTTGGGTTTCTAATCATTTCTCAAACACTATTTCATGTTATTATTCTTGCAATTTGTTATTATTCTTTTAATATAAGAAAACGAAATTTATTTACATAACAGTGTGGTTGTTATTAAACGAACATTGAGTATAACAACTGTAAGATTGTGTAAAAATAGACTAAGCTAATTAAATTTAATTTTAGAAGCTCAGAATTGCGGTCGTTACAATGCACTCATAACTTACGATGCACTCATTTTCCCACAAACTGTATTATTTCTACATGATCACATATTTTTGGACCCACATTTGAAAGAATTTAAAAAAATTTAATTAAAAGAAATAATTAAAATTAACCTCTATATTTCTCCTCGGTACCTTTTGTACTATAATATTAAATAAAACATTGAAACGAGTCATTTGAACTATATGTCAACATTGAATCTTATACATTAGGATAATTCAGAATTTTTATAATATTTAAGTAAAGTGATAATACACAAGAAAATATATTTTACGACCATTTTATCAAAATGTTGAGTAAAGCAATTAAAATTTGTTTACTAAAAACTGAAGTCAAAAACATGAATTTAAACAAAACTTGTGTGTATATTAAATTATTACTATAGGTGTTAAAACAGTTAAGATACCTTACGTCTTAAATAACTTACATAAATATAACCCAATAATCATGAACTTTAAGTTGTAAAATTACAGTTTTTGTATATTACTTTAGCGACACAGTAAAGCATTCTTTAACGAAAAGTGGAGGGATGAACGTGAAATTTATATCGTAAATAAAAATGCCGATATACATAATTTTGAAAACCCTTGTTTTATCAAAGATACTATAAAAAGTTCGTATTATAAAATTGTGAGTGACATGAAGTATATAGTTTACGAACTCTATTTGGAAAGAAGAACTTTTTCCCTTTTTTTATGTGAATTTGAAAAGCTTACTTATTAAAAGTGATGCTTATGTAAACTAGAACGAGTCAAAATAAAATTCGTAATAAAGTTGTGTGGAGCCGCTTTCTTTATTATGTTTAACTTCCTTCCATTGCCGTCATTACATGACGTCAAAAATCTAATTAATTTGAAAAAAATATTTTCACTGACTATAATAAGTAGATATATCTACACTAGAGTTACTTTTTATGAGGTATGGGAAAATGAATCGTTTTTATTTTTCGTCTCTTTTGCGGAAATAATTTTATGTTTCGTACTATTATCTCATCTGTTTCTCTAAATGTCCTCTATAAATATATAAGAACTTGTGAATAAAATTGTTTGAGTTCGTTAAACCTCCCTTTCGAACTGATCTGTAAATGAATATCAATTCACTATATCCTATTCGTATTTTGTTAACTCGATACAAAACGTTTGAGTGCATTCATGTCAATTAGTAAAAATAGTATTTATTCGGTTGTTGCTTAATTCTAATCATAATCTTTTTTAAATGTCTTTTTTAAATTAAAATATTTTTAAATAATAATTAGATATCAAACTTTTTTAAGATTTCCTAAAAGTGTAAAGACTTATACTTAAGTTTAAAGACGTAAAGAGTAAAATCCAATTTATTTCCAATAACCAAAAACATTCAGTCCATATTTATACAATATTATGTTTAAAAAGAAATCAATGTTAAAAAATTTAAAAAACCTATTATAATTGTTTTTTATTTGTGCACAAACAAAATTTTTATTTACAATTAGCAGTGAATACTTTGTAATGAAATTGGTAATGTGTAGAGTACGTAAATAATTTATTAATATATTATCTTTGTGACAAAGACGTGATCTTCAAAATAATTAATTATAAAAACTACTATAGCAGCCTGGGAGAAACTACCCTTGTTTTTAAAAAATATTTTAAAAAGTATTGGGTGCGTGTTATGAGACACAAGCTAAGCAATATATGACAATTGATATATTCAGATGTTAGTATGGATTCTCTTAATTACTAAAGTTTTGTAATAAAATTTAAATGCCGCGTGCATTACTTCATTATTTTTTATATCGTAGATAAATAGAAAAAAATTATTTTATATAATTCCACTAAACTGGTAATCACCAAAAAGCACATAGTATTAGTAATCATAACTTTTACTATTATAAAAATCGTTAAACACAAACTGGAGCTGACTTGGAAAAAGAAATTAAAAATTTGTCTACTGTTATTATTAGCACTTGTTCCTATCACCGTCCTTCAAAATCCTTTGACAATCTTTGCTTAGCTTGTGTCTCATAACACGCACTCATAACTTTTTAAAATAATGCTTTCACTATATCTTCCAGAGCCGGTCGCAAGTTTGTGTAAAATCACGCATTGGTAAACAACCTGGTACTAGAGTCAACTTGTTCCATTATGATTTGAAGCGAAGCGACAGAATATACAATTAAGGTGAGCTTAGAGATAGTTGTTGCTTACAAATTCGAATGTTCAGTAACAACAGTAGCACAAAAAAGTACCAATAACGCAGCACAAGTTATAAAAAGTAAACGTACGATGTAAGACAGAGACTACACTACGCTCGAAGACTATGTTACTGAACCAGCTCTCGTCATACTATCTCTACAAAAACTACCCCTGCGTTGATTTAGAATATTAAAAACTACGCTCCAAATAGCTCTGGGTCTATCATTTAATTCACCTATTCCGCTTATTGTTGATGAAATCACCATTTTTTAAATTGTGCATTCTTCTTTTTATTATTAAGTACCTGAAAATAACAGTATTTTAACTTAAAGTGATACATAGTCAATATACGTATTCAATTTCTCAAGAACGCAAAGGTACCTTTCTATATAATCATTATTAGAATGACTTTACGTATTGCCCACAAAATGCTAGACTTTTTACACCTAGTTTAATGTCAACGTCTTGACAGATGTATACTATTAATAGAATTGTAACGGAGTGAATTCTGTATATGGAAAATATTTTAAAAATAGTGATCAGTTTAGTATAAAGAATGATAAGAGGAGTCGAAAAATCCTGTTCTTAGAATTTTTGTCTGTCTGTCCGTATGTTAGTTTCTACGCCACTCACGAGAATTCTATTGTACTCTACTCCAAATAAACTTGGTATGGTAATTAATATATGAGGGAAAAAATTGTAATAAATTTTTATATTTCGAATTTCACGCGAGTGAAACGGTAAGGTAAAGCTAATATAAGGTGTCTTAGAGCGGAATTCAAACTTTAAATAATAATAATAAAACAGTTATTGTATTTATAGTATTTTAATTACAGCGGAGTAAAGTACATTCATGCGGATTCTATATAGGAAATATTACATTATCAAGATATCTCCCACCGCGGTGAACACATTATTGTATTATAATATACAGAGAGAGATAACGAATAATATTTTTTTAAAGAGCCTTTTAAAATATTTAATAATAGGTATTGTGATGATTTGAGAGATTAAAGTTTTAGGAACACTATTACGTAAATTACAGATTATTTTTTGTTACACTGTCCCGTCGATTATAAATAAAATTCAAGCAGGAAGAAAAATTAACAATTTGGAAAATAGCTGATGTTATGAACATTTTTGAATTTTTCAATGCCGCACGTACTTTAAAAAAAGATCAGTGTTAATACCGGCCATAGAGAATATATCGATTTGAACGGGAGAAACAGCTTATCGAAAGACTAACAATAGTTATATTATTAGTCTTTCGATAAGATAAAATTATGAATTTTGGGAAAATTGTTGACATCATTATTTTTTTTCATAATTTGAGTTTCAATTAGTTTTCATGCTTGCTCATAATGTAATTTTCTATGCACTCAATCTCTTGTCATCTAAATTGTAATTGGATGTGCACTGTCAATGACAGCTTCGATTATTTACTATTTACCAACTATATATCGAGCAGTCTTGCTCACGAATTTAAAGGTAAAAATGACAACATTTTTTAAAATTTACTAGAGGATTTATTTTTAATTTTAAAAAATTACCAAAAACTGCAATTACATAATTTCGCATTTAACTGGAAGCTATTTAAATCATTAAAATTAACAATTGTTTTCCTATCTACAATTAAATATAACATAAATAAAACGGTAAGTAGCTTAATAAATATTAACCTGGGTTCACAATACTTGGCTTCACAAATAATTTCCACTAGAATATAATTTAAATTCTATAAAATTTCACAATTTTTTAATCTTGAAGATCAACATTAGATTCACTTTAATTACTAATTAAAATTTTGTAACACTTCACTTAACAAGGGTTTCATTCACATTCTTTTTTCTTTTACTAGAGGAATGGAACTATTATGAAATATAATAATGCCTCAAAACTCTTTTTCTTTGTGTCAGCGCTTTTGAATATATTCAACTTCTTTAGTGGATTTAATTTTCCACCTATAATGTTTCGTATTATAAAATGAATTGATTACAGAAATTATGTACAGTAAAAATGGAATGCCCTTGGAATTAATTATGTGCATAGCCGTATATATATATATATGTGTGTGTGTGTGTGTACATATATATATATATATATATATATATATATATATATATATATATATATATATATATATTTATTCCAGAAATAACTTATTGTGTTATTAATATAAGTATAGCATGAAAAAGTAAAAAGAAGATAATGTAGAAAAATTTTCAATGTGGGAATTTATTACGGCGGAATAATTTGTGTTTAAATAACAAAATATATTTTATTTTCATCATTTCCATAATCTCAACTATATTTTAAACGTTCCATTATTAATTAATTTCAGCATTAATTATCATCATCTCATATATATTAATACGCTAAGGTTAAGATGTTACTCTCCCTTTTTAGAAAAAACCTCACAACTAATCCACATAAATTATATATCATTTTATAGATAATTGCTTGTTCTACCGGCATCCACAACTAAAAAATTTATTATTGCTATTGTTTTTGCAAATTAATTAATTATTAAAATTATATACACAAAACAGCAATGCTGCCATCTAACGGCTCAACGTCAATATGATTGACGGTCGGTAAAATTTTTGTTTAATTTCAAATCCACTCACGTATAAATAAAGTGGCGCTTTAGCTCAATGATTTTGATACTTGCGCCTCTATATGTCAATTTTAGTAAAATATTTGTTTGATCTGTCATCTGAGCTTCATAATGGAATAAATAATGCGAAGACTTCGCACGGGTCACGCTAGTCATTATTAATTAAGCAATTAATTTCAATTATGAACGGAAATCTACGGTGCGGCGACATCGGTATACCTCCCATTTACAAGTTTTTTTTAATTAAAAACGGGCTAAAAATGTGTCATGCATGTATGTGTGTCTTTTTTCTTGCATCGAAAGTGATGAATTGATCTGTTGAAATGACTTAACTAGAACTTATTGCTGATTTGCTTTTATTTTTATAAGCAAACTACCGTCAGTCGTAAATGTAACCCAATATCTAGCGAAAAAAGACAGATTTCTTTTCCACTTCCAAATAAGCAATTAAACGTGTTATTATGCTTTTTCAATCTCTTTAGCCACGGAAAATGAAAGTGGTATTTTTTATCCCCAATTTTCCAAATATAACAGCATTTATGTACCAGTTCTGAAAAACTATTTTTATTGTATTTTATGATGAAAACTCTTTATGTTTTCATTGTATATTTGATCGTTTGCTTTACACTTTGATAAAATAGTCATCAAAGTCTCGCCATTAACTATGCTTCAGGATTTGTATGTTTCCAAATAAAATATTTTATGAGGTTTGTTGATGAATAAATTTTATGCTTTTCATTAATTTGCGTGTTTATTTTTATGTCCCCCTATCGCAATATTTTTTTAATCTAATTAAATCGGTTCCAATACCATACGTCTCTGTTTATTTTTCCCGTAATTTAAATTAGAAATATGTTTTTTCTCACTACTCATATAAACATTTTGAGGTCATTTAAATGGTATTGTTTGTATTTCTTGACTTTTAAACTTTACTATATTTTCAAGTGACAATATTGTAAGTTTTTAAAAAGTGAGTTCCAGGTATCTTCTTAACATACATGTTTAATGAATACATATTTGTATGCCCTGTTGCTTCGAATTACGGATTCGTGTAATAGTAATCTAAAACCGAAAACCTGAAACTTATTTTAATGTATTAAAAACCCCAATATCAAATGAGATTAAAATTAACAAAATATATACAGAATAAAAATAAAAACAAGGTTTAAATAAATTTAAATACCATTATTCACAAAAAATAGAATCACCTAAGCTTTAGAAAATACATTATTTTTATCAGTCATCAATTCTCTTTATATGACATATAACATATTTTAGAACGTAAGTTTATCTTATACAATACATTATTTTGCGTCTCGGTTGTGATCTATTGGTTATCTGATCTTCAATTAAATCTGACCAATAATTTTGCTTGTATATATATAATTTCTGTGATATTTTTGAGCCGCTAATTACTTCTTATACAATAAGAATTAGAAGTAAACCTAAGAGTAATATTTATGTGGTAAAAGTTGTGAATGAAGTATATCATATATAGTAATATATTCGTTTAGCACCAAAAACACACGGACTTGTATTATAATCTGAATTAACATATATATTTGGCAATAATGAGAATTAATGGTTCAAAACAAATATCTTCTTTGTAGGTTTAGTACGTAATAAGTAAAAATGTAGAGTATAAAAATAAATTTTCATATAATTTTTATTACTTGAACTCTATTTTAAGATTACGTAAAGTAAAATATTAATGTGGTATAAATTTCTGAGGAAACGTCAGGGCTAACACATTGATTTTGTTCCAATGTGGGAATATACAAACTAAAATTGTGTATGCAATCAATTCAATTTATTATTTAACTGAAATATAATTATGCGCTTAACGACATCGATTCCTTTTACGTACTTATTGAAATGTTATATAGCATGGTGAGAGTATAAATTTAAGTCTTATAAACATTAATTTTGTAAAGTTCTAAGTGCAGGTTATTATACCTTCGTTTCCATAGCATTAAGGTATTTTCATAGACATGGTGCCTACGAGTAACAAATACCTTTACTCGTAGCATGGTACCCTCATTGAATGCCCTACTCGACTTCAAAAAATGAGGAGATTCTCAACTCGACTGTATTGTTTTGTGCCTGTTATCTTGTAGTTATTAACCAACTGGGTAATTATTTTTATTTTGAAAGTTATATACCCAGTGAATTTGAAAGTTAACCATTGAATTTCTTTATATTGAACAGCAGACGTGTCCTGATTGAGTTTGAATAATATATGTGTAATAATAATAACAAATAAAGCTTCTAAAGTTTGGAAGAAATGATTTAGATGTAATAATAATCTAATAATAATAAACAAAGCTTCTAAAGTTGGAAAGAAATTATATATATATATATATATATATATATATATATATATATATATATATATATATATATATATATATATATAATAATAATCTAGTAATGATAATCAAAGTTTCTAATAATAAAGCTTCTAAAGTTTTTGACACTACTAATAGTGACATAAATCAGCCCCTTTATTAAAAACCGGGAAATAGGGTTGAAAAGTGGCGATAGGAAGTCGTCAGTAATAAGGAGTAAATTCTGCGAGTTTGAACTCTTTTGACTTATCTTAACGAGAGAAAGAAAATAACGAAATGAATAGGCAAATAAGTAAAGATAGGTAAACATACAAAAGCATGAAAAACATTGTTTTGTGTATTCTGTACAATAAATTAAATACAACGGACGTCTGGGCAGCAATTTCAAAAATTTATGGCAATAACAGTATTTTGAAAAATTTATTTATATTTGGTATTGTACCCCACGATAAGACACTGTACCCCAAAATGGTCTTTTATTCCAAAAGTTTCTATTTTCGTTATTAACTAAACTCTCTTTTTTTTACTAATTTCTATTTCTCAATGTAGTTTTTAACTGATTATTGTTAAAATAAATTTTCTTAAAAGTTTTGTGTTCTTCAAGGTTTTTACAGTAACTTAATTTGACCAGGTTTTTTGGGTTTATAATACATAATATTTTCATTCACGTCCTGTTATAATCTAAGACAAAACTATAAAATGATTCACTTTTTTCTGTTCATCATTTTTCCTTTTCTGCACTTTTCACAAAATTATTATTTTCTCATTCCTTAGAAAGTAAAGAATGAAAGCTTTTTTATTAATATTGAATATAGTTGGTAAATATTATTATTTTTAACTACTATTATTAAATACGGCTATTAAAACTGCGGGACGAATTTTTACTCTTGAAATTTTTATATTTTTATTTCAGTGTAGTTGCGCTTGGGGTTTAGAATTGTGTAAGTAAAACGGATTATGTAAAAAATTTATAAATACGAACATTGATATAAAAAACCAAACTCAAAATATCCAAATATTTAAAAAACAAAAAGTATTGTGTGAAATATATTTAGAAATATAAATACGAATTAATACAAAAAAAAACAAACAAAAAATATTTAAAAGTCAGTAAGCAAAAAGATAGAAAAAGGTGATTACGTGAAAAAAAAGGTTAAAACATATTCCCGTGCAAACGAATATATGAAAACTTTGAAATCGACTTTTTTATAAGAAATAATCGTGAGCCACAATATATACTCTGAAATACACGGGGTATTACAAAATTTATATTCTATTCAATATTAATGCATATTCTTCCATTTCCTGTAAAAAAAAATTCAAAATATCATTAATGCTAAACTCAACTTATACATATACATTATATTAAACACAGATCCAAACCTAAGATAAAAATTTGTTTAATTATACCCGTCTCTATTTTTAGTGCTTTTAGAATGGGTGGGAAAATAATCGACATAGATACAACTAGTACCGCGTCCCAGCGCACATTCTCGGTTTGCATGCTAGTAAAAGAGAAGGAAAAGATATCGCCAAAACGGGTCTTTGTATTCGAGAGAAATAAGGTGTTTTATTTTTTTTATTAGAATCCCATTTATTTTATTAAAAACAAAAACACCAAGATTTTTAAAAAGAAGTAAACAGTATTTTCAATTCTATTAATAAAGTCTTATAAATAATAATGTTAATTTGGTTTAAAATTTATGTTACGAGATAATTTTGATTTTTTTTCAAATAGAAAAGATACTTCAGTTGTGTTTTGGAAACAACCAGGACTTTATAAATATTATCAAGAACAATTTACATTTTTTATGGCCATAAATTTAGTAGATTTTGCTAATTTTCTTTTAAAAAAGCTCAATCTGCTTTTGTCAGCGCCTTAACATGCCAAATTCATGATTTAATTGCTCAGCATTAGAAAAAAGAGCGGTCTGTTTAGATTAAAATTAAAAGTATTTTTGCAATAGTGTAAATAATTATTTTGGTGTCAATGTTTTACTTTCCAGCATTAGTATCAAAGGTTTCCTGGCAAACGATATTTCCTGAAATCTCAATTTAAAAATTAAATGCATACTTATAAATTAAATTGAAAAGCTGTGGAACATTTTTTTTTGCATACAATCTTTTGGCCTAGACCTATCGTTATCCTCGTCATTCATTGCACTTCTTGCTTACTCGTACTGTTCGCCTCATAAATGTGATTATAAAAATATAATTTCCTCAAAAACTTGAAATTACACCACATAAATCGAAACACACGTAAGAATTCCAGTTGCCATTAGCAATTAAGTCGCATATAACTATCCACCCTACTATATTCCATTCAGTTGTGTCGAATTTAAAGTCACGTTTAATGAACTCTCACATAGCCCTAGGGAGTTATTCGGTCATTCTGCTGAATGATGTCGGGTCATTTTACTGGAGATTACTTTTGTGTTGCTTTAAAATATTTCCTAAATGCATTTATTTTGCATTTATTTTGCCAGATAAATTAATTTCAACCTAAGTAATCATTTCCCATATCACTAAATTAATATTTAAAAACCGTTCGAGGCACTAGCCATATATTCGTTTTTCTAAGAAATATGCCAGAAAATTTAAAGTAGAAATACATTAATTTAATATGTTAAAATAATATAATATATTATTAAATTTATCACCTCATCGGCTGTTCACTAATTGACCCTACATCCAATGCCAGTCGAAAAGCCTACTACATCCAAAAATATGAAATCTAGAATCTACAGGAGACTCAAATTAATAACCATTTTGAAGATCAATGTTTATCAAAACTCTTGATGAGTTACGATAAAGGTTGATCCATAAAAAGATTCATTCCAAAATTATTTATTAAATTTTTGGCATTATCTTTTCTTAGACTTAGTATTATTGTCAATACCCTTTTTGAAATCATATCGCTTTAAATGTTTTATAAAAATTGTACAAGAATTAAAGGTCATTTTTTTGCACTAGAAATTTACTATCTAACAGATTAATTATTATATTGTTATATAAGTCTTCTTGTATATGAAACTCAACCTTATGAAAATATACTGAAATTATTTTAATACCAACATCGGCAGATGCTCAAAAATATGATATTTGTACAAGCCCCGGTACAATTAATTTTATCCACAAAAATTGTAACGAGAAGGGAAAAATAAATCTATTTGGCATTACTAATTTCTTTTAAATATATTACATTTGATTTTCGTGAATATTATTTCGTATTATATACAACATATTATTTTTTAATTTACTACTTAAATTTTTCCAGTATTGTTAGGGAGTAAATATATGCGTAATAAAGTAAATATTCACTGTTTTCTTTAACAGTTACCGTCGACGTTCACTAAAAACTATTTCACTATATTACTTGCTGCATGTATTACGTATAAATCTATATAAAAATAAGTTTAATTTAATTTTTCTATCGCCTTCGAGTTACTTTCCCAAACAAATCTCGTTACAAACCTTAATAAGCCGTAACCTTTCTCTAGTTGGATATTAAATACATTTCATTCCATAAAAGAGAAACGAAAAATTTAAATAGGATGGAATGGAAGCAAAGGTTTTCCTAAGTATTGGGTTATAAATTTATTATTCTTTTGGTACGTAAAGCGAGAAAATTAATATTATGATAAAAAAGAATTATTCTCAGAATTATTGGGTAGTGGCGACTGACGTAATATAAATATTAATTCTGTTGATTGCTGGAAAAATAACTTCTTTATGAATTCAAATTCATTTTGAATTCATAAATAATCTACGGTTCGTGAATATTCTAGTTCATGAGGTTTTTCACTAATTTAAATATACTTCCGAGGGATGATTATTTAAGACAAAATATCTGTGAAATCTTAACTTTGTTTAGGTTAATTCGAACCATTCTAAGTAATGTTAAGAAAATATTAAGTCTTATTTTCAATTTAATATAAAATTTCATACAGGTTACATCAATATTAGTGGTAACATAAATATATTCAGAACTAGCAGTACCTATGACTTTGTTTACGTGAAATTCGGAATAAGTTATTATAATATTTTTTCATGTACTGCTCTTGGATATAAACTATTACCATACCAAATTTCATCAAAATCCGTCTAGTAGATTTTGCATGATTGTCAAGAAATTAACATACAGACAGACAAACGAAAATTCTATTACTTTTCTGGCTTCTATTATAATTTTTTACACTAAATCAATCACTCTTTTTAAAATATTTTTCATGTATAGAATTCACTCTGTTACAATTTTATTATATGTATAGATAGATTTCAATGAATTATCAGGCACCATACTGTGATGAGAATTGGCATAAAAAGAAAATATACTAAATGTTCAGTTTTTTACGCATCTATCATTATATTAGTCCAAGGAATACGTATGTATTTAATTTAGAAATAAATTGAATATTGCTTAAATTAACTTTCAAAAATCTCAAAATTATATATTTCAACTTTAGTTAAATTTAAATATTATTCCGCAGATTTATGTTGAGGAACTTTGTTCCGCATGTGCAAAAAATGAGATTATTACTGAATTTCATTTTAATCCTTCTTTTTTAATAATAATAACCCAGATTATTTTATTTCCGTTGTTTTCAATAATTTAGTTATTTATTATGTGCGTTATTCCAATACAAAAATGTTAGGGCTCAATCTTGTGACATGAAAACACCTAGAAAAATAATTATTAAGTACTAGACATACTTTTTATCATATAAAATGATAAAGTTATTATAAGTTAAATGAAAAGGTAATAAGCAATATGTTGATTTACATTTTCTGTCTTCAATTTTATTATATAATGATTTTAATACTACGTAGACAAAGATGCTTACGTTGTATTTCAATTAAGAACTGTACCTAGTATAACGAATTAATATTTTTAAAAGTCTAATAATACCTCTTTCTAATATGGTTGAGCTTAAATCTATGTACATTTACACAAAAGTACATTTTTAATTCTTTTTTAATACTCAATCATTAATGTGCACTGTTCAATAGCCACTTTAGTTACCTCACATTCAGTTTTTTTCCCATCATATATTATTTGTCCATGCTCTCTAATCTAAAGCGTGATTTGAGACCTTCGTTGCACAAGTTGTACGGTAATTTCTGTTTATTAGAACAAACAGCGGTTGTTACTTATCTGTATAGTTGTCGCCAACTGGATCAACAATATTTTGTGAGTTAGTCTATGAACCGTGTTGGACCTTTCAAGGTATGAAATTTTCGAAGTGAGTAGTTATATTAATGTTCATTTTATATAGATTTTACTTAATATAGAATATAAGGGTAAGATACTGAAGTGTAAAATTAAGGGAAAATTAAATAGTAAATAACAGGCAAAAATTAACTGCATCAGTTTTATTAACATAAACCAAAAAGAAAATAATTCAATATAGTCTTCAACATATATGTCAATGAGATTGGCGTGTCCCATAATAGTGATAGTTAAAAATTCTGACGATTACACTATATGGTTTATTCAGCTGTAATGTAAAAACAGTGAACGAGTTTCAATGACATTGTGACTTCAATTGTCAATTTTTATTTATTCCTAACAATTACAACAATAATATTTTTCCTTTATACATTAACACATTAAATCTATACAATAAAATGAAGCAGTTTCCATTATTTCAGCACTACTTTTGATGCTACTGTGTGTTCAATATGGTGCGAACCTTCAATTTTCTTTTAATTCAGCTTGACTTTTATATATTTTAAAAGTGTAATTAGATAATAGAGGAAGACTTTGGAAACACTGTAAACTATATTACATCAAAGGGTCGTGTTTTCAATATGCAATTTTCTTTGAACATTCTATATTTTTGATTCAATTGTCTCAAGATTGTGTATCTTTTTTGCTACAAGAATCACTTTCGTAGTATAAAAAACTTATGCTTTAATATTATTTTCGGGACATAACCAGAGTCAATATAGCCAAAGAGAGAACACAACCGAATGAATTTTATTTTAAAACTTCCCAGAAGTATGTAGGAACACATTTTATTCCTCATACATTAAATTATTTTATGTTTAGGGTAAACATAGTAGTTGACAACCATTTTATATTTAATTTAATTTCTAAGATAATGTAAATCATTAATTTTTTGTGTAATTTTCTGTAGAAATTCTTAATTATCTTCATATTTATTTTTCTTAAAAGAAACGTTTCTGCCGAGGCACATAAAGGCTCGCTGAATTTATTTTTGTCTTATTTCAATAACTTCTATCTGCTGCCTAGGACATGCTAACATTTAATTAAAATGTTATTAATAGAGTAGTACACTTATTATAATATACAAATATCGACAGTAAATTAAAGACCGACTTCATATTTTTATAAGCCTTAATGTTTTATCGACTGTGATAAGATTAGAAAGTGTATATTGTTATTTCCTCAAATTAGTCCTTCAGCAAAAATTACTATCTTTCTGTTTAATGTACTTTATATAAATAATTAGTTAAGATTTAATTAAGGATATGATGTTAATTAACTTTTCGTGTATAATTTGGTTCGACGAAATTGGTATATTTCGGAATTCCTATAAATTATATAAGTACACTCTCACATTTTGGGCAAGTTGCTTATTAAATTATATCTAATTAAAAGTCAGGTATTGTTTGTTATTTCTACGAAATTTTTAATACTCAAAATAAATTAAGTTATATTTTACGGTAGAATTTATATATTTCTTATGTTTTTTTCATTCAGCTTCAAGTTTTAGACTTGAAAATTCTTTTATAATTTATCAGTTTTAAACTTTCACAAACCTTAAGTGATAAAGTATCGGTAATCCTTTCTTTATTTTTACACCTATTTCTTTCGTATGGCCCTTTTTTCTGTCCATTGTTTATATTTTAGCAACCTAATACATCTGAAGCAAGCTTCAATAATCTGTCGTAACCCTCTTTAGTAATGAAGTAAATACGATAGAATTTATAACAAGATCTATAGTTTCATAACTGTAAACAATGGTGATATAGATTTAATTAAAATGCTTCCCAGAAACAAAAATGATAGTTGCGTAGAAATGCGTAAGAAAACCCTAAGTTACAATCAAATGCCTCGAAACATATTTCGGAACAAATATAAGACCTCAGTGAAAACAATATTATGTAAGGGGCTGAGAACATTTACTTAAAATTCTATCCGAAGAAAGGAACCGTTTTAGTCGAATAAATTTGTACATAATGATGCCAGAATTCTTGTTCTCTAAAATTAAACATGTTTTATTTGCAGGTTTAAAATGCTAAATAAATTATGTTAGATATAAATTAAATAACGTAAAATATCTCTTTAAGGATATTTCTCATTTTTTGATGATTTTTGAATCATTTTTCAGTTGTCTATAATAGTTATTTTATCAGTCGCCTCTAAAATAAATTTTATTTAAGTAAAATAACACGTTTATTACGTACATATTAGTAAAGTGTCAAACAAATTCTTCTTAGTTTTTAGTTCGTTTTGTCTAATTTCTTACTACTTTTATGTTATTAACTTCTATTATGTTTTCTGTAAATGTATCCGGGATAAATAATAATTTCAGTTGCCTGCTTCAATTATTTTGGAAGAGATTAGATGTTTGCCATACCAACTGTTCGCCAAATAAATAATATCATTCTTGATTGTAAATGATGAGCAAAACATGAAAAAATTTATTTGCACTGATTATATTTTCCATGACCTCTTAATATAATTTAACTTGCAGTTTCGTAATTCTACTTCTTGTTTATTATTTTACCTCATATTTTAACTCTGAACGTTTTAACAAACGAGCGCTTTTAATGCCTTAAACGTTGTCGTTTGACGGCTTCAAGATCAGTGTAGATATTAATAAATAAAAAAGTTATTTTGTTGTAAGTATATTTTCATTTGCATCAAGATTATATTTAAAATTCAACATATTGGTATACATTTCACTGACCTTTATCCCTGCACGTTTACTTTTGACACATATACAAATACGTTATATGAATATTCCCATAATAACGACTACTTAACAATTTTATTTACGATCAAATTATATATAAGTTCTAACCCTGTGCCTCGTGCCTAACAACTATGCCTCTAAAGAAACTAAAAGGGCTCACTCGCTTTTCAAAAATGGTGCATTCATTTAGGGAAAGTGATATCTCTATAGAGAGGTTATATCAATACCATACTGAATCTTTTTACTTTTACGTACTATTGTGAAACTAAAACTATAAACCACACTAAAAGTCTAAGACACACTTCATACATAAATAATATTAAGCAAATATGACATTGCAAGGTAACTAATTTTTGCATATATCCAACCGCATGATTTTAAATACCTTTATTAGCAATTGATACCTAAGTACATATATAGCAAATATTGAATACATTTGGCAGAAATTCATTGTTGATAATTAAGTGAAACTATGTGATATAGTATTATTTCTACTTTCTTTAAGTTCTTTACCACGACCTAGGTTTCGTTCTATTAAAACATCTTCGGTTGGGCTATTAGCAAAGATTATTTATTAATCTTTTAATCTCAGAAAACATTATGTAAAAACCTACATATAAACAAAGTAGAAATAATACTATGTCATGTAGTTACATTTAATTGTGTTTTATATATAGCCATGTCCTACCACTGAACATTTACATGCAGGAACAGGATTTTATTGATATATTTATTTTGCGATTACAGAAATTTTATAAAAAAAACAGAGTTAAAACTAATTTAATGTTTTAATTAAATACATTATATAATAACTAAATATAAAGGAAATTACATGCTATATATTAATATTCTAATAATGAAACATTAAAAATGTCTAAGAAAAAGAAAATAACATACTAAACAAATAAGAACCATTCATAATTTCTCAATTATAAAATAATATGTTTGCGAATAATTTATTATTTCTCTTTTATATTTTACATGTGCTCATTTGTTGCGTTTTCCAGGTTTTTTCTTTTCTACTTATTTTTAAATTGCATGTTTTTTTCTGTCTAATAAAAATATTAAGCACTTTTTTAAAAATAAATAAGCAATTAAGCCTCATATACGATTTCCCTTTTCAAAAAACTATACGTAAAAGCCTATATGCTCCTTATAAGAAAAAGGTAAAGACCGTGCAAAATTTTTGGTCGTTATTTAATGAGACTCAGTTTAAGAAAGTGGCATTTAAAAAAGACCCGTTAAGTACGAGTGTAAGGCTCACTACGTGGATTTTATACCTATTTAGGTACATACGAGTATATAAATTGAAACATTTAAGAATTTTCATACATATTTAGGTAGATACGAGTAAATAAATTGAAACATTTAAGAGTACATAGTGTTTTTTTTTAAGTATTTTTTAATATTAATATAATTTTTCACCGTATTGTGGTATTTACTTGTATAATTTCAGAGGTGTGAAAATAAAGTTAATTTTTCAAAAATTATATAATTTAGAATAGTCGCTATAATTTTCTATAATGTTTTAGTAAGATAAAATAGTCCTGTTTTCCTTTACGATTTTTAGTTTAGTAATTGCGGATAAAAGGGTTGGAAAAGCCATTTTTGACCATTTTCGTGCATATCTCTGAGCATGTATGAAAATGTCACTTAGAATTCTAAAAAAGATATTCTCGAGTTTTTTTTAATAATGAAAGAAAAATGACTTAATAATTAAGAAACATAATAACAAATTGATAGGTATAATTATGCAATAAGATATTAGATCGTCTCTTCTCTTCTATAAAGTTCTTCGGAAAAATTTCAAAGTGTCTCGCTAACTAATGTTTTCTTGTAAATTCACAAATAAATAACAAATAGGCAAATGTTTTAAAGATTTATTACAAATTTAAACTGAAACAGAACTCATTTATTGTAAAAGTTCGGCCAAGTACAAAAAGTCCTTGCGCCATGAGTGTTCTGTACAAACATTTATTTTTGAACAAGGATTGTTTGCGTCTATTTAAAAGACTGTGTATTAAAAAACCTCTCAGGTGCGAGTGGAACAGGATTCCGTACACATTTAGGCATTTATAAACATATAATGGTATATAATATTTCTATTAAACTATTTAGAAAATTAAAATTTTTCAGAACGAAAATAGATCACCTACCACATTGTTCAAAAGATACAAATACAAAGTAACGTACTACTTTTTTTTGTTATAAGATCTTACTTTTTGCCAAACTTCACTATTCTAGGTCGACGAAAAGTACCCTATAGATTTTGGTTCATTTGCGAGTGTCAAAATAAGAGACCTGATTGCGTTGACTTAGAAGTTTAATTTTTTTATAGCTCCAAAGGGCCGTATACATCATATCCTAAGTATTTCATATTTCGGCTTGATATCTCTACGCGTTCCTGAGATGAAAAATGAAAAATGTGTTGACAAACCGACAGACGGACTAAGAAATGATCCTTTAATAGTTCCTTTTTTTCTTTTAAGGTACGGTACCCTAAAAAACTAAAAGCCATATCTCTGGCTTTCAACCTCCATCTTTATATAACTACGGGTATTATAAAGAGAGAGAGAAATAATAATATTTTTCTATGTTTTTGTTAATCAAATCATAATTTATTTCTGAAATAAAAACATTTTTGTGACGCTAATAATATAATTAAACATTAAGTTACTACATATACTTGTGGAAGAAACAAAACACGTTTGCAAAATATTAGTATTTTTCGAAGCCTCGAAAATTTTGATCTTACCGTGAAGATAAAATTCTTTTGTATATTGACACAAATAATACAACAACAACGTAAAGTGAAACATATCGGTAGAGAAGAGAGAAAAAGTCTCTCCTTCCGCTATACTCAGTGCATCAGTGAAGTGCATAACTCCAGTATATTAAGCATCTTAACTTGTTTCAGTTTTATTTGTACTCTCCGTTTTAGTGTTACCGAAACACGTAACGAAACACGTCAAGATTATATTACGTGTTTCATTGTTACTACAACATTATTAAATGGACACTTCAGATTAATATCATATATTTTGTGTCAAATATTAAATATATGATATAAATAATATATTGCTTGTAATCAAAGCTACACAGCCTAAATTAAATTCTTTAATATTCACTACATTTTTTCTTCATAACAACATTTTATGAACAGAGTATTATAATTCACGCGCACAAGGGTTCATTCTCTTTTTCGATTTCTCTATCAAAAAGAATGAATGCCCTTTTTCTTAATATTTGTTTTATACATACCATAAAATACTTCGATTAAAGCCGATTAATGAAAAGTAAATTATGCATCGCTTACTAAATTTATTACGGTTAATAATCACTTGATCTTAAATGTATTTTTATATCTCTGTTTGGTTATTTCCATGAATATATTTTAAAACATTTTGTGACTTTCTTTCACTAGAGATCAAATATATTATCCACATCGATGCTGTAGAAAAGGTTTAGTACTAAATGTTAAGTAATAAAATTATTATTCTTTTGTTACTGAAACAAGAGTTATTTTCTGAGTTAATGGACAATAGTAACTTGTGGTAAAATAAATATTGAGTCGACGCCGGTAGCGGAAAAAATATATTTGTGAAATTAAATGGAAATGAACGAAAATCGAGAGTGCTTGAATAATTTAGCACTTAGGGTTTTTTCATTAAGTTAAATTTACTTCAGGGAAAATGATACTGGATGACTTTTCTATAGTGTAAGTGGTACTTATGTACATATTATTAATATAAGTTTTATAAATTATAGTTCCTGATTAAGTGGTTAGATCTGATTTACATTATTTTGTTAAATATGATATTAAATATTTCGCATGCGTACATTTTTTTGACATGAAATATAATTTAAGCAAAATAATTTAATTTGAGTTCCAATAGATATTTTCAAGCATGAAATTCCATGTACATAATTCTGTTTTAAAATCATGGTTTTACTGCGTAGTTTCTATGTTACTTGAGAGTATTCAATTATTGAATAAACTGAATGTTGTTAACTTTATTTAATTTTTTTATCTAGAGCGTTGCTTTGTCTAGAATAGTGTGTAATTTCTATTTAATTACGCTAGTATGCTATTGTTTCTGTCTTATTACTTTCGATCGTGGTATAATTATATATTTTAAAGTATCTCTATTAGCTTGTAAGTTGACGAATGAACGCTTATGGGTCTTTTTGGAGAGAGCGTATTGTGCATTCCGTTTAACATAATTTCAATTTATAATTTTACAATTTTCGTTTTCTGTATGAACATATTTTTATATCCAGTTGTACAGGTTGAGGGAAAAAGGAATGGAAATAAACCCATATGATTATTTTTAAATGAAATTCACGTTTATTTTCAATATTTTCTTCGGTGGCAGAGGCAATATACCGAGCAGGGTATATCATCATAAATATTCTATCTAATCTTTTCACGTTGTATGAAAAATTGTGGAATTGCGTTAGTTTTTCCTATAATAAATTATTTTAAGTTCAAACACGAATGGCGGCTGAAATTTATAATAAATTCTGAAATAATTTCAAATATCTCATAGACTTCATGTCTGCCCTTTTTAAGGTTCTATACCTTCACAAACTAAAGCTAGTTGACCACTTTAGAATTTTAGTAGATTTTGGTAATCAAATATTCCCATTGAAGTAAAATTTATATCGATTTCGATTCAACTTAAATTTTCGTTTTTTTTCATTCTTATGGTAATTTCATTCTGTTCTTGCTTATTTCAAAGCATTCCGACGCTTAAGTATTTAATCTTTTATAATTAACAGTAAAATTTAAGTCTAAATTGAAGCAATAAAAACATACGCCATGTAACTGGAAACATAAAAATTGCGTTCATTCCACTTCGTAACAAGGTTCTTTTTTTTCTAAAGGCAAATTTAGATTCTGCATAAATTAATTGATGTTATTAGCTTTCAAAGTTGTAAAATTTTGTAAATGATAAAATTATTGAAACTAAATTATTAATCAAACAAAAGAATTCGTAAAAAATGTTGCATCATACGGCTAAACTGGGGAATGTTGAACAACTGATATTGCCGGGATCCGAGCATTGTTCGTATTATTTTACATCGCTGAAAACTTGTGAGTGTCCATGGGTATTAAGAGGATTTGTATGTTTTTTTTTAATTTTTAAGTAAGATTTTTCGTACCATCTATGAAATTACGAGGGTGTTTCTTATAAAAGACTATAAAGACAAAATGTTGAGGGTACTTTTATTTTTATTTCAAGCAGTGACTATTACACAATTACTGTGCAGTTCATTCGAACCGCTCTCTCTGTTAGACGGATATTAATTTTTAAATACGAAGTATTATTGACATTGCGTTGAAATGGAGAAACGAGTTGCGGGCAGTGATAAAGTACCTGTGCTTGAAGAAATTGACTACCAAGGAATTTTTTTTGGATATGCAGCAAACATTATGGGATAATGCTTTATCATATTTCACAGTTGATTACTGAGTTACCAAATTTAAAAGGGGCAGGTCTGGTTGTGAAGATAACTCTCTGGTCGGCCTTCTACCTCAGTCACCGAGGAAAACATCCGAAAAGTGGAAGAAATTGTATTGGAAGACAGGAACATTTCTAATATTGAATAGATTTGGCGTTAATTTTGTAGAAATCCATTATTCACAATTAAATGCAACTACGTGATGTAGTATTATTTCTACTTTCTTTAAGTTCTGTACCACGACCTAGGTTTCGTTGTAATACAACATCTCCAGGTGGGCTATTAGCAAAGATTGAATTGAACTGAATCTTTGCTAATAGCCCACCTGAAAATGTTGTAATACAACGAAACCTAGGTCGCGGTAAAGTACTTAATGAAAGTAGAAATAATACTACATCACGTAGTTTCATTTAATTGTGAGGAAAATTTATATTAATAATTTAGCTGAGATTCCAAAAATTTTGTTTGGAAGCATTCAAAACATTTTAACAGATAAAGTAAGTTTCAAAAAGGTTTCGCCTAGATGGTTACCGCGAATGTTGACAGAGGAAAACAAAAAAACGACGCTTGAATATTTCGAATCGCAATCTCGATATCTTTCAACGTGATGCTGATAAATTTTGTCATCGATTTGTAACAATGGATGAAACGTAGGTCCATCATCTGAAATAGAGGCAAAGCATGTCCTCGAGAAGACCATCAACGAAGAAATTTCGGGTTGTTCCTTCCGCCGGCAAAGTTATGGCCTCTGTATTCGGGAATAGTAAAAGAATCCTTTTCATTGATTACAAGGTAAAAGGGCAGACAATTACCGGTCCATAGTATGAACACATTTTTGAAAAATTGAGTGCGTTGGCACTCCAGCAGAACAGATTATTTTCAGAAATAATATTTCATAAAAGACGCTTCACGATGAAAAATGGTTGACGGTCTTACATTTTTTTTCAGATATTTATTCAATCAAACCTTTTTAAAGAAATGTGCAAAAATGTTTTCATTTCCACTTTACATGGTACATTAGTTATTTTAGTAAGATTTTTGATACCAAAATATTTCCAAATCCAAAAATATAAAAGTGTAAATAATAAATGATTATTTTATTTATGTTTTGTCTTAAATTAACTTAAACTCAAAAAGGACAAAGTGGCTAATAGCAACCACTGCCATTTCGAATGACTACGCTATGGCTTGAAGATTAAATATGAAAAAGAAATTTCGATTTTTCGAGCTCATAGTTGAAAAACGTTTGAGGATTCTGGCGTTCCAGCAGAGCAGATTATTTGCAAAAATAATATTCTATAAACGACGCTTCACGGTGAAAGTTGACGGTCTTTCATTTTCGTTTCAGAGACCTATCCATTGAAACCAGATGAGCAAAAATCTTTTTATTTCCACTTTATATAGAGAATACTAAGTTTTCAATAAAATTTTACACATATTTGAGACATATTGAATATTTATTTAAAATAATTCACGCTGTAGAAATTGCAGAAACTATGTAGCTGTGACGGATGGACCGACGAAAATGAACGGATATTGTGAAATTATGAGAGTACTTTACACCAGAACCCTAATAATAAAGTAGGGTAAGGCAAAGTGTGTAAAATATTTATAAAATATATGAAAGTTCGTAATAATAAAGGGCGAAAAATTTATCTGTAAAAGCTTTTCAAACTTTTCTTTATTTGAAACGAACGAAACAATACATGAGTCGATTTCATAAAAAAGTGTGAATTATAACGAAAAATTAAATTAATATGATTGATAGCAAAAGAGTAAAATAAATAATTACACAAGTAGGTTAGATTTACAAAATAATATATATTAAGACTATTAAAATATAATAATGAAAATGATGTGAAAAATATGAAGGATAAATGGTTATATTCCTTGTCTTAAAATATTTCATATATTTAGTGCCATTATATATTCAAAATGACATTATTAGACGATATTATTAATAATCTTATTACGTATTCTTTGATTGCCAATTTTTGGGACAACCTGAGATTTCCTTGGATTTTCAGTACTGAGATAATAGAAGAAGTTATTATGGGCTATGGTGACAGTAAGTGGAAAATGCCTTTTACTAAGATTAAAATATTAACCAGCATATGTACACACGTAGTAGTCACTATATGGAAAATAGATTCAGGAACATTAGAAGTATGTAGATAATTTATACTTCCTCATATAAACTGTTTCAAATCAAAAAAAATAAGAAAAGCCAGAGAGAAAACAAATTAACAAAAATTAAATTTCAAGTCATCAAATTCATGCCGATGAAAGAAACCTTATCCAGGTGAAGGAGCTCACCAAAATATTACTTGTATATATTGCATTTCAACATGTTGTGGATTAGGATTGAGATATGAAGAAGGGCCAGAGTCAAAATGTTTAATTTTATGAATAAGTTAATACAAAATATTGGTAGTGAAATAAGACACTAGGGACCCAATTAAATGTAATTGTAGCTGATACACTTATTATATTACCATACTTTCATTTAGGATATTTACGTAAGTCAAACCTAAATTTTGCGTCGACCTGGCTTAAAAAGAATAAGCTCAGTAATATATCGCCGCATCATGTAGTTCATACATTTTATATTTGCATCTATCACCATTGACATTCGTAATCATTTTTATCCATTATTAAAATATTCATTCTTTTTTCCATACATTCTAAAACAGATTCAGCCTATTTATCAAGCGGTCTTCAACGGATATTTTAAGCAAATATTTTTACTTATAGAAATATATATTGGAATTGCACCGCTTTTATATGCAATTTCGCCCAATTGGATCACTCATCATCAATCATAAATTATTGTAAAATTTGTGATATGTTTGTATATAGTTATAAAATTTATATATTTATTAATATAGTAATTTAATATAGTTTTAATCTCCATTAGTATACTAACACATAAATCGGATTGGTGTCTTTTTACAACATAAAATTACACGACAAACAGAACTAAACTTGGGAGAGCGCTCTTGCATGCCCACGTACACACACACACACACACACATATATATATATATATATATATATATATATATATATATATATATATATATATGTATATGTATATATAATTTATGCCGCAAAATAGGTATTCATAGTTCTTTTTGCGCAGACAACAAATTTTACAAAAGGATAGACGTGAAGTTATTTAAAAGGAAACCAGTAAATAACTCTGTTTAACAGAGTGTTTTCCTTCGACCATCTAATAAATTTTAATCCCACTCCATGATCTTTATATTCGGTAATAAAACGGATGCAAATAACTTCAGCCGTAAGATGATTTATAATACAATATGTAATTCGCATCAAAGTATGTTATTATTTACCTGTCTTATGACGACTTTTGACATGTTTTAATTATTGTAACTGAAGTTGTGTGCAAGTATCAACTCAAAGGTTCCTTAATTCAGATATCCTGATAATTTTAACTGGATGATAGAGGCTGTAATATTATTTTGCTTAATTTTGACGACGTTTTATTTATTAGTATTTTCAACCGTCCCATAACAGTAATCTCATATGATACGTCCCGTTGATTTAAACTTGAATACTCTAATACTCTAATACTATAGACATTCGTATTTACTTTTATTCACAAATGCTTCTACAGGAATTGCTTTATAATAATTACTTCTTATTGATATGTCATTACTAAGAATTCATTAAGCTTTGAAAATGTAGTGCTTCTATTTTTGATTCGCGCTCTTTGGAAATTCTAGCGCTTCTAATCGATACGAATTATTCAAGCAACACTGTATCGTTTAATAAATGAGAAATGGAAAATTTTGCTTACCGTTACGAAATACAACATTCTTCGTAAATTCTTATTCCTTCAAATGTGTAGTACGGAATAGAAAAATGAATTATCAATATTCTTGAATAAATAAATGCATAAAAATACATGAACCATAATAATATCTTAACTGGAAGGCGTTCGATTCTGACACAATCCGAACAAAGACGAAACGATATTCATAAGAAACGAAATTAGATATTTATGGAGGGTTAGGAAATCATATTAGAAAGTCACCCCGCGATCAGTAGCTATGTCGATTCGCTCGGCACCTTCGTGTACACAATTGTCTTTTAAACAAAGGCGCCCAGGACAATTTGTCCACCGAAGACCTATCCAGTATACATAGCAAGAAGATAAAGACTTATTTAATCGTGTAGTTGGTTGTTGTCGTGAATTGAAGTCGCTCGCTCCCCACCAACATTAGCCAGTGTAAACAATGCGGCAGAACCTTTCGCTGGGGTCACAGGTCTCTTGAGATTACATCGACATTTTCAAGATATTTACATTGAAATTTGCTTGTGATTAAACAGCACCGTGTAATTTAAGCTAAAGATTTTGAAATGTTGTGCACTGATATAATTAATAATTGCCAGTAAAATTATAACGAGTAGAAAAATGGCTTATTTTGACTAAAAAAATTCTTGCATCATTAAAGGAATTAACATAGCTAAATTAGGACAGTTATGTACAAATATTCTTGATGTACATTTTCTTTTAGTTAACTAGATATTTATTGATTGATTTATTAAACATTATTGGTAGTTTGGAATCTAAGTACATAAATGGAGAACTTATTTCTAAGAGAGCTATCTATCACAACCAATGAAAATGCGACAGTTTTTAATTATTAGTGTTAGTATTAGTAGACTGTAAGGGTTATGACAGTAAAGAAATATTTGTGTATGTTGAAAAAAGGATGTTGTTTAAGTGTTGATGAATTAAGAGAATCTCCTTATATTTAGAATATAGTTCGAGGCCATAATCTGAAATGTATTAAAATTTGGATTTAAACATAAAAGAACGAGGTAATTTTTATGAATATTATATGCAAATTATAATTAACAAAGTTTTAACTGTGATGATTATCTAATTGTTTTAGTTGCAATCAATGCTCATACATATATTCATATTGTTTTGGGGTCAAACCGATGCAAAGAGTTTGAAGTCAACCTAATTTATTGTTAGTTATCGTTTTATATCAACACCAAACATAAATTTTTCCCGAGAAATAAATTTAAAATATAATAACTTCAATAAGTCTAGTTCCCATTTTCTTTTTATTCTCGGGAATGTAACTTAAAAGAGTCTCCTCGATTTTGTGATTTTTCTGTACTTTACAACTTAAAGTTGGTTGCGTGTCTCAATTTTCTGTAGATGAATAATTAATGTATGATTAAAAATCTTTTTGGTTATTGGAAATAGATTGTGTTAAGACTGTATTTACACTTAATAATTTTAGGAAATTTATTATTAATTTTATAATTTATTATTCCAAAATATTTTAATTTAAAAAACACATTTAATAAAGATTATGATTAAACGTAAGCAACAACCGAATAAATACTATTTTTACTAATTGACATGGATGCACCCAAACGTTTTGTATCGAGTTCACAAAATACGTCTACGATATAGTGAATGGATACTCATATGCAGATCAATTCGAAAAGGATATTTAATATACACAAACAGTTTTATTCACAAGTTTTTATATATTTATAGAGGACATAATGAGAGATAAATGAGATGTTGTTATGTAGTACGAATCATAAAATTATTTCGGGAAAAGAGACGAAAAATAAAAACGATTAATTTTTCTCATACCAGATGAAAAGAAAATTTAGTGTACGTATCATCATATATATTAATACGCTAAGGTTTTAAGATGTTACTCTCCCTTTTTAGAAAAAACCTCACAACTAATCCACATAAATTATATATCATTTTATAGATAATTGCTTGCTCTACCGGCAACCACAACTAAAAAAATTATTATTGCTATTGTTTTTGCAAATTAATTAATTATTAAAATTATATACACAAAACAGCAATGCTGCCATCTAACGGCTCAACGTCAATATGATTGACGGTCGGTAAAATGTTTGTTTAATTTCAAATCCACTCACTTATAAATAAAGTGGCGCTTTAGCTCAATGCTTTTGATACTTGCGCCTCTATATGTCAATTTTAGTAAAATATTTGTTTGATCTGTCATCTGAGCTTCATAATGGAATAAATAATAATGCGAAGACTTCGCACGGGTCACGCTAGTGTTTACTTATTACTGTTAGTGAAAATCTTTTTTTAAAATTAATTAGATTTTTGACACCACATGATGACGGCAATGAAATGAACTTAAACAAAACGAAGAAAGTGGTTCCACACAGCTTTATTACGGATGTTATTTTGATTCGTTCCGGTTTACATAAGCATCACTTTTAATAAGTAAGCTTTTTAAATTCACATAAAAAATCATAAGGGAAATAGTTCTTCCTTCTGTAATCCCTTAAAATTTTTGATAACCGTTTGATCGATGTTTAATCTCGCGTATGATATTGGTTAGAAAAAATAATTAATGTATAATTTCTTTTTAAATTATCAAATTGGAAAACTGAAGTTAAATTATGAATAATTTATTAACGTCTTAAACTATTTAAGATAATAAGTATTTTTGTTAAATGTTGGGTCTCGACTGTTTTAAGGTCGTTTGACAAAAATAGGGTTCGTAAACTATATGCTTAATGAGACCCACAAATTTATTATACAGACTTTTTTATAGTATCTTTGATAAAAAAAGCTTTTAAAAATTGTGTATATCAGGATTATTATTTACAATCTAAATTTCAAAGTTCATCCCCACACTTTTCGGTATAGTCATATACATAAACTGTCAACATCGCTAAAGTCATATACATAAACTGTAATTTCACAACTTAAATTTCGTTATTATTGGGTTATATTTATATTATTTGTGACTTATGAGACAAAATATTCTTACTTATAAGGTATCTTAATTATTCTAACATCTGTAAAAGTAGTATAATATATAAATTGATAACTTTCGTTTAAATTTGTATTTTTGACTTCAGTTTTTAGTAAGCAAAGTTTAATTGCTTTACTCAAAATTTTAATAAAAAGTTCATAAAATATATTTTATGTATATTATCACTTTACTTAAATATTTCTGAATAATCGTTTTGTGTTTTTGGAATTTTATTTTAAATCCTTCAAATATGAGCGCAAAAATATGTAATCATGTAGACATATATAATATGTGATCATGTAAAAATACGTGAACGCACTTTGTGGGAAAACGCTATAAGTGCATCGTAACGAAAGCTATTCTGAGTTTATGATTAAATTTAAATTAAAATATTTTAAACTCGTTTGACGTTACCGCTTTTAATAACAACCACCCCGTTAAATAAATAAAATTAATTTTTTAAATTATAAAAAATAATCACAAATCGCAAGTACATTAACATGAAATAGAGTATCCGAAATGTTCTAGAGAAAAATTTTTGTGGCAATGTTAACTGTTCTCCTGTTTGTCACAGGCTTATAACTTCTGAAGGGAATGAGATAGGGACTTATAATTTTTAACAAGGAAATTCGTTTTATTTGTCAATTATACCACGTAATATTTCGTTGCTTCGCCTAACCACTGCAACGCTACAAAACAATACTAAATATTACATTTCGATGACGTCCCCGTACGTGTAAAAGTGCTTAAACACTGCGCAGAACAGAGAAAGTCAGTTCTAAAATGTTATAAAGTTTGTAACAAATGGACGAACCGACAGACGGATGAACATGATAAAATTGTAAGGTAAAGAACCTTACTATTTCATCATTTAATTTCGGAACTCAGAATAGCTTTATTTACTATGGGAAACTTAAATGTTTTTTAAAGTTTAATTACATACCCCTAATATGCGACCCATATCCTAAATTTACATAAAACTCAAATCCTCATAGTAACTTTTATTACAAATTTTCCAAAATCCGTTCAAATCAATTGCTAAGAAATTGTGCTCCAGTCCAATAAATAAGTTAAATTCGTGTTAATAGGTTACTTATCGAGAACTTTATTTCCTCTCGTCGTTAAAGTTATTTTTATCGTGAACCTATCACGCAATATTTATGTATCTTAATTGTCATGCTGTCTTCTAACGTATCTAGGTCATCTATAAATTATTGTCAGAAAGTTTTATGTCAAGAAATAGCCACATGTCTTATTTATTCTCGTTCGTTTCCCCGTTCGTTCGTATCTTGCTAAATTCTTTCTCAGTGAACGTAATTAGTACCTAGATGTTATGATTGTATTGCTAATTATTTCGCCGAATATTAAAATTAGTCAAGTGTGAAGTGATTCTTTGCGATAACCGTAAAATATTATATAATACTGTATAATTTATTCACATTTTATCAATTAAAAAAAAATTATTTTAAAGAGTAAAAATATAAGGACAAATTTTTTCCTCAAAACAGGTTTTATAATTTTGAAAAAAGGAGTTGGACAAACATATCTTATGTCGTACTGGTTATTTAAAAAGAGACATTTTACTCTCAAAAATAATCAAATATTAATAGTTTTATTTCGTATTATGTAATGAATCCCATAGAACTTTCATCTTACCATTTCAAATAGTTGAATTCAAGTTTGATTTGTTATTTGTAGAATTATAAACCCATCTACCTATTATTACAGAACTCACTTATTATTATTAACGCGATATCACTTCAATATAAAAAACAATATTAATTTCTGAAGTATTTTTCGATCTAAACCATGTTATCAATTTAAATCCTCGGATATTATATTCAAATGCACAAATTATCCTGTTACATATGAAGCCTAAAGTTTTCAAGTTCTAAATTTTTACTGTTTTTTATACTTAACATAAAATTGTCACAATATAGTTACAAGTGCATGCTTAGTATTATTACAACTGATTCCTTTCACCATTACCTGTACAAAGTTTTGATAAATACATATTTTATAACTTGAAATAAACAAGACTCAAGCAAGCTATTCGTCATCTTATTAAAATAGTGTATAAATAAAATAGTAATTGTAATAAAATAATCCTATGGCTGATTAAACAATGCAGTTAATAGGCTGAAAATATTATATAAATATTTTGTTTCAATATGAAGTTGAAATTAGCGACCAATTAAAAGTCAAATTTACGGCAAGACACACTTGCCACTCGCTTCCATCAAAAACATGATGATATCTTAGAAACCTAAGTATTTAAATACATATTATGTATTTGTGAGTATATATTAGAAATATATGTAGAAATCCATAGAAAATCATATATATACATTTACATATATATATATATATATATATATATATATATATATATATATATATATATATATATATATATATATATATACATATATATATATATATATACATATATATATATATATATATATATATATATATATACAATACACATTTACGTGTGTGTGTGTGTGCGTGTGTGTGTGTAAAGTTACCTAAATGAAAAGAAATTCATTTAATACTAAAAACCTTTTTAAAATTATAATTTTATTCAAACAATTTTATTGAGTAATACCAAAAACATGAAGGAAAAGAAAATGAAGTTCTTATACACAAATTTAAGAAAAAACAAATTTTAAGAAAAAAACCTCTTATATAGGAATAAAACTCGCACTACGAAGGACATATAGTTTGACAGTGCATACTTTTTCTCCAAACGAATATCAATATAACTTTCTACCCTGTAAACAAATTACGTATTTTATTAGTTTAAAAATCACTAAACTACTACGTAATTTATAGGCATAGAAATGTTGTCAACTTATTAAAAACTATGTAGATATAGCATCGTTGCCACCGTTTATGCTAAACTTTTAGTAATGTCGTTTGCAATTTTTAATAGAGTTGTTTTATAATTTGATTTAATACTTCCCGAGTTTAGGTGTTATTAAGTTGGGTTTATAAAATATTAGGCTGAATTAGATTGGGTTTGCTTAGGTTAGGTTAGCGCAGAGTGGGTTATATTGGGTTATGTTGAGTTAGATAAGATCGAGTTAGGTTAGTTTGGGACTAGTTAGGTAGTTATGTAGGGTTTGGTTAATTCAAGTTAGATTAGGTGGAATTAGATAATGTTACGTCAAGACGAGTTAATTTCTCATACGTTGGGCTAGGTTGTTGGTTTAAGTTAGGTTCAGTTAAGAATATATCTTCGCAAGGTGAGATTTATGTAAAAAGAGAGAGGTAATAAAACCAAATTTCTATATTTTACTGTTAATTTTCAACCAAGACCCAAGATATGGTATACGCGTTTAATAACAGAGGTTGAACAAATATGTGTCTGTCACCATTTTTCTCGAAAACAACGGATTCCTTCAGATGTGTTTTTTATTTGTGAACTGATATTACTGGTCTGGTATATAACCGTTATAAAGTGCCAAAACCTCAGGAAACGCTATTAGAGATAGGTGCGCCAAGAAAAGTCCTTCTCAAGTGTCTTTATGAAAATAGAACGGTCTCAATCAGAACTGACGAAGTACTGTAACGAATCACTTTCATCCCAGTGCGGAATTTCGTCAAAGACCTTTAATCTCTCCCCTCCCATTTAACGTATATACGTAGCTCATAATGAGTATTGCTCTCCAGAACTGGACGGAGAAAAGTACGGTCGGTGGCTTATGAATTTCAAATCTATGAGGATGACACCATCTAATTTGCAACCAGATTTCATGATACTGAAATGAATCGCAATAGATATGATGATACCAGACCGTGCTAACGACAACTCGCCTTAAGTTACGTAAGTAATGAATTGCCAGGTGAGACAATGGTAAGTTTAAATGAAGGCATTGATTTTTAGTAATAATGGAACAATGATGAGCTCAAAAGGTGTATGGCAATCATTAGGTCTTCTGTGGACTATTTGATAAAAATAAGAAAGATCCAAAATTAACAAAATCACGAAAACTCCACTAGTTACTCCTACAGTGTTAGTGTTCCCCATTTTCTTCTACGCCGCAGAGAGCTAGTTTATATAATACTTTGTGGAAATCAATGTAGCTGTTTCTTGATCGTAAAGGGATCTCAGCCACTGTTTTAGTTAAGGACTTCAAATTTGGCTTCGAATATTCTGTTTTACTGGGCAGTTCTCACACCAACGAACTTGAGGATCTAAGGAAGATTTAATAATAATCATGAACCTGAGGCGCTAGAAACTTTGGTTTGGAAACTTTGGCTTAGCACTGCCCGATAAAATTCAAAATATTGATAATAATCCTATCGGTTTAAATATTTTACAAAAATAGTTTAACAATCTCATTTTAACGTCAATTGTTTGCACCAAGAAGTTACTATCTAACAGGTTAATTACTATGTTATTACGTAAGTCTTGGATATGAAGTTCAACCTTATGAGAATATGGTGATGTTATTTTAATACCCACATCGACAGATGCTCCGAAGTATGACATCTGTACAAACGCCAATACAATTAGTTTTATCCACCAATATTGTAACGAGAAGGGGAAAATAAACCTAGTTAACTATATCCATTTCTTTTAAATTATATCCGTGAATTTTATTTTGTATCATATAGAACATATTTTTTTTAATTTAGTACTTAAATTTTTCTAGTATTGCTAGTGACTAAATATATGCGTAATAAAATAAATATTCACTGTTTTCCTTAACATTTACCACCGACGTTTACTAATAACTATTTCACTATTACTTTAACCAATAACTATTTACTTTGAGTTACTTTCTGAAACAAATGTCGTTACAAACCGTAATAAGCCCCAATATTTTTTTAGTTGGATATTTAATACATTTCATTCCATAAAAGAGAAACGAAAAATTTAAATAGGATGAACTGGAAGCAAAGATTTTCTTAAATATTGGGTAATAAATTTATTATTCTTTTGGTACGTAAAGCGAGAAAATTGATATTATGATAAAAAAGAATTATTCTCAGAATTATTGGGCACTGGCAACTGACGTAATATAAAAATAACTTCTTTATGAATTAAAATTAATTTCGAATTCGTAAAGAATCTACTGTTTGTGAATATTTTAGTTCATGAGGCTTTTTCGTTAATTTAAATATACTTCCGAGGAATGGTTATTTAAGGCAAAATATCTGTGAAATCTTAACTTTGTTTAGATTAATTCGAATCGCTCTAAGCGGTATTAGGAAAATTTCAAGTCTCATTTTCATTTTAATATAACATTTCATACAGGTTTCATCAACATTAGTGGTAATATTGATATATTCACAACTAGGAGTACCTACGACTTTGTTCGCGTGAAATTCGGAAAAAGTTTTTTATCACGTGCTGCTCTTGGTATAAAATATTACCATGCTAAATTTCTTCAAAATCCGTCTAGTGGATTTCGCGTGATTGTCGAATAAATTAACATACAGACAGACATACAAGAAATCTCTAAACAGGTTAACTGGCCCCTATTATAATTGTTTACCCTAAACCAATCACACTTTTTAAAATATTTTCCATGTACAGAATTCACTCGCTTTCAATTTTATTATAAGTATAGATAGATTTCAATGAATTATCAAATACCAAAGTGTAATGAGAATGGATATAAGAAGAGAATATATTCAGTCTCTTACGCATCTACCGTTACATCAGCCCAAATAATACGTATTTCTTTAATTTAGGAATAATTTAAACATTGCTTAAATTAACTTTCATAAATCTCGAAATATACTACTTTAATTTATCATGACTTTAGTTAAATTCAAATATTATACCAGGGTTTTATGATAAGAAGCTTCGTCCTGGACGGACAAAAAACAACACCATTAATGCATTTTGTTCTAATCTTTCTTTTTTAATAATAATAAATCTGATTATTATATTCGAAATTTTTCAATATTTTAGTTATTTTGTGCGTTATTCAAACACATAAGTGTTAGGGCTCAATCTTGTGACATGTTTATTCGAACAACGGTTGTTAATTATCTGGATTGATGTCACCGACTGAATCAACAATATTTTATTTGTCTATGAACTTATCAAGGTATGAAGTTTTTTAAGTAAGTAGTCTTATTATTATTAATTTTATATCACTTTTATTAACAGAAATATAAAAAAAAACAATTTAATATACACTTATATTGTTACGTTTATAATTTTATTGCGGAGCATGAATACTAAAAACGGGGATTGCCCACAAGCGGTTTCAAGTAATAAGTTCCGTACCTAAAAGATAAAAATGGCAATCTTATTATGAGACTTCGATTATTGCGTGACATTCGGACAGACTGACAACAGCAACTAATATTGCAATTGACTTGAAATTTGCAAAATTTATTTCCATATTTGTATTGGATCTTTAAAGAGTGCCCCACTTTAATCCCTTTTTAACCCTCTTTTGAAGATTCTCCTTCTTTTTTCCTTTTTTTCTTTATAATGTCAAAAGATATAACAAGTGGAAGAGCTTTGATTTCACATTCTGAAACTATTTTTCATTTCATTTTGAATTGCATATTTTTTTAATTTAAAACCCAAAAAATGCATGAAAAGAAAACCATTGAGGGTACATGATTTAAAATAATTACACTGATAAGAAATCATAGATACATTACAGGAGGGCTAAGTTTCGGATATTTATCATTTCCACGAGAAAAAAATTAAATAATTTTTTTACTGAAGCCTTAATTCTAAACCATTTTTCAAAAAAATTCTAGAATGCTTTTTTAAAAAATCGAAGAAGTAAAATAAACACGAGATTTTGTACTTTAATACGATACAAAACGTAGACAAGGAAAATTACTTTTGTAATCAATTTAAATAAAAAGAGGACATTAATTAGACCATATTTTTTATGCATGGTTCCTCATATCCCGATATTTCTCAAACAATTTGAATGATATTTTTTTATTTAGAAAGGTATACTCCTTGGAGTATACATTCAGTATAGAGTATACCTTACAGAAACATAATTTGAATGTGCCTATGAAATGAAAGATTTCCCATCAAATTCCCAAAAATTTAAAAGTATTGGTGCCGTGATCGTATTTTGAGTGATATAGGTCCAACCAATACTTTTTAACAAAAATTCCAAAGCAAATCTTCATGAAATCATAATCTTCTATTTAAAAATTCTTTTTAACTGGAAGATTATGATTTTATGAAGACTTGGTTTGAATCTGACCACGGAAAATGAAAATATACCGTATTATTCCTTAACACTGAACAGCGCAAGTCCCGTGATCGAGTTTCGATCACGGACCTATGCTACATAAGATTTAATGATGATATAATAAGACACGACTAAGGGCAATATAAATTTACTCTTTTGTAGAAACTGGAAGGTAGTGACAGGGACTCTTCAGGGGCGAGGAGCAAATTCATTGAGTTTGGACCCCTTTGAATTGTCTTGACTTTCTGCTATTTTTAAATTAGAATTATGGGTCTTAAGCAAGGACTCTGTCATTAAACTCCGGTTTTCAAAACTTCAGTCCCTATGCAGCAATAGTACTGCCTGCTAAACTGTAATACTTGAGGATGTGCCGTTTTTAAAATAGTATCGTTGGCCTCAAGCAGAAAATCTGTCTTTAAACTCTAGGTTTCAACTTCTCAATCTTTATGCGTCAGGAATACTGCTTACCTAAATGGTGAGATTTGGAAATCTACTGTTTTTAAATTAGTATTTTGAGTCTCAAGCAGAGATTTTGCTAGTAAACATCGAGTTCCAATTCTTCAGTATTGATGCTATGGGATATAAGTTCGTTTTGTAGGTCATAGAAAGAGACGCTGTCATTAAATTCTGGGTTCCAACTCCTCAGTTCTGATATTGCAGATATATTACTTGTCTAAACCGTGATCTCTGCCACTATATTTTGGGTTCCAATTTCTCAGTCTTGAGGCTGTGGGGGCCTTCTTAAATATAGAAACTCGGAGATCTGCTATTTTTGAATTAGCATTATTATTCTCAAAGAGAGATTGCAACTGAACTCTAAGTTTCTTTCTTCAATCTTAATGCTCTGGAAGGACTCCCTCATTGAATCATGAAAATTGAGGAGTCGCTCTTATAAATTAGTATTGTGGGTCACAAGATTAATCTTTGCTATCAAACTTCCGGTCGTAAAATCTGAGTCCTAAGGTTGCAGGAGCACGGTCTACCTAAACCATGAGACTTAAAAATCTGCTGTTTTTGAATTAGTATTTTGAGTCTCTGCTACTAAACTTCGGGTTTCAACTACTCAGTCTCGGTGCTGTGAGTGTATTTTTTGTTTAAACCGTGAGACTTAACGAATTGCTATTTTTAAAATAGTATTATGGGACTGAAATGGAATATCTGTGATTAAAATTAGAGTTTCTGCTCCTCAGTTCTCATGTTACGTGGGTACTGCCTTGTTTAAAAATAGGACTTGAGGGCATGCAGTTTTTAAATGAATATTTTGGGTCTCAAACAGGGTCTTTACCACTGAACACTGGATTTCAATTCTTCACGCTGATGTCATGCTGATCAGTAGTACAGCCACTTCCGTGTATGTTAACTTGTATGCCTGGAAACAGTCAACCAATTTGAATAATAATTTTTATATTTGAATGGCCATAATGTAGTACCATAAAAATTTATCAGTATTTAACCATGTAAGTTATGGGTATACCATAGAATTGCCCAAAAATGTATAGCACAGGTAACGTGACTTTTAATGATTAGGTGTAAGCTCATCGAGTATGAATTCATTCCTCTTTTATTGACGTAAGCAAGAAATTAAGAAAGTAAATAAGTAGGTACATAAATATACAAGTAACGGATAAGTTGGTAGGTAGATCACTAAGTATATTAAAATAAAAGTAGGTAAGTGTACAAACTCCTTACAAAGGTATATAGCAACTGGAATATTAGTAGGCGGTATATAAATTTATATAAAGTCTTAAAGTACTATAGTGAAGAACTGACTATAGTGAAGCCAAAAGAATACTTGTTCGGATGTATGTATGTATGTGTGTGTATTTATGCATATTTGTATGTAGATTTATGGTATGTATTTAATTCCATTAAATGCTGCAAATATATGTTCCGATTTCAATAAATGAGATATTATTTTTATTGAATTCACGGTGAGTTCATGAACTTGTAAGTGATATAGACATCAAATAATCGCTGAATAAGAAGCGCATCAAAAATATAACATAATGAAAATATGTGTGACCAGTTGGGACTTTGTGGTAACATATCTTTATGGAACATAAATTAATTTGCACAATACTGCTAATTCTAAAGCTTCGAAAGTATCGATACAGTTTCTTTTCCAGTAGGTGTCGGTGTCAAATTTAGCACTCACTTATGCAAGTTTGTATGTATTCGAGAGAGGAGCGTAGTATCCAAGGTTTTCAAATAATTTTTACATTTGTAAATTAATTTATATTTCGGAAACGATATTTACCGTAAAAGTACCAATTGATTAATGTCAACAAATAAGAGTGTTAATATACATAAAGTAATACATAAAGTGCAATCTACCGATAAACTCGTCAGCCGTATAAATGTACAAGTGCATTGCATTTCCAAGATTCAATTGCAAGACAATACATATGTACGAAAACGTGTTGATATAGTATATAGTGAGTATTGATATGAAAGCAAATTGTATAAATAGAGTGAAAAATACGTCACATTCCGTATATGTCATAAAACGCTGCTTCCCAGAATTATTGAGCCTATCCAGTAAACGCGACGAGCATCTATAACGTACTTTCTAATATTCTAAATAATTTACAAGTAAGTGTGATTAGACCTTTTACAGTTACCTTAAACTCAAAATAATAAATTCGTTGTAATTCTCTATATCCTGGACATGGAACTTTTGGCGCGCAAGCTCTACTCGCGATTTTCACCTTTATTATTATAGTTCTATGGCATAATAAACGTTAGAAATTAGGTTTTATATTATTATAACTTATTCCACATTATATAAATAAAACTCCATGGCAGAATTTCATAACAGAAAAAAGTCGCCAAATAGGAAAAGTCGCGCGGTAAATAAGCCACGTCCCAGAATATGGCTGTAGCGTCGTGTTCGTCCCTATGGAGGAATTATATTCGGAGAGTTCTTGTTTTGAATATTGTTCTTATTTATTATGTTGTTTTAGAATGTTGTTTCCTTTTGTTTCAATCAATGATCATTAATATTTTTTATTAAAAGGTTTTAAAAAAGCCGTTATTAAATTAACCCCATACTACATTTTCACAGTGCAGTTTAAACTATTGGAAAACTAAAAATGTTAGAAGAAACAAACACCCAAAAACCTAACTTTAGTGTCGAGTACAATGTGAGTATATAAGTATTATTTATTTAACTTACTAGCTTTCTGCCCGTGGTTCACCCACGTGGACTACACGAGTTAGGCTGTTCCGTTTCCCCCCTTTAAAATATAGCCTATGTCACTCAGTGATAACGTGGCATTCTGCAGATAAAAATAATTTTTAAAATCGGATGAGTAGTTTTGAAGATTACCTCCTACATACAAACTCACAAACATTACCTCTTTCTAATACTAATATAGATAGCCGCGCTCCGCGGTTTCACCCGCGTAAGTCTCAAATATCAGCATAAGTGTAGTCTATGTGGTACTTCAAACTACCTACATACATATACAATCTATCAAATCGTAATTACATTTGTAACACATTTATAACAAATAGGAAAAAAACAGAATTAAGCTTATACAAATAGGACAAAACAATAATTCCTTATAATAGTATAGCAATTACAATTTTAGCAGTCACATCATTGGTGGTACTGTTGCTATTTTAAGATAAGGTTATTTGCTAAAAATGATTTTTTTTATTGAACTTTATTTCTAAAGTTTAGTGTCTTGGAGCTTCCCTATAAACAATATTTGATGTTGCTTTATTTTGTGCCAGAAAAATAAACTGATGTTCGGGAGCTCCGACTCGTGATAGGCCAACATACAGTTGCCCATGAGTAAAGCATTATTTTCGTAGGTCAATCCCTACCAAATTGAAAGTTTGGCCCTGGAACTTAATAATTTTTAAAGCAAAATAAGTTTTTAACGGAAATTGAAATCATTTAAACGGAATTGGCAAATCAGTACGGATCATCGGTATCCTGGGAATATGAGCTAATTCACCAGCTGCAGCGCCAGTGACAATGGTCGCCACAATTAAGTTGTCTTTCAATTCCTTTATAAATAGCTTCTTCCACTGCACATGTTAGGAGGGCTTAAATTTCTGAGAAGCGTAATCGGCGTTCCGATTTTTAATGATAATTCATGAGGTTGTAGTCTAGCGGGGTTAAGTGAATTAAAAGATGCCTGTGGGTAATGAACTGCGTCTTCGATATTAGTAACGGTGTCTATCGATTTGTAATATTTGACCTGGCCGGAGACTTTTTATGTGATCAAATTGTTCATTTCATAGACCGTTTCATTCCTAGATGATAAATTTAAAGAGGAATTTACATGATCGAATTTACATGATGATCAAAATAATCGAACTGGATAATGAAACTATCTAGTTGCGAAATGATTAATAACATGACACGTATGTCTATATATGCCTTGTGTTACCTTATCGCAATTTTCATGAATATTAAATTAATATACTTTATAATATTAGTTTAGGTAGCGACATTTTTGTTTACCTAGTTAGCATACAGGTGCTTGCAATATTCGCGACAATTTTTATTTGGTTGTACTCAACATAATTTTAAAACGAATGTACCGATTTGAAAAATTCAAAAAGTACTTTACTCCTACGTGCCTAAATGATTTAGTAATTGATTTGGATAAGGATGTATAACATGATTCGGATATGATCACTTTTTTGTTCGCATCTGTGTTTTAGTTCATAAATTTGACCAAAAAACGTTTATTGTAACATAAATATAACCATTACATATATTGTCGAAAACTTCTTTGTTCATATTAGTGGAAAAGTTCAATATATATCCCATTTTTTTATGTAATAGCAATAGTTTTTATAGGGCACGCAAAGAAAGCATATTTTTAGGCAATTTTCTATACCTTGTGTAGAACTCTCGACATTTTTATGAAGAGTAAACCAATATTTCCAAATAAAGTATGATCTATATTACTCGCTGATAAGGTAGCTTTATATTGCTGGAAGAATTTTTAAAATTAGTCCAATAGTTTTTGAATTATTCAATTACAAACTAGCAAAAAAACAAAAAATTAAATCTTTCCTTTTTATAATATTAGTATAGATTGTATAGGTAAATAAAACATAGTTGTGGTAGAAATTGTAGGTATTTGCTTTAATTTCTTATGTCAGTATTGCTAACATCAGCCAACGGCTTACCCCGAATTAAATAAATAAACTAGATACGTATGACTCGTTCGTTATTTTAACACCTTTTACTTATTGCTCAATGTAAAAGGTGTGACTATAATGGACGCACACCAGTCTCTGGTGTGCGTCCATTATAGTCACAGTTAAACATTCTAACGATTACACTACATGGTTTATCCAACTGTAATGCAAAAACAGTGAACGATGATTTCAATCGTCAATTTTCAGTTATTCCCAACAACTACACCAATAAAGTTTTTCTTTTATAACACATTTAATAAATACAATAAAATGAAGCAGTTTGCATTATGTCAACAGAAGAGTAATTAGACAATATAGGAAGACTTTGGCAACATTGTAAACAGTGTATTAAAGTGTTGTATTTTCAGTGCACAATTTTCTTTGAAGATTATAATTCTTTGACTAAATAGTCTCAAGATTATGTAACTTTATATAATTTTTACTACAGAAAAATACCAAACCACTTTCAGAGTATAACAATCTTATATTTTAATATTCTTTTCGGGACACAAACCAGAAGAGACAATAAAGGCAAAGAAGGAACGCAATCGAAAGAATTGTATTCTTTTGAAATTTTGAAGAATTATGTAGAAAAACATTTTGTTCCTCACACATTAAATTATTTTATATTTAGTGTAAAAATAGTGATTTACACGCTACTAACGGAAATCATTAATTTCAAATATAATTTTTTGCACAAATTGTCTTTATATTTATTTTTCTTAAAACAACCATTTTGGTAAAGGCAATCAAAGGCTTACTGAATTTATTTTTAATTTATTCCAATAATTTCTATCTATTATGTCTACGATACGACAGCATTTAATTAAAATGTTATTAATAGGGTAGCACACTTATTACAATAAAAAAATTATGAAAGTAAATTAAAGAAAGGTTTTGCATTTTTGTAGGCCTTCAAATTTTGTCGACTGTGATGAGATTAGAAACTGTATAATGCTATTTTTAGAAATTAGTCCTTCAGCAAAAAATTATTATCTTTCGCTGTAATGTACTTTACATAAATTTTAAGTTAATATGTAATTAAGGATATGGTCTCAATTAAATTTTCCTAATATAATATTTTGAAATTTTTGTGAATTATATAAGTACACTCCCACATTTTTAGGCAAGTTTACGGTTATTGATATTTGATATTTCCACTCCATACCTCCACATGGACCTGAGAAAAACTGTCTTGACAAATCGACAGACGGACAACGAAGTGATCCTCTAATGGGTCCTTTTTTGCTTTTAAGGTACAGAAACCTAAAAAAACTAAAAGCTATGTCTTTCGCTTTCAACATTCATCTTTATTTAACTACGGGCGATAGAAAGAGAGAGAAACCATAATATTTATCCATAAAATCATCATACTATTTGTTAATAAAATGAAATGTTTTTCTGAAATAAAAAGTTTTTACGATGCTAGTAATTTAATTAAATATTAAGTTACTACATATACTTGTAGAAGAAACAAACCACGTTTGTAAAATATTAATATTTTTCAAAGCTATTGTTGAAAAATTTGATCTTGCCTCGAAAACAAAAAGTTGAGAAAGTGATGGGAGATAAAAAAGGTAGAGAAGAGAGAGAGAGAGAGAGAGAGAGAGAGAGTATCTATCTCCACTTCCTATTACTTCGTGCATCGGTAAACTGAATAACTCCAGTATATTAAGTTTCTTAACTTGTTTCCATTGTAGTTGTACTGCCCGTTGTAGTACTACATATTTCATCGTTACTGCTAGACTATTAAATGGACACTTCAGATTAATATTATATATTTTGTGTCAAATATAAAATACGTAACACAAATAATTATCTTTGCTTGTAGTTAAAGCTACAAACCGAAATTATATACATTCACTACATTTTTTTTTAAAATAAATACTTTGATACAACAATATTTTTTAAAAAAAATTTTCATAATTCACGCACATAAGAGTTCGCGCTATTTTCGATTTCTCTACCAAGAAGAATGAATACCCTTTTCCTGAATATTTATTTTATAGTATATCATACTTCGGTAAGAGATGATATACTATACCATTACCATTAATAAAAAGTAAATCATGCATCGCCCACTAAATTTAATACGGTCAATGATCACTTGATATTAAATGTATTTTTGATATATCTCTCTTGTTATTTCCACAAGTATATTTTCAAACATTTTGTGACTTTCTTTCATTGGATTTCAAATAATTTCTCCGCAAAGAAAATATCTACATCGGCGTTGTGGAAAAGGTTTAGTATTAAACGTTAAGTAATAAAATTATTATTCTTTTGTTACGTGAAACAAGGGTTATTTTCTGGGTTAATAAGCAACTTGTGGTAAAATAAATATTGAGTCGACGTTGGTAGCGGAAAAAATATCTTTGTGATATTAAAAGGAAATGAACGAAAATGGAGAGCGTTTGAATAATTCAGTACTTAGGGTTTTTTTCATTAAGTTAAATTTACTTGAGGGAAAAGGGAATTTTAATGGAAATAACTGTGAAATCTCAAGTTACTTACTGAGAAATGTAAATGATACTGAATGACTTTTCAATTATAGTTCCTGGTTTTATAAATTATAGTTCCTGGTTAAATGTTTATACTCGTATTTATATATTTTTGTTAAACCTGCTGTTAAATATTTCAGTTAAATATTTTTTGTTTACATGAAATATAACTTAAGCAAAATAATTTAACATGAAAGGAAATAGATATTTCCAGTTACGAAATTTTATGTACTTAATTGAGATAATTCAGTTTTAAAATAATATTTTTACTGCGTAATTTTACGTATTATTTCAGGGTATTCACTTGTTGAGTAAACTGAATGTTTTAACATGATTTCTTTTTTCAGCATAATTTGTCAGGACTTTTATGCGAAAAAGACTTATTTAGAGCCTTGCCTTGTCAATCCTACTGTATTTTTTCTTTCACTGGGTGCAGTAAAAAACTCGCTGTTTTCCCACAAGCGGGTCACTCGTGGGTCCAAATACATAATTTGGCACATGGGTCCCACAGAAAATAAATCTAAATAAACCAAAAAAATCAACCAAAACCCTAATGAGAACATTTAAAAAAACCAACATGATTATCAAATTGACCGGCTAAACCAGCTAAGACTTACAAAGGAGGTGGGTTTTCAAAATACCAGCTGGATCAGCTCAAGGCTTGAAAGTATTTCTAATTCTACCCGCTGTTCCAGCTGAAGATTGTGAAGACCTTCTTGACCCACTGATAACCAGCTGAAAATACGCTAGACCAGCTGAGGCACACAGTGAGTCTCCTCTGAAAATACAATGGAGTGGCATAGTGTGCAATGTCTGTCAAATGATACAAGTACGCTATTATTTTCCACTTATATCTATCGCTGATAGTTTTATAATAAATTATATAATAAGTTGTTATTTTTTATTTACGTGCATATAATTTATGGCCAGCTATATTGATTGAGACGAAAGGAAGGGTTTCAGTAGAAGGTAATAAGATTAAATTCACCTTTATATTTTATATTTTCTGCGCCAACAGGAATAGTATTATTTAAAGGAAATATAATCACAATTGTGCTATTAGTAAACAAACCATTTTACGAAAGTGTGTGCTTAATTTCTCCTTAATTTAATTTATTAAATTCTTGTATATTCAAATAGAAACAGCGGCTGAAATTCAAAACTATTTCTGATACAATTTAATCAACTCAAGTGATGTCTATCACGTCTCTTCCCCTTTTGGGGCTATGTTTCTTCACAGATTTAAACTAACTGACAACTTAAGAAGTTTAGTACACGACGGTAATTAGATATTCTGATTATAGTAAAATTGTAATCGACTTCTGTTCAATTTAAATTTTCGTTTTTTCCCTTTTGTATAATTGCTTTATTCTGTTTTTGCTTGTAGCAAGTATTCAGGCGTTTAAATATTTAATGTTTTATATTTAATTATAAAACGTAAGCCTAAGGAGAAGCAATTAAAATAGAGCCATCTTAGTGAAAATTAAAAATTCTAAAAATTAAAAAAAGTTGTAAAATATCAAAATTACGAATTCCGCAGAAAAGCAAACAAACACATAGTTATTAGTTTTGTAGTTATTCCTATCTGGTCGAACAATACTTTAAAATTATATAAATGGTTAATTTTAAGGGATTAGGAACATATTCGAAATAATTTTTTGATTTTTACATTGCAAGTATAAATCTAATAAGTTTATTAGATTGCTAATTTATATTTGTAGATACGCTGTTGATTACTTGTTTAAACAATGTTCAATTGTGTGTCTACATATATATATATATATATATATATATATATATATATATATATATATATATATATATATTGAACATAAAATACATTCCTGTAACTTAGTTTTATGAAATGTATGAACAGTTATGTAGAAAGAAGACGTAATTTTCCATAACAAGTGTATATTACTATGTCCGTGAGTACTTTTGTATAAGCCGGGAATTTATTCATAAATGATAAAATTACTGAAAAGATGATAAAATGACTGAAGAATTCATAAAAAAAGATGCATCATACGACTAAATTAATAATTGTCGAGCAACTAACACTGTGGAGATCCGAGCATTGTTCGGATTAATATATATCACGGGAACCGTGTGAGTGTCCATGGGAATTCAGAGGATTTGCATGTTTTTTTTTTCAAGTCTTAGTAAAATTTGTTGACAAAATATTTCAAAATTTAAAGATATCAATGTGTAAAGAAAATATTATTGTTTTATTTATGTTGCGTTTTATATGATTTCAATCACTATAAGGTCAAAGTGGCTGCGCGCGACTATTGTCGTTTCAAGCGTTCTTGCGACCGTTTGAATATTTGGGGGTGCTGACCCCAGGCAGAGCAATGTTTGACGGTGTTTAATCTTCGTTTCAGAGACGTATCAAATGAAACCTTTTTGCGAGAATGTGCAAATATGTTTTCATTTTCATTTTTCATGCATTAGGTCTGGTCAAAATTTTTCACATGTTTGAGATATTTGAAATATCTATTTGAACAATTGCATGCTCTAGAAACTGCGGAAACTATAGTTGTGACGGAAGGACGGACGAACCACGGACGGATATTGTAAAATTATGACAGTCCTGTGTTTAACTCCAGAACCCTAATAATTAAGTAGAGTAAGGCGAAGTATTTAAAATTGTTTCAAATATATGAAAGTTCATAATAATTGAAGACGATAAATCTATGTGTAAAAACTTTTCAAATTTTGAAACGAAGGAAACAGTAAAACTACCACTATCTCAAACGATTTCACAAAAAAGTGATTGTTAGGTATATTCATAACTGATAAGAAAAAAAGATTAGAAAATTACACAAGTACCTACCCTAGGTTTGCAAAATATTATATATTAAAACAAATTTTCTAAAAATATATATGGAATAAAATATCGGAATTAGTGCCAAAATTAAGAGGAAAAAAATTAAATTTGTTGTTAGTTTAGAATATTTCTGGTATTTAGTGGTATTATAAACCCAAGATATGAGTTGAACATTTTAATACTGAAGATGATATGATTAATTATCTTGTTAGTTACACAACAATTTTCGTATCAACCTGAAATTAGATTTTCAATATTGTGATAATAAAGAAAATTATTATCGGCAGTGATGACAGTAACTGGAAAACAGATTTAGAAAATTTTTAAAACGTTTACCTCTATATATATATATATATATATATATATATATATATATATATATATATATATATATATATATATACGTAATGATCACTGCATGGAAAATAAGTTCAGGTGTGAATCAAATTTATTGTTGTACTTACCCATATGAACTATTTGGAATCAAATCATTTAAGAAAAACTACAGAGAAAACAAAATAATTGTAATATCACTGATTTTAATAAAAGTAACATACAACAAATTAAATTTAAAATCAAATATCATTAAATTCATACCGATGACAGAAGCCTTGACGAAGTGCACGAATTTCAGATTTCAGCTGAAGCTAACAAAAACCTTACTTATACCATATACATTGTATTACAATTTGTTGCAGATTATAATTAACGTATGAATTAGTTTTATTTGTATTTTATTAATTTTATTACCAAACTCTCATTTAAGGTATGCAACCCTAAATTTCACAACCACCTCGAATAGGGGGAATACGGCTTAGTCATGTATCGCTACGTCATATAGTTCATATGCTCTACACTTGTATCCATCTCCATAGACATCCCCAAATCATTTTCGCTCTTTCTAAAATATTTACTCCTTTTTTCGATGCCTCGTAAAACAGATTCACTCTATTTATTAACCGGTCTTCAATGGTTATTTTAAGCTACTATTTTTACTTATAGGAAGATATACATTCGTTCGTTTCATACGTTTCGTCGCATTTAAATTACTCAAACTGAATCATATTGCGCAGAATTAAGCAACGTATTTATCATTGTCTTCAAATTTGCGTTTTGCATGCAATTACACCGCTGTTATATGCAATTACGCCCAATTGGATAAATTTAACAGGGATGTGCTTACACATTTCAAATAATTATAATCTGTATTATTATACTGACACGTAAATCGAATTGCAGTCTTTTAACCACCTAAAATTACACGACAAATACAACTAAAATTGGGAGAGGGCGCGCGCTCACACACACTCGCGCGAACACACGTACACGCAAACGAACACGAATGCACAAATGCACACGCATACGCACACATGCACATGTAACGCACACGTCTACGTGCAAGCGTGTGCATGCACACCACACAAACACTCACATACACACACACACACTATATATATATATATATATATATATATATATATATATATATATATATATATATATATATTTATATATATATATACATATACAAATGTAATTTATACCGGAAAAAAGATAGTGAATTATAAATATATATGTATGTATATATATATATATATATATATATATATATATATATATATATATATATATATATATATATATATTTATTTTTTTTTTTAGGATCAATAATGTAGTTTACAACAGTTTTGGAATCAGCAATTTAAAAAACGTACTTAAATAATAATCGATATAATAGATGTTTAATGATATTAATTACGTCGTCAATTGAAGTTACTTAATGATCTAATACTTTAAAAAATAGTATTTATTATTATTTATAAGTGCTGCTAAAGGAATTGTTTTATAATAATTATTATTAATATACTATTACTAAGAATACATTGAGCTTTGAAAATGTAGAGCTCCTTTTTTGATTCACGGACTTTGTAAATTCTAGCGCTTCTAATCGATACGCATTATTGAAGTAATACTGTATCGTTCATTAATGAGAAATTACGAATTTTTCTCACCGTTACCCTAAATAACATTCTTCATATATTCTTATTCCTTCAAATGTGCACAACGGAATAGATAAACGTCTTATCAAAATTCTTCAATAAATAAATGCATAAACCATGATAATATCGTAGCTGGAAGCCATTCGTTCTGAAACAATACAAACAAAGGCGATACCATGTCCATAAGGAATGAAAATATATATTTTATGGATTAGGAAATCATATTATAAAGCCACCCCGCGATCACTAGCCATATCGATTCGCTCGGCACTTTCATGTGCACAATTGTCTTTTAAACAAAGGCGCCCAGGATAATCTGGCTACCGGGGACCCATCCAGCATATATAGCAAGAACATAAGGACTTCTTTAATCGTGTAGTTAACTGTTGTTGTGAAATGAAGTCGCTCGCTGCCCACCGGCATTAGCCAGTGTAAACAATGCGCCAGCACCTTTCATGGGGTCACGGGTCCCTTGAGATTATATTGACATTTTCAAGATATTTACATTGAAATTTGTTTGTTATCAAACAGCGCCGTGTAATTTAAGCTAAAGGTTTTGAAATCCTCTGTATTTATATAGCCATGAAATTATCTGTACTATTAAAATTATAACAAGTAGAAGAATGGCTGGCTTATTTTAACTAAAAGAAATTTTGTATCATTAAAAGAATTAACATAGTGAAATTAGAACAATTACGTACAAATATTCTTGATTTACATATTATTTTAATTAATTATAAATTTCTTGATTAATTTATTAATGTTTATTGGACGTTAGAAATTTAACTACATAGATAGAGGACTTATTTCTATGAGAAATATATGTTTCAACTAACGATAATTTTGAATTATTACTATATTTAGTAGACTGTTACGGTTATGACAGTAAAGAAATGTTTATGGATAATGATAAAAGAAAAATTAAGATATTTATGTAAACAATTCCCTATATTGGTGCCAGAGGTAGATATTTCACGAAACTAAATAAAAAAGATAAGCTGCACGTCAGGAATAGGGAAGAAAATGGAAGATGAGGTACTCTATCCATAGCAGTTAGTAGAATATTTTAAGCTCTTTTAGAGGAGTTTTGAACAGACATTTTTGTACCACGTGATGACAGCAAATGAAACGAAGTTAAATATAAGAAGAAAGCGGCCCAAACGGTTTTATTACGAGTTATTATTTATTTTATTTTAATTCGTTCGTGTTTTTAAAAGCATCACTTTTAACAACCAAGCTTTTCACATTCACATAAAAAAAGTTCATCATAAGAGAGTATTAGATTTTTCTATTAGAGAGTTCTTGCTTTTGTAATCCTTTCAAATTTTTGATAACTGTTTGATCGATGTTTAATTTTGCATATGATATTTGTTTATACTAATTATTTTTTATTTAAATTATCTATGATGAGAGAGTTCTATGTATATGAGAGAGTTTTTGCTTCTGTAATCCTTTCAAATTTTTGATAACCATTTGATCGGTGCCTAATTTCGCATATGATCTTCGTACATACTAATTATTTTTTTATTTAAATTGTTAAATTGGAAAACTGAAATTAAATTACGAATAAATTATTAATGAATTAAACTATTTGGGATAATAGGTATTTCTCTTGTATGTTTTGTCTCAATCAGTGTTCGTAAACTATATACTTTATGGGACACGCAAATTTATTTTACGAACTTTTTATAGCATCCTTGACAAAAAATACTTTTCAAAATTTAATAAATCGGTATTATTATTTACGATCTCAATTTCATGGTTCATCCCTCCTTTTCGTTAAAGAATGCTTTACCGTATCGCTAAGGTCATATAGAAAAACTTAAAGTTCGTTATTATTGGGTTATATTTATGTTATTTGAGACTTATGAGACAGAATATTCTTACATATAAGGGATATTAACTATTCTAAAATATGCAAAAATAGTGTATATAAACAGATAACTTTCGTTCAAATTTATGTTTTTGAGGTCAGTTTCTAGTAAAGAAAGTTTAATTGCTTTATTCATAATTTTAATTAAAAAGGTCATAAAATATATTTTCTTGTGTATTATCACTTTATTTAAAATTTTTTGAGTTATCCTGACGTATAAGATGCCCATTTTACTCGTTCTAATGTTTTAAATAAAACATTCTACTGTTTTAAATAAACCATAGCACGGTACGTAAAGTATGGAGAAACTAAATAGGAGGGAATGTGGAGGATAATTGTAATTTTCTGTTTTTTGAATTTTTTTTTAAATATTTCAAATATGAGTGCATAAATATGTGATCACATAGATATATATATATATATATATATATATATATATATATATATATATATATATATATATATATTTATATATATATATATATATATATATATATATATATATATATATATATATATAACATCTGATCATGAAATAATATGTGAAGGCTGTTTGTGGGAAAACGTTATAAGTGAATATGTTCGAAATTATATTTATATTAAAATATTTTACTCGTTTGACGTTACTACGTCTAAAATTTTTATTTGCTTTTTCCTATTTCGCATTTTTATATTGTATATTATCTTTTAATGTCTTTAGGTTCATCCAAAATGCTGTAAATAGTGTTAGTGTGAAACAAATGGAAATGATGAAATTGTGAGGTTTTTTGACTATGGGAAACGTAAATAGGGCAATAAAGTACACACCCATGTCATAAATTTTCTTTATTTTTTTCTCATTAAAGTAATATAAAACTCAAATCCTCATAATAACTTTTCTTACAAATTGGAATCAACTGCTAAGGAATAGCGCTCCAGTTCAATAAATAAGTTCGATTCATGTTAATAGGCTGCTTATCGAGAACTTTATTTCCTCTCGTCGTTAAAGTTATCTTTATCGTGAATCTATCACGCAAAATTTATGTATCTTAATTGTCACGCTGTCCACTAAAGTATCTGGGTCATCTATAAATTATTGTCACAAAGTTTTATGTAAAGACATTTTTATCTTAATGTCTTATTTATTTTCGTTCATTTCCCTGCGTTCGTATCTTGCTAAATTGTTTCTCAATGAACGTGATTAGTACATAGATGATATGATTGTATTGCTAATTATTTCAAGTGCGAAGTGATTATTTGCGATAACGGTAAAATATTCGATAATAAGATATGATTTATACACATTTTATGCATTTAAAAATCAATATTTATTTCAAAAATTAAAAATATAAGAAACAGTGTTGTTACCCAAAAAAGGTTTTATAATTCTGAAAAAAGAGACGAATAAACATTTCTTTGTTCTGATGTATTGGTTATTTTTTTCATATTATATAATTAATTCTATAAAACTTTCATATTACCATTTAAAATAATTGAAATCAAGTTTGATTTGTCATTTTTAAAACTATAAACCTAATTTTATTAACAATTACAAATATGTTCCCGGATTTCTTAAAATCTATCTATTATTACAGAACTTACTTATTATTAAGGCGATATCACTTCAATATAAAAAACGATATTAATTTCTGAAGTATTTTTCGATCTAAACTATGTTATAAACTTAAATCCTCGGATATTATATTCAAATGCATAAATTATCCTGTTACATATTAAGTCTAAATTTTTCCAGCTCCAAACTTTTACTGATTTTTATACATATCATACAAATGGCACAATATAGTTATAAGAGCATGCTTAATATTATTACAACTGATTTCTTTTTACCATTACCTGTACAAAGTTTTATAAATATATATTTTTAAATTTGAAATAAACAAGATTCAAGCAAGCGATTACGTTATTTTAATAATATGGTATATAAATAAAATAGTAACCGTAATAGAATAATCGTATGATTCATTAAACATATCAGCTAATGAGCTGAAAATATTAATTAAATATTTTGTATTAATATTAGGTTGTAATTAGCGGCCAATTAAAAGTCAAAATTATGGCAGCGCTCACATTGGCCACTTGTTTCAATCAAAAACATGATGATATTTTAGAAACCGAAGTATTTAAATGCATATAATATACTTGTAATTATAGATTATAAATAAATGTAGAACTGATATATAGGTACATACAAATACACGTGTAAATATATATATATATATATATATATATATATATATATACATATATATATATATATATATATATATATATATATATATATATATATATATATATATATATATATAATCATGGAACGATTTTTTAATGTCAAAAATTCTTTCTCTCATAACTTCAGTAGATATTATAAATTTCTAATATTTTTTTTCAACTAATTCATCATGTACAACATATATTATTTTCCGACTCATTTGTGATTTGTTGGTCATCTGATCTGCACTAAAATCTGAACAATTAAATTGATTTGCATAATTATGTTGTGACTTATCTATATATTAACTTGTGCAGAGAACATTTTGTACCCCTCGTTAAGCATATTTCGCACATGGACGGGTGTGAGATTTGACATAGATAAAGTTTAAATGGAGAAGGAGTAAAGAAAGCTAATATACACATGAAAAATATGTTACAAATATATTAAATTTTGTACCAAAAATACACAAAAAACTCATTGTTTGCTTTCAATAATAAAATATTCATTACTTATATTAATACTGTCGATGTCAAGCATATAATAATCTGTGGCCAAACAGTCGCACAGAGTAGAGATTGTTTCAAAAGAATTTTAAAATGTCAGACTGACTGAATGAGATTCGGCTGTAAATTTTTCGTGCTTTCAAAAGTTCACAAACACATCTAATTATTTTAATTAAATACTTTTTACAATTTCAATTCTGAGTTTTAGTTTCAGTTCAAACTTGAAAATTGATTAATTATTAGTAGTTATAATTTTAATAGTTATAAAACTTTAGTATGTTAGTACTTATAAATCCTTCTCCAAATTACAACGTATACGTAGAAGAAAGATTTATGCGGCAAAATTTGTAAATGGAGTATATCTTTAAATACTAACATGTTCGTTTTGCGCTAGAAACACGGTGATTGGTTTTAAAACCTGAATTATCATATATACTTAGTAATAATGGAAATTAATGTTTACTTCAAAACACATTTTTTTTAGCTTTAATACCTAATAATCAAAAATGTAGACAGGCTAAAAAATCAATTTTCATGCGATTTTCATTCCTTGAACTTAACTTAGTTTTAAGATTAAGCACAGTAAAATTTTAACATGCAATAAGTTTTTTAGAAAACATCACGTACAATATATTGTTTTAGTTTTTAAATGAAAGCATATCGACTAAAAGTGGATTTTCAATCTATTCAATTTATTATTGTACTGATATTTAATTATGAGTTTAACCAAATCGATGTCCATTAAATAATTATTAAAATTTGTATAACATCGCCAAAGTGAAAATGTAACTCATAAGAAGTTTGGTTTTGGCTAAGTTATCGATGTAGGCTTCACTTCTATCACATTGAGATGGGTTTTTAGATATACTACTCTCATTTAATATTATTTCTAACTGACTTCAAAAAATGCGGAGGCTTTCAATTTGATTGTACTTTTTTGTATTTACCTCATATATCCGTCAGTTATTATCCAATCTAAGTGATTATTTTTTATCTAGAAAGTTATATCCTCAGTATAGTCCTACCATTTGTTAAAAAATTGAGCATGGAAAATCAATTTGAGTTTAGATTATATAGTCGTAATGGTAACCTAATAATAAAATCTCTAAAATTTTGATACGAATAAAAGTGACGTAAATTAGCCCTTCAGCAAAAACGGAGTGATAGGGCCGGAAGATGTTGAATTTGAAAGGGTTTCTTCGGTAATGAGGAGTAAGGTCTGAGAGTTTGGAAATAGGTGTAATGGTAACCTAATAATAAAATCTCTAAAATTTTGTTATGACTAAAATTACATAAATTAGCCCTTCAGCAAAAACAGAGTGTTAGGGCCGGAAGATGATCAAAGGAACTTTTCGGTAATGAAAATTAAGCTCTACGAGTTTGGAGCGTTTTACTTATCTTTATGTAAGCAAAAAAATAACAAATGTAATAGATAGGTAAGTGTATATAGGTATATACGAAGGTTTGAAACACATTTTCTGTGTATTTTATCTCATATATCCGGCATTTATCAACAACTTTAAATGATTTCATTTTTAATTGGAAACGTCCATATAGTTCCATGAACACTAAGTTAGAATTTGATCACGATAATTGAAAATGCCATAAATTCCATAATAAAATTTGGATTATAAAGAATTCATTATAACCAAATAAAAATATTCCTGAAGTTTTGACAAGACTAGGAGTGCAATAAATCAGCCCTTTAACAAAATTGGGATCAAAAGATGGAGTTGGAAGATGGTGACAACAACTTTTCAGTGACGAGGAGTAAACTCATCGAGTTTAGACTCGTTTGAATTGTCTTGAGGTAAGCAAGAAGGTATCAAATTAACTAAGTGGATAAGCATATACATGTGTATGCAAATATATAAAGCACTCACTTATTTGTAGATAGATAGGCAGATAGCTAAGTTTATACAATTTTATGCAAATATATTAAGCATATAGAATATTAGTAGGCAGGTAGACAGTATGTACAGGTGTATATAATCTACTTGATGCCAAGTGAATACTATATGTGTGTATATATATATTTACATGAAAGAGAAAGAGAAGCGATACCTGGGCAGCGATTCCAAAAATGTCTAGTACTACGTTTTATAGCCCAAATATTTCTTTGGAATTTTTATTATTAACTGAGTTCTCGTATTTTATTTATTTTCTACTTTATCATGAGCTTCTGAATTGGGGGTTGTTAAAAGGTTTTCAGAGTGATTTAATTTGAACACGTTTACTGGGTTCACATCATCGGTGACGCAGGACATCACTGAATAAACTACGTATTTGTTTAGGTAAAACGAGACTTATTCGTGTATGATCTGAGAATGACTTAAATTTTGAGTTCATCGTTTTTTTTTCTGTGCTTTTCCCAAAAATAATTGTTTTTCATTCCTGAAGAGGTGAGGAATGATCTATGCCTATATTATTGAATATAATTTTTAAATAATATTATTATTACTTGATGGCTATGAAAATTGTGGAATGTAATTGGTACTTTTTAAATTTTTCATTTTATATTTTATTGTATATATATTTGAGGCTTAGAATAATTATTTTTCATTCCTGAACAGGTAAGGAATGATCTATGCCTATATTATTGAATATAATTTTTAAATAATATTATCATTACTTGATGGCTATGAAAACTGTGGAATGTAATTGTTACTTTGTAAATTTTTCATTTTATATTTTAAAATATTTACATTTGAGGCTTAGAATAATTGAATCGTGGCCTCTATTCTTTTATTATTCACTGGTTTTGAAAATAATAATTACATAGCAATGTGGAGTAGAAATTCTATTTTTTTCATTTATTATTCTAAGAATTGTATTTTTAAGTAATTACATCGTCACTTAATGTAATTTTTAATACTAACTTTTTGGTCTATTTTAATCTGTCTGTCTTGTATTTAAAATGATCTTATACTTTTTGGAATTCACTAACAGAGTTTGTGTTTAGGATTAAAAATACTAATTTAAAAACTGCAGATCCCCAAGCCACTATTTAGGCAAGGATTTAAGAAGGTAGTATCCTTACTGTGTCAAGACTAAAGGATTGTAACTCGGTGTTTAATACAGACTCTCCACTTGAGACTGCAAAATTAATTTTAAAAATAGCATATTCTCAAGCTTCACGCTTTAGACTGGCAGTTTTACTGCAGCTTCAGGACTGGGGAGTTGGAACTTAGAGTTTAGTGATAGTCTCTTCTTGAGACCCACAATACTAATTTACAAAGAGCAGATATTATAGTATCATGGTTTAGGCAGGCGGTGCTTCTACAATATCAGGAATTGAACTGAATTTCAGTGACAAAATCTCTGCTTGAAACCAACAATACTAATTTAAAAAGCATTTATCCCCAATTCTCACGATTTCAGCAAGCAATACCCTAATAAGACCACAATTGAAAAGTGGGAACCCGAAGTTCTATGGCGAAGTCTCTGTTTGAAATTCAAAATAGTAATTGAAAAACAGCAGATCTTCAAGTCTCACCCTTTAGACAGGTAGTCGCCCATCAATACCAAAACTGAGGAATTGGATCCGGCGTCCAATGATAGAGTCTCTGCTTGAGACTCAACATATTAATTTAAAAAGACCAAAAATTCTGACAGTTATGATATAAAATTAGTTTATAATTATCCGAGATATGAGGTAATATATTTAAAAAAATACAATCGAATTGAGAACATCCTCTTTTTTTGAAGTCGATTAATAATAAATTGTTAAGGATGAATTATCATACATAGGTAATTTTATATATTTTGTATGTCCAAGAGCAGGTAAATACATCAAGTTAAATAGTAAAATAAACCATCGATTATAATCGATATAATCCATCTATTATACTAAATTCGTACAATAATATTATAGATTATATTTTTAGAAAAATGCATAAAATCTCATTAAAAATCATAGTGAATATCTAAATAAATCTTCATATAAATGTGTATAGACAATGTTCAATTAATAGAATTTCTGCAATGCCAGTATCAGAGTACTGCTATTTTTGGCTAAAAGAGGTCCGTATGTATCTTTCCTATTGTAAATAACATTTACTACATCTATATTTGCGGACTCATTGCAGATTAATAAAAAAGTAAGCACATTTGTTGGCTGTCTTTTAGTTGATAAAATACACCTAAAATTATTAATAATTAAGTCATAAATAGATAAATAAATCGACATAAAATATTTGACAGTTTACTTTTGACATACAGTTATTATGTAAGATATGTAAAGCAGTAACCGCCATTTTTAGGTTTCCGTAGCCACATGGCAAATATGGAACCCTTATAATCCGCCCTTCGCTCTGTTTGTCTGTATGTCACAGCCATTTTACTCGGAGACTACTGGCATTTTATGAATTAAATTTAGACGGTAGGTGTTTTCTATGAACCACTATAAAATTAAAATAGTGGAATTATTAAAAAAAATTAATTAAGAGTGGCACCAATACATGCAACCGAGGGATGAAAAAAAATCCAGTGCACATAGGCGAGTGGGGATCGGTTGATGGGTGTTAAAAAAGAAATATCATTTGATAGGTCTTAAATATGGTGTAGAGGTTCCAAAATAACTTTTTCATTTAAATCAGTAGTGGATGAGATCTACGCTTTTAAGGTCTTAAAAAGTGAATCCTCACCCTTTAATTTTTCAACTAACGAGTGTAAAATTCTGAAAAAAATTAAGGTAGCAGAATTTAAAATAAACTGCCGACAACAATTCATTTAAACAAGATATGTTGTGTAATTTTTGAGACATGGGATATATTCGGTACAGATCGCAGCTATCACTTTTTTTTACCGTACCTTTCAGAAATACAAATTTATAAGTATAATATTATTTGGAGATATGGAACCTTTCATGCGCGAGTCGGACTCGCACTGGGCCGATTTGTATTGTTCATTAGATTTGTCTCAGGGATAGTGGACCATAAATAATAATTCTTTATAATTCACTTTTGTGTAAATGAGAAATATAATTAAAACTATTTATTATTTGGCATGTTGAATATTATCTTTTTATTCTTTGATTCTAGAGGTTAATGTAAGAAAAAAATGGTACATCGTAGGTACCGTTAGCACAATTGAAATGTAAACGGGCCATGTTCTGGGTATATAAAATATCGGTGACTATTATCATTGAAAATAAAGAAATACTGACTGATATGGATTAAATTTTTATTTTTGTGGTGCCCAATATTGGAAGTCTTAATTTTTTGGTCCATTTAAAATTACTTTTGTGGGGAACCTCGAATTATTAAATACAATTAGGTTGTTTTTTTTATAGAAAACCCTCTACGTCCTCGGTGGCCTGTGATATTTCAGTTGAGTCAACTGAATATGAACCAAGTGACTCACCCACTTTAATATTTTATTATTATAATTTCCTTGGTAACTTCATTCAATGGTATTTTTAAAATAAAGATGATAGATTTTTGGGAAATAACTTCATTATTGTCAGATTATTACATATTTGTTACTGTAATTTCAGTAAAATGTTATACAATTATATTTTAAATTTTCTCGCCGAAAATGGCAAGAGGGGACTGTTTTTAGTGAGTTTTTCTTTTGTTAAAGGATAATATGTAATATGGATATCTGACGGTATTATTAAACATGCATACATGTATTATTCCCTAATCTGAGTGCCACTGACTTACTGTCATTTTATACACATATGTTATTAGGATCTAAGGAATTTCTGTAAATTTATTTACTACTAATTCCTGATGTTTATAGTGAGAAAGGTTGTGTGCTACAAGGCAAAGAATAGTTCATATTTACCTTTCCTTTGAAAAAAATATTTTGAATAAGCAGTTGCAATTCCTTATTCGATTGCAATTCTACGCATTTTTCTTTTTAAGATGAAAAGCGTGCTGGAATGCATGAAATTTTTTTTGTGAAAATTATGTCTATTAAGCAGTTCGCTATCGAAACGTCCCGCTGATAAATCGATAGAAAGGGCATAAAATAGAATTGTTGTTTTAGGCAACTAAGAAGCATTCTAGCTTTCTTAAATATTTCATCCCTAAAATGTTATATATATTTCATATATATATATATATATATATATATATATATACATATACACATCGTTTTTTTTATTATACAGGTTTCACTTAGTCGAAGCTGGTAGCAGACTATAGTGTATATGAGGCAGAATTTTTCCAGGACAGTGACACTTTTTTTGCTATGGCAATTATTAACGTTATAGACACTACGGCTGTCAGTTCATATCATAGATCGCAAAGCTAGCGACAGTACGCTACGATTAAGTACGTTTAAATACATTATAATATAGTACAATGACCATAATATGGATTATGTTTTATACAGTTTTTCTATTTTGCTAAACTTATATCGGAATATTGTTTGGCTTTGAAATAAATCTGATATTAAGAACTTAAAATTCATTTTTCACTAATAGTACTTATTTATTAAAAAAGCTATACGCATGATTAATTCTATTTGTTAGTTTAGATACTGCTATAATACTTAAGCCCTTTAAATATATATTTCATAAACTTCTAGAATATTTCATAAATTTATAGAAACTTATAGAATGAGTAATTCAGTCACAGTAGCGTTTATCGAAGCATGACTTTAAAAGCATATTTAACGTTTATATATTAAGTATGAATTGTAGTTTAATAAAATTTTAACTTCATCAATTATATTCACTTGTCTTATGCCATTTTACTGCAAATAAATGAAAATTCTTTAATAAATAATACCAATACTTAATAAATAAGAATATAATTATTTATAACACTATATATGAGATGGGTTTGAAAACATTTAAAATGATTAAATGTTTATCATCTTATATGAGATGAGTTTGAAAACATTTAAAATGATTAAATGTTTTCAAACCCATCTCATATATATATGAGATAGGTTTGAAAACATTTTAATACATGACTAGATTCAGTAAGTGAATACAAGAAAATAAACATAAATGTATTTTTATTGACGAGATTCTTTTTATTCATTACCAAGGTCATTTCCAGAATCCAATTTTATTGCCAATTACACATTAGGTTTTAAATATTTATTAGCCAATATCTTTAGTAAGTACAATATACTCAATCCGTTTCCTCAAAATACTGACATATTTGTTCTGACTCGCAATCTACCACAGGTTCCAGGATATCCTAAAATATTTAATAAGTACATGCTGGTAATAGGAATTATTATAATTTACAGGAAAAATTTAGAAATAAGCTGTAGATCCCAAATGTTTGCTGCTCATTGGTTGTGCTAGATATTTCTGGCGGAAATGTTAATAAAGTTAGCAGCCCAATTCGAGAAAATTTACGAAGTTTTAGCGACATATTTTTTTTGGGATTTAAACGGCTATAACGTTGGCATTAGACACCATTACGGGTAAACAATAACTTATAAAATAAACAATTAATTCATTATTAAAATATATTAATAAATTATAAAATAAATAATTCATTATTGATATTTAATATACTGTTACTCCTCGCAAACAAGATAATCAAACTTTCATAAGAATACCGTCACCATATTTTCTTCAACTATTCTCAAGGCAATACATTCCGAATGAACGTCATAGTTTCAGAATTAATTCTTTTGACGCAAAACTCACCCTACAAATATAACAATATAGTTAATTTGCATATTTATTTCTCAAATTAAAATATTAATAATTTATAAATGTACCATCCCAGCTGCCCTCCGATTTCCGGCGACCTCGCGATGTTCGGACTTATCTGTAAGCAAGTCGATTATAACAAATATGCCATTGTAATATAATATATGCCATTCTTTTTGTTAGATTAAACATGGTAGATTACAAACCTCACTACCCCTACCGTGTCCGTACAAAATTATCCCTGCTATTATAATAAAAATGGAAAAATGTCTGTTTATTTACTTGTTTGTGTATATTTCGGGTTTAAACTACTCGGCTGATTTTAATGGAATTTTGCACATAAATTATATAAAATCTGTATTAAAAAACATTTTTTTAACCTAATGGACTCCAATAAGTGTTTAAAAGTTGATTTACATATCTAAATGTAATTAGGCTATCGTTTCTAGAAGCATATTAGTGAATAAAATTATAAGGACATTTATTCCCGTCCACGGAAAACTGAAACGTTGCTCATTTCATTTTCAAAACCAGGGATATGTTCCGTTTAATTAACCAAATTCATGTGCTAATTGCACAGCATTTAAATACAGATTACCGTCGCATAAAAGGCGCGGCGCGTCGCATTGAACTTCAGCAAATGTTAAAGTTAAATCTGTTCAAAATAATATAAATTATGTTTGATATAATATTTTTCTCATAATTACATACCTGGCCACAATGAAATCTATGCATATTCCTTTAAAATATTTGTTTTACGTTTTCTCGACACCACGCCCAACAAGTAAAAATTTAAATATTTCATTATTTCTCGAGTACATGTTTTTGAGTTACTGTACTGAACGAATACAGAATTACCGGAAAAGGAATTTTGCAAATTAGACAAAATTATATGTCCCACTCAGTACGGAGAAATAATTTCGGGGCAGTCAGCCTTCATGAAAATAGAAGATGGTGTAGTTTATAATTGGTAAAACGATGCGTAAAAATAAACCTCCTGCTAAGTGGAGAATTAGTTTTTCACAGAGTTGAAGATTCTGTTTATGCCAAAATAAAATAATGTTGTGGTTTTCGGCGAGCCGTATTATAAAACAGTACCAGGAAAATAAGAAAATATATGCAATAGAAACTAGAATATTAACATGTTAAATCTAGAAATAATCATTAAAGGAGTTCCGTTAAAACAATTGAAAATTAAAACATTGTTTCATAAACATTACGAAGATAAGCCGGATAAATTACCGGAACTATCAATTTATAAAAATATTTTCAGTTCTAATAATAATCTGGCAGAAGGAGAAAGTCAAGGTATTAATAATTCAGAATCCGATTTATATAAACTCCAAAAAATACGAGGATTAAGTACTTATTTAATTGGCTAATAAATTTATTTCATTTCTTTTTTATTAAATGATTGCATGCCATCACATTTTATTTTTTAAATTCGTCCCTAATCAACCCTAACTAGTAAGATAAGACTAAACATAGTTAAGTCACAATAAGTAATAAATAAAGATGCCTATTTCCACTATTTGTAAACAAATGTAAATAACTCCAGCGTTAATCTTTGCATTTCTTTATTTTCTGAACACTAGTAGAACTCAATCTTATAAAAAAAGGTAAATCATTTCAGTAAATATTAGTATAGTAAATATTAGAATATCGAGTAAACTACCTCCAGTTTAGTGTTTCAGCGAAAGTTATTTTGTTTTGTCTTTAATGATATCTGTTGGATTTATCTAATTTTGTTTATAAACCCCTGAAATGGTAAACAAGTAGACTCTTCTCCTTCTATAAACTTTTAGTAAAATAATAGCCAGTATATAAATACTCGACTTCCATATCCTTATGAATATGTATATATATACACACAAGCAAATATGCCTTTTGCTCTTCATCAATTGCCATTAACTTATTATACTCCTAATCAAGGAACACCATACTCAGCAATATCATTTACTACCCGCATAGAAAAAACGATTTTCTTTGCAACCTAAAAATCATAGTAATCCTCCCAAATTTCAACATCTTTATGAAAAAACTGTGATGAAATACCCAATATATGGTAAAATCCTGAAGAGTTGCTAATCGCAAAATCTTCTGTCCTTTAGCGCTCTCTTTACTTCTCAAATTCTCTAGACTTTCGATTCTTAGTGCATCTACCATATTTTTCTTATCTTAAACTGAGAATTCATCGTCGAAAAATGCAGGACACTTTTCACAAGTACTAAAAATGGCCAAGTATTCCTTCATGACGGCTTTGGCCTGTGTTGGTTTATACTTTCAAATCATTGCGATATCATCTCGAAGTTTATATAACTGGACTTGTTTTTGAGCAAACGCCTGTAGCGACATATTTTTATGTTTAAGGACGTAATATCATAAATTACTTGTTAATAATAACTTTGTTTAATTTTCTCCAGTTGTTTTTAAACTTTTTAAACACTTGAATATCAGGATCCATAAATGAACCGAGCGATTGATCCATTACAGCTTCCAAAAAAATTTCCATTATATGATAAACCAGTCAATATAATTCTTTCTTAATTTTCTGCTCCAGAAAAACATAATCTCTATTTCTCAAATCGGTTTTTGCAGTTATAGGGTCAAAATATAAAGATTTTATTTTATAGCTCGAACATCATGAATATATTATCTCGTAAACAGCTGACGCACATACTTCGCTTGTTCCACAATTTAATTTTGGAATCGCTAGAAGCTGATTGTCTCCAAGTTCTGATACCATAATTGGTAGACGATCTACAGTTTCGTGACTATTTAAACCTTTAATAAAATTTCCATCCCAATGAATCGTTAATGCCAAATCAGGTTTGAACTCGTTTTTAAAAGACTGCTATTTAATTTTGGTCTTTCAAGTGCTGTCGATGAATAAAGATCTATTAGCATTAAACACCGAGGGGTCTGCACTTTTCAAAGTATATTCTACGACCACAACATCTTTTCTATCACTTAGTTTAGAAACATCAAGGCTTGCAGCTAACTGGCTATTAATTATGTCATTTCGAGCTCACTTGTGGGGAGTTTGTGCATTTCAAGATTTTGATAAGACTTTGAAATCTGATACAGTAGTTTCTTCGCTGATGGTTGAACAATAAAGAAAGTACTTTTTATTGAATCCGAGATACTTCTACTTTCAATTTCATGCAATTTTGGAGACGTTCTACTTTTTTTTCAGTTGCTTATTTTTTTTTAAACTTTTTTATATACCAAATCCATTAAACCCCGACGATCTTTCTGTCGTTGTGCCAATAAAAGCTATTTATCCTTTTCTACATTTATAATACTTAAGAGCTTCGAAATGAGCAATATAAAGCAAAACTTTTGTTGCCAGTCTTGTTCTTTTTTCTTTAATGCTTTTTAACGTTTATTTTGGCTTTTTCTATTTTTTTCAGATTTAGCCACACTTTGTCTATTCTGTTTTTTAACGAAAAGCAGTAGTATAAATGTGTTTATATATATATGTGTGTGTGTGTGTGTGTGTGTGTGTGTGTGTGTGTGTGTGTGTGTGTATATATATATATATATATATATATATATATATATATATATATATATATATATATATATACATAACATTTCTTTTTTTTCATTTGTGAGATATATCTTCATCATAATTGTTTAATACTGTAATGTAATAAAAATAATAAAATATATTATATAAAATTCAAAAAAAAAGAAAGTTACATACTGGGATAAAGTAATATGAAAATCGACATATAGGTATATAATATCAAATAAGACATTTAATTATGTATAAACGGAACACAATAAATCATAGTAATAAAGAATCATCATAAAGTCCTCAACCATATTACACTCTGTCGATAATAGCGCAATAATTTATTATTTCACTTTAATAAGTAGATATTTTTTATGTTATGTACTTGTTCGTTTAGAAACCACTTCGAAAAAAAATGTAATCATTTACTTCACAGTGGTTTCTAACCTACATATTTATAAAGAACTACTGTAATATTTATTTATTGATTTTGTTGATAATGTTAGGCACATTTTTCTGAAAGAGATATTAATAGTACTTTACTGGTGTTGAAACTGCACTTACAGACACGACACAGGGAAATAAATGAGAACAATAAAAATTATGATGATTTATAGGTTAAAGAGACTACTTATTTAGAGAGATTTAGAGATTCGATTCGTGATTTATTAAGAGTTTCAAAGAAACTATTTCTGTAATTTTTGTCGACAAATTGTCATTCAATGCAAGATTATAAATAAATAGTGTTAGAAAAAGTATTATTAGCTATGGAACTAAAGTATAACCCGTGTCTTAATTACAAAGAAGTGAATCTATTTCCAAACATATCTTTAATCCAAGCTATAGACATAATCCTATGCGATACATCATATCTGTATAAGTTATATTCAATTATTTTAGTATTATAGATCTGTATATAATAAAAAAACCCTGTCAAGCACGAGTGGAATTCGTACGACGAGGGTTCTATACACATTTAGATATTTAAAAATATTTAATGGTACATTATATTCCTATTAAACTATTTACAACATTTTAATTTTTAGAATGATATTTAAAAAAATATCATTTTATGTGATGTAACTAGAAATAAGCGATTTTTTCCCCTACTTTTATTGTGAGAGCTTGCTTCTTACCAAATGTTATGAATCAAGGTCAACGGGAAGTAACTTTCCGGTTTTAATTTTGTTTTTTTTATTGCGTTAATTTAGATACTTGATTTTTTTAAAAATCCACGGGACTGTAAACCTAAGTATGTGATATTAATTTCAATTTGATACCTCCATGCGTTCCTGAGAAAAATGGTCTTGGAAGGCAAAGACGGATAACGAAGTCATCCTGTAATGGTTCCTTTTTCCCTTTGAGGTACATATAAACATAATGACTAAAACTGATAAACTACCGCATCACGTTACGCAAAGTTTTTGCTTGCACGAAATTAGTTTTACAAATACCAAATATACTGACTAAGACGTAAGCTTGTATCTTCTAGTGATAGTAGATCCTCAAATTCCATATGGATATTTTTCATTTACTTTTCTTCAGCTTATAATTAGTAAAAAATTAAATTCCGTCGTAAACTGAAATTACACCACATAAATCGAAACACACATAAGAATTCCAATCGCCATTAGTAATTAAGTCGCATTTAACTATCTACCCGACTATAATCCATACAGCTGTGTCGAATTTAAAGTCACGTTTGAAGAGTTGTCGTATGACAATAAGATCAAAAAATTATTATAAATTTGTTTATTGAAAATTTTTTTGTTTCCAAAACTGGTTGTCTCAAACATTATTTAAAAGATTTGTCAAAAAATAGAATTTGCGTTTTTTAAATAAAATAAAGTGTGGTGAAATACCTATTTTTCCGTAATTATTTATATTAATTTTTGAGAGCGATTTTCGCCAAAACTTAATGGTAGATATTTTTTCAATATATTAAAATAACATCAGTTAACATTGATTTAGTTTTCTATACAAATCGCTCGACGGGTTCTTTAAACAAAATTAAAACTGTTGTAATTATATTTTTCCTGTAATGCTAATTGTACAATTTTTGAGCGTGATTTTTGTCAAAACTAAATGGTAGATATTTTTTCAATATGTTAATATAACATCATTTTACATTGATATAGTTTTCTATACAAATCGCTCGATGGATTCTTTAATCAAAATTAAAACTGTTGTAAAATTAATATATTTTCTGTAATGCTAATAGTACAATTTTTGATAGTGATTTTCGTCAAAACTAAATGGTGGATATTTTTTCAATATGTTAATATAACATCATTTTACATTGATATAGTTTTCTATACAAATCGCTCGATGGATTCTTTAATCAAAATTAAAACTGTTGTAAAATTAATATATTTTCTGTAATACTAATTGTACAATTTTTAAGAGTGATTTTAGTCAAAACTAAATGGTAGATATTTTTTCAATATGTTAATATAACATCATTTTACATTGATCTAGTTTTCTATACAAATCGCTCGACGGGTTCTTTAAACAAAATTAAAACTGTTGTAAAATTAATATTTATCCTGTAACGCTAATTTTAAAATTCTTTAGAGTGATTTTTACTAAAACTGAATAGTAAATAATATTTGAATTTTAAAATAAATTAGATTATTATAGTTTGAATAGTATATAAAAAATCAACAAATTTTGTAGAAAACGCATTTCGCACGACAACACCCTAATGACCACTCATTTTTAACCATTCAGTAAATAGGTGAAGAACAGATATTTGACATCAGCGATACGTACAGAAGCATTATACATAAATGGCATTCTTCTTATATTAACTCGTATCCATACATCAATGTTGAGATAAATATACCAGCTGCTAAGTAAGGAATGGATAATTAAAGTATAACTTCCCATTTAAAGTGCTAATCTCATGAATTTTAAATAAAATTCTTATACATGCGAAAATGAAATCAATAATTCGGAGTGAATCTTTTTATAGACCAACTTTATCACAACTCTCCAAAAGTTCTGATAAATGTTGATTCACAAAAAAGTTGCTGATTTAAGTCTCCTATAGAATTCTAGGAGGTTATCCGGTCACTTTACTGAATGTCGTCGACTCGTTCTATTGATATTTACTTTTGTGTTACTTCTAAATATTTATCAAATGTAAAAAGTGTTTACTTTGCCAGATACTTTAATTTTAATGAATTTTTTTTGAGTAATAATTTAATGTCCTTACAATTGAGTATTTCCTATGTCATTTAAATAATACTTAAAAGCCAATGAAGGAAGGAGCCAGACATTATTTTTTTTAACAATATACTAGATAATTTAAAGAAGCAGTACATTTCATTTACTATACTTTAACTAGTAAATTTATTATATCATCGGCTCTTCTCTAACTTCTACTTCTAATTTCAATAAAAAAGTTCACTAGATCCAAAAATATGAGGTTTAGCATCTAGATCAGACCATTTTGTGAACCAATATTTATCAGAACTTTGGAACTATAAAACATATCCATTCTAAAATAATTTATTTCATTTTACCCATTATCTTTTCCTGGACATCATATTCTTGTCAAAGTTCTTTTTTAATCAATATCTCTTCAAATGTTTTACGAAATATGTACAAAATTCATGAAATTTGCACTTTAAATGAGAAGTTATCCTTTTACTTATTCACTATACACTTAGCAGCTGGTATATTTATCTTGACAGTTATGCATGGACACAAGTTAATATAAGAAGAATGCCATTTATGTATAACGTTTCTGTACGTATCACTGATACTAAATATCTGTTCTTTACCTATTTACTGAATAGTTAAAATTTTAAATAAAACACTAATTTTTGAGTGCAAACTCAAAATATTAGTAAGATGTCTATTTTCAACAAAAGTGCATTTAATGTCAAAACAAGCAGACTAGACGGTATACATATTTCGAACACCACAGTAGTATTGTTCCAGCTTTCGAAACTAAGGCCGGAGTTCCTTGTCTTTAATGAACCTACGGTAAATCCTGATTATTCTATTGTTCTAGGTCGTTACGTGTTACTGTTTTTATGAGATATAATAATTAGTAAACGATGATTTAATTTTAAATTTATCGTTATGCTGAATAAATTTTGTCCACACGGATAAGATGTGTTGCGTATAATAAATTACGTTAATTATATTATAGAACTGAAGAAATTATTGTTTTCCGTGTGCATGATTTTAAGTTTTTAATGTAAATAAATAAACTATTTTGTAAATTTGACAAGTTTTTACACCAAGAAACTACTACTAACAGACATTTTACTCAATAAGTCTTCTTGGGTATGAAACTCAACCTTTTGAAGAAAGAGTGACTTTTTTTATTAGTAATATCGGCAGATGCTTCGCAGTACGACATTTGAACAAGCCCAGGTAGAAGTAACTTTATTGACAAATAACATAACGACCATGAGTAAACAGACCGAGTTGACATTACTCATTTCTTTTGATTGTTGTGAATTTTATTTCATATTATATAATACATTTTTTTTATTTTTCTTTTACTTTTTTATATTTTTCCAGTATTGTTAGTGAGTAAATATATGCGTAATAAAGTACATATTCGACGTAATAAAGCAAATATCGTTTTCCTTAACAGTTACCGCCGACTTTTACTAAAAATTATTTCACTATATTACTTACTACATGAATTGTACTTAAATATATAAAAAAGGGTAATTTAATTTCCCTATCGCCTTTGAGTTACTTTCCCAAATAAATCCCATTACAAGTCGTTATAAGTCATAATCTTTTTTTAGTTAGATATTAAATACATTTGATTCCATAAAATAAGAAACAAAAAATCTGTACAGGATGAATTGCAAGCAAAGATTTTTCTAAATATTGGGTAATAAATTTATTATTCTTTTGGTACGTAAAGCGTGAAAATTAATATTATGTTAAAAATGAATTATTAGTAGAATTATTTGGCTGTGGCGACTGGCGGAAAAGAAATATTAATACTGTTGATTGCTGGAAAAATAACTTCTTTATGAATTCAAAATGAAAGTAAGGGGAATCTACAGTACGTGAATATTTTATTTCATGAGGCTTTTTCGCTAATTTAAATATATTTCCAGGAATGTTTATTCAGGAAAAAATATCTGTGAAATATTGACTTTGTTTAGGTTAATTCGAAAAGCTCTAAGTGTTATTAAGAAAATGTTAAGTCTTATTTTCATTTTAATATAAAATTTCATACAGGTTACATCGACATTAGTGTTAATATTAAATTATATTACTACGACTTTGTTCACATGAAATTCGGAATAAGAAAAATTATTAGAATTAGGGCTTTTTTTGGGCGAATTATTAAAATGTGTGCTGCTCTCTTGTATATAAACTATTACCATACCAAATATCATCAAAATTTGTCTAGTAGATTTCGCGTGATTGTTGAACAAATTAACATACAGACAGGCGAAAATCCTATAAACAGGTTTTCTGTCTTCTATTATAATTTTTTTACGCAAAACCAAAAACTGTTTTTAATTTTTTCCTTTTACAGAATTAATATTATATTTTGATAATAAATATTATATTTTGATTATATTTGTAGATAGATTTTGATGAAATCAGGCACTATATTGTGACGAGAATTGGCATAAAAAGAGAATATACTAAATATTCAGTTTTTTACGCATCTATTAATAATATTAGTCCAAAAACTACGTATATCTTTGATTTAGAAATAAATTGAATATTGCTTAAATTAACTTTCTTGAATCTCAACATTTTTATCTTTGAATTTGTCTTGACTTTAATTAAATTAAAATATTATTCGCCGGTTTTATAATAAGAAGCTTCATCCCACATGGGCAAAAAATGACACCATGACTGCATTTTTTTCAATTCTGCTTTTTTAATAATAATAGATTTGATTATTTTATTTTCAATGTCTCAACACTTTACTAATCTGTTATGTGCGTTATTAAAATAAAAAAGCTCAAGCTTGTAATATGAAAACCCTTTACATTTTCTGTCTCTAATTTTATATTATAATAATCATGATATTAAGTATACAAAATTAACGTGGTATTTAAATTAGGAACTCTGCACCTATAATTACGAATTAATATTTTTGAAAGTCTAATAATCCCTCATTCTAATATGGTTGAGCTTAAATCTACATACTTTTAGACAAAAGTACATTCTTCATGTTTTTTTTCTAATACTCAACCGTAACGTGCACAATTTAATGACAATTCTAGTTACCTCAAATTAAGTTTTTTCCTATCTTATATCATTTGTCCGTGCTCTCAAATCGAAAGCGAGATTTGAGTCCCATGTAACACAAGTTGTATGGTAATTTCTGTTTATTAGAACAAACAGCAGCTGTTGAATATCTGAATTGATATCACCGATGGAATCAACAATATTTTGTGAGTTAGTCTATGGAGCGTTTTAGAATTATCAAGAATGTAAAGTTTTTTAAGTGAGAAGTTATACTAATAATCATTAAATATGTATTTTATTTAATATAGAATATAATAGGAAGGTACTGAAGTGTAAAATTAAGGACAGTTGGGATAATTAAATATCATATAAATATGAAATAACAGTGCGAAACTAGTAAAAAAAATTATTTTCAGTAACCAAAAAGAAAATTACTTTATATAGTCATCATCATACCTCGGAACACCAATACTAAGAATAGAAATACTAAGAATAGATGCCCACCAGCGGGTTCAGGTAACAAGCTCCGTACCCAAAAGATAAAAACGCCGTATTGTGTGACATTCAGACTGCCGTATTGTGTGACATTCAGACAGATAGAAAACAGCAACTAGTATTGTAACTGACTTGAAATATGTAGAATTTGTTTCCGTATTCGTATCAGATCTTTAAGGAGGTGACTTTCTATAGGTAATGCCTCTAATAAACGGAAGAGCTTCGATAACACTTTCTAAAACTATTTTTCTTTCCATTTTGGGTTGCATATTTTTTTATTTATGGCCAAAAAATATACGAATAGAAAACCATTTAGGACACAATATCTGAAATAATTGACTGATGGGGAATCTTGTATATACTACAGGAGGACTATGTTCCGGATATTTATAGTTTCCACGCAAAAAAAAATTATTAATTCTTTTTGATGCCTTAATTCCCAGATCATTTTTTAGAAAATTTCTACACTATTTTTTTAAAAATCGAACAAACAAAATACACACGAGATTTCGTACTTTAATACGGGACAAAATAATATATATAGAAAATTACTTCTGTAACCAATTTGAAAAAAAAGAAGAGATCCTCAATTCGACTATAAATTTTATGCATGATTCCTCATATATCCGGCATTTCTCACAAATTTGAATGGTTTTTATTTATTTTGTAAAGTAAGTATACTTTACAATATAGTAATATAATCTGACCACGAAAATTGTTGTTATGCCATAGTATTCCTCACCATTGAACAACGCAAGTGTCATGATGGAGTTTCAACGACGTAGTTTAAACCAATTGGATGATTATTTTTTCTTTAGAAAAGTTTACTCCCAGTATGAATGCCCATGAAAATTTGTTTAGAATCTGAACATGGAAATCGAATTTCTCAACAGCGAAAAGCACAAGTGCCGCCTTCGAGTTTCGGTTATGTAGGTTTAATTATAACCTAATAAGAAAGAATTTTATTATTTGTAGCAGGAGTTCCCAACCAGGGGCGTGCCTCCCAAGGGGGGCATAGAGAGATGTCATAGGGGGTGGAAAGCGTTTGCATTTTAGAAAGAAAAAACAAAAAAAATATACAAACAACATTAACAAATAACATTACAATGTAATGTTTAATTTAGATGCATAAAATTAATGAAATTAAATATCATATTCACTATTATTACCACAAACTTGCGAAAAATTTGACGTTTTGGTGTACATTTTTTGTTGAGAAATCAGTTTGAGTGTGTAAAATTATTGTGTCTCACTGTTAAAAGGTAAGTTTGTGTATTTACAAACTTCAGTTACCATTTTTATTTAATTTACTAAATCAAAGGGGGGGGGGTGCATGAAAAAGTAAAGGGAGGACATGAAAATATAATTTATAGTCCGGGGAGCCTCAACAAAAGAAAGGTTGGGAAACCCTGATTTATAGAATAAATTTACTCTTTAGTGAAATCAGGCTACAATTTAAAAAAAAATCAAAGGTGACAGGGATTCTTCAGTGACAAGGAGCAAACTCATCGAGCTTTAATTGTCTTGATTTGCCGCGAAAGTATTAGGGTAAATACATAAGGGTACGTACAATATTACTTCAACCTTTGATCCATAAATCTTTATGCTGTAGGAGTATTACCTACCTAAACCTTGAGACTTGAAGATCTGCTGTTTTCAAATTGGTATTATGGGTTTTAAGCAGAGACTCTGCCATTGTACTCCGGGTTTCTACCCCTCAGTCCTGATGCAGCAGGGGTACTGTCTGCCTAAACTGCAAGACTTGAGGATCTGCTATTTTAAAAATAGTATTTTTGGTTAAATTAATTAAAAGTTTAATAACACAAAAATCGCCAAGTAGATAAATAAGCTACGCCGCAGAATATGGCTGTAGCGTCGTTTTCGTTTCTGTGGATATATTATGTTCGGAGAGTTCACGTTGTAAATATTGTCCTTGAAGTTTTTAGAATCGTGTTCTATTTTGTTTCAATTAATGATCTTCAATATTATTATTAAAAAGTGTAGCCGTTATTAAATTAACCCGATACTATATACGTATACGTGCAGCCTAAACTATTGGACATTCAAAAATATTATAAAAACAAACTTCAGTATTGTGTGCCACATAATTTATTCATCTGTAATTTGAAAAATAGTGAATATATTTTTCTTTTATACATTAACACATTAAATGAATACAATAAAATGAAACAGTTTTGCAGAAATGAATTGTTTTCAATATTCAATTTCAATTCAATATCCTCTAATTAAATTTTCTCAATATTATGTAACTTTATGTAATTTTTGCTACAGGCAAATGTCAAATCATTTTAGTTTACAAAAGTTGTATATTTTATTATTCTTTTCGGGACACAAACCAGGAAAGAAAACAAGTCCAAAAAATAACACGACCAAATAATTTTTATTCTTAAGTCACTTCCACGAAGTATGTAAGAACACATTTTATTCCCTATATATTAAATGATTTTATATTTAGGGTAAAAATAGTGATTCACTTCCATTTTGCATCTATCATGTTAAGCTGATTTTAATTTTTTAAAATATAGTTTCTAACATAATTATTGAAATCATTAATTTTATGTGTAAGTTTTTGTAGAAATTTGAAATTATTTTTATATTTATTTTTCTTAAAAGAATAATTTCTGCAAAGGTAATTAAAGGCTAACTGAATTTATTTTTATCTTACTCCAATAACTTCTATCTACTGCCTACGACACGCTGATTTTGAATTAAAATGTTATTAATAGAGTAGCATACTTATTAAAATAGACAAATAATGACAGTAAATTAAAGACCGGCTTCATATTTTTATAAACCTTAATGCTTTGTCAACTGTGATGAGATTAGAAAATATATATTGTTATTTCCACAAATTAGTCTTTCAGAAAAGAATTATCATCTTTCCATGTAATATACTTTACATAAATTATTTGTTAAGATGTAATTAAGGATATGGTTTCTATTAAATTTCATTCGGCTTCAGGTTTAAGATTCAATAATTATTTTATAATTTATCAGTTTTAAACTTTCACACATCTTAAGGGATTAGGTATCGTTAATGCTTAATTTTTTTTTAAATTTTTTTCTTAATTTTGACACCTAATTGTTTAGTATGGTCCTTTTTCTGTAGATCGTTTATATTATTGCAGCCTAACATATCTGAAACGAACTTCAGTCATCTGTTGTAACCAGTATTGGTAATTAATTAATACGATATAATTTATAACGCGATCTGTAATTTTATATTTGTAAACAATGGTGATACAGATCTAATTGAAAACTTTCTGAAAACGATATAAATAATGGCTTAGAAATCGGTAAGAAAACGCCAAGTTAAAACCAGACACTTCGAGACATATCCAGGCCTGATTGAAAACAGTAATGTACAAGGGGTTGGGGACATTTGTTTATTGCCAATTTTCAACTTTTCTGTTAACGTATGCGAAAAAAATTATTATTATTTTGGTAGAGATTAATTGTTAAAAATTTATTTACACTGATTATATTTTTATATTTTATATGTTTTCATTTGTTGCATTTTCCGTTTTTTTTTCTTTTTGATATTTTTAAATTTAAAGTTTTTTTTTATTATCTAATAAAAATATTAAGCGCTTTTTTAGAAAGGAATAACCAATTGAGCCAGATGTACGATTTCCTTTTTCAAAAAACTTTATGTAAAAGCCTATATACTTCCTATAAAAAAAAGCCTTTATAATCCCTAATAGAAAAAGGAAGACTGCTAAATTTTTGGTCGTTATTTAGTGGGACTCAGTTCAATAAAGCGGCATTGAAAAAGGCAGCTGTTAGGTACGAGTAAGAAACCTCACTACGAGAATTTCATACAAATTTAGGTAGAAATGAGTATATAAATTGAAACATTTAAGAGTAAGCAGTGTTTCTTTTATTATTGTTTCTTTCATTATTATTTTTCACCGTATTATGATATTAACTGGTATATTTTCATAGACGTGAAAATAAACCGTTAATTATTAAAAAAATATAAACTTAGAATAGTCGCTATAGTTTTCTATAACCTTTTAGTAAGATCCTGTTCTGTTTTCTTCCACGATTTTCAGTTTAGTAAATGCGGAAAACAGAGAGAGACCGTAGACGTAAGTATTTGATATTTAAACTTGATACCTCCACGCGTACCTGAGAAAAAGTATCTTGACAAACCGACAGACGGACAACAAATTGATCCTATAATGGTTCCTTTTTTCCTTTTAAGGTACAGAAATCTAAAAAACTAAACTTTTGTCTATCGCTTTCAACCTTCATATTTATTTAACTGTGTTAGAGAAATGACAATATTTTTCTATAAAATGATCATTCTATATGCTAAAAAATCATAATTTTTCTGAAATAAAAAATTTTTTTACGATGCTAATAATTTAATTTAATATCAAGTTGGTACATATACTTGTCGAAGAAGCAAAACACGTTTGTAAAATATTAGTACTTTTCGAAGCTATTATTGAAAAATTAGATCTTGTCTCGAAGATAAAATACTTTTGTACATTAAGAAATATAACCACAACGTAAAGTGAAAAACATCGGTAGAGAAGAGAATAAGAGTCTCTCCCTCCGCTTCCGGTTACTCAGTGTATCGGTGAACTGCGTAAATCAAGTATATTAAGCTTCTTGTTTTCATTTTACTTGTACTCCCGCTGTAGTACTATATGTTTCGTCGTTGCTGCTAAACTATTAAATGGGCATAAAATACATAATATAAATAATTATCTTTGCTTGTAGTAAAAGCCATGCCTGAATTAAATTTTTTCACATTCACTACGTTTTTTTCTTCATAACAACATTTTATAAAAAAAAATATCATAATTCACGCGAATGACAATTTACGCTCTTTTATGTTTCTCTACCAAGAAGAATGAATATTGTTTTCCTGAATATTTATTTTATAGCATATCATACTTCGGTAAGAGACCATTAATAAAAAGTAAATCATGCAACGCCCACTAAATTGAATACGGTCAATGATCACTTGATATTAAATGTAATTGTTGTACATCTCTTTTTTTATTTCCACAAGCATATTTAAAAATATTTTGTGACTTTCTTTCATTAGAGATCAAATACTTCCTCCACAAAGAAAATATCTACATCGGCGCTGTGGAAAAGGTTTAGTATTAAATGTTAAGTAATAAAATTATTATTCTTTTGTTACGTGAAACAAGAGTTATTTTCCGAGTTAATGGACAGTAGCAACTTGTGGGAAAATAAATATTGAGTCGACGTCGGTAGCGGAAAAAATATCTTTGTGAAATTAAAAGGAAATGAACGAAACTGGAGAGTGCTTGAATAATTCAGTACTTAGGGTTTTTTCATTAAGTTAAATTTACATCAGAGAAAAGGGAATTTTAATGTAAATATCTATGAAATCTCAAGTTAGTTTCTTGGAAATGATACTGAATGACTTTTCAATACTGAAAATGGTAATAATATACATATTATTAAATATAAGTTTTATGAGTTATAGTTCCTGGTTAAGTGTTTATACTCGTATTTATATTTTTTTGTTAAATATGCTTTTAAATATTTCAGATGCGTACATTTTTTCGACATGCATACATTAAGCAAAATACTTTAAGTTGAAAACCAACATATATTTTCAGTTATGAAATGTTATGTACGTAATTGAGATAATTATTCTGTTTTAAAATCATGTTTTTACTGCGTAATTTTTTATATTATTTCAGAGTACGCATGTATTGAGTAAACTGAAATTGAAATCAACGTGAACACCTTGATTTCATTTTTCAATATAATTTATCAATACTTATATACAAATAAGGCTTATCTAGATCCTTGCCTTATCAACCCTACTGTATTTTTCTTTCACTGGGTCCAGCAAAAAACTTGCTGATTCCCCACAAGCGGATCACTTTTGAGTCCAATACCCAATTTGGTACATGGCTCCACTAGGGTCCCTGTTTGAAAGGAAGAAATCTGAATGAAGCAAATAATCAATCAAATCTTTAATAAAAACATTTGAAAAAATAAAACCAACGCGGTTATCAAAACTGACCCGCGAAACCAACTGACACGTACAAAGGATGAGGGTCCCCACTAAAATTAGCTCCCTCAAAATACCAGCTAGACCAGCTCAAGGCCTGCAAGTAATTCTACCCGCTGGACAAGCTGAAGACTGTCAAGACCTTCTAGACCCATTGACAACCGGCTGAAAATACGCTACACAAGCTGAGATCCACAGTGAGTCCGCTCTGAAGAATACAGTAGGGTAGCATAGTGTGCAATGTCTGTCAAATTATCCAAGTGTACTATTATTTCCCCACGTATGTCTTTCGTTTATAATATTATCATAAATTATTTAAGTAACTATATTACCTTGAAATTTGATGAATGAAAGTTATACTATCATGGATATTCTTCTGGAGAGCGTACTGTACGTGTCGTTTTGAGTAATTTAAAGTTACAATTTTCTAGTTAATTTACATCCAGCTATATTGATTGAGGAAAAAAGAAGGGTTTATATAATCTGCAATTGAATATAATCAAAAATATTCTATTAGTGAGCAAACCACTTTAGGAAAGTGTGTGGATTCGTACTTAATTTCTCGAATATTAAAATATTTTATGTTCAAAGGGGATTTGCGGCTGAAACTCAAAATTATTTCTGATACAATTTAATCAACTCACAGACATCACGTCTCGGTCCCTTTTGTGGCTTTACTTCTTTGCAGATTTAAGCTAATTGACAACTTAAGAAGTTTAGTAGACGACGGTATTTAGATATTATGTTTATTGTAAAATTGTAATCGATTTCTATTCAGTTTAAATTTTCGTGTTTTTGCCTTTTGTATAATTGCTTTATTCTGTTCTTGCTTACACAAACTATTCCGACGCTCAAGTACTTAATCGTTTATATCTAATAATAAAATGACAGCCTAAAGGGAAGCAATTAAAATAGAGCTCTTTAAGTGGAAACTAAATTTTAAAAAATTGTTTAAAGTTGTAAAATATCAAAATTATGAATTCCGCAGAAAGCAAACACATAATTATTAATTTTGTAGTCTGTCCTACTTGGCTGAATATTACTTTAAAATGAAAGAACTGATTATATTCAAGGGATTATGATCATAATCAAATTAGTTTTTCATTTTCACATTTCAAGTATAAATCTAATAAATATGGTAATTTCTTGTACACTATATATGTGTGTGAGTGTGTGTGTGTGTGTGCGTGTGTGTGCGGTCGTCTACACGTGCGCGTGCGAGTGCGCGTGCGCGTGGGCGTGTGCGTGTGTGCGTGTGCGCGCGCGCTTGTGTATGCGTGTGTGTTCTAGATAACTCAAAGCCCATCATGTTAAATGAATACAATTTTACTTTTGATATCATTACATAATTTATATTCTTCTTTGGTGTTATTTATATATTCCTGTACCTTAGTTTTGTGAACCTCACCAAAAGTTATGTAGGATGATGACGTAATTTTCCGTAAGTGTATATTACTATGTACGTGTATAATTTTGTAAGATAAGATTATTGAAAAGGTGATCAAATGAACTAAATAATTAAAAAAAAATGGGTGCATCACACGGCTAAATTAATGATTGTCGAACAACACTGTCGAGATCAGAATATTGTTCGGCTAACTGAACATCGCTGGAGCCTTATGAGTGTCCATGGAAATTTAGAGGATTTCCATGTTTTTTTTAAAGTTTATTAAAGTACCAAAATATTTCCAATTTCAAAGATATAAAAGTGTAAAATTATATTATTATTTGATTTATGTTATATCAAACACTAAAAAGTAGGTGCGCCCGACCATTGCCTTTTCAAACGTCCGTGCGACCGCTTGAAGGTTAAATCTAAAATAAAATATTCCGATTTTTCGAACCCATTATTGAAAAATTTGTGGTTGACGGTGTTTAGTTTTCGTTTCAGAGACCTATCGAATTAAACTCCTTTCCTAGGATGTGTAAAAATGTTTTTGTTTCCACTTTTCATGCATTAAGTTTTCGCCAAAATTTTTCATACGTTTGAAATATATGAAATAACTATTTCAACACTTGCAAGCTGTGGAAACTGCAGAAACTGTGATGGAAGGACAGACGAACAACGGACGGATATTGTGAAATTATGAGAGTTCTATATCTTACTCCAGAACCCCAATAATAAAGTAAAGTAAAGGAAAGTGTGTAAAATAGTTTCAAATATATGAAAGTTCGTAATATTGAAAGACGATAAATCTCTCTGTATAAACTTTTTAAAATTTAATATGAGAGTTCTATATTTTACTCCAGAACCCCAATAATAAAGTAAAGTAAAGGAAAGTGTGTAAAATAGTTTCAAATATATGAAAGTTCGTAATATTGAGAGACGATAAATCTCTCTGTATAAACTTTTTAAAATTTAATATGAGAGTTCTATATTTTACTCCAGAACCCCAATAATAAAGTAAAGTAAGGCAAAGTGTGTAAAATAGTTTCAAATATATGAAAGTTCGTAATATTGAAAGACGATAAATCTTCTGTATAAACTTTTTAAAATTTGAAATGAACGAAACAGTAAAACTACTACTATTTCATGCGATTTTACAAAAAAAATAGTATTAGGTATTTTTATAACTGATAAGGAAAAAAAATAAAAAATTACATAAGTATTTTTTTGCAAAATATTACATATTAAAACATATTACCTAAAAATTTATATGGAATAAATTATCGGAAATTGTGCCAAAATTATAAAGACATGAAAATTGTTGTTTGTTTAGAATATTTCTGATATTAGTGGTATTACATACCCAAGATATGAGTTGAATATTTTAATACTGAAGGTATAGTAATTATCTTATTAGGTATTTTTGACCAACAATTTTCGTGATAACCTAAGATTTCCTTTGTGATAATAGAGAAAATTATTATCGGCGGCAGTGACAATAACTGGAAAATGGATTTAGACAACTTTAAATTTTTACCCCTATATATATGCACATAGTGGTCACTACGCGGAAATTAATTTCAGGCGTGAATCAAATAGATCGTCTCTACTTAGCCATATGCACTGTTTGGAATCAAACAATTTAAAAAATAACTACAGAAAAAACAAAATCATTTAAATATCATTGTTTTTAATATAACAAATATAATTTAAAATCAAATATATTTAAATTCGTGCCGATGATTGAAGTCTTGACGAAATGCACGGATTTCGACTGAAGCTAACAAAAACGTTACTTACACCATATACCTTGTATTATAACTTGTTACGGATTAGAATTAAGGTATGACGTTGTATCAGATACCAAAATGTGTAACTTCATAAATAAGCTAATGCGAAATGTTGGTAAAAACATAAGACACGAGAAACTGAATTAGTTTTATTTGTTGCTGATACATTTTCCATATTACCAAACTCTAGTTTAGAGTACGTAACTCCAACCTAAATTTCACAACGACATCGAATAGGAGGAATACGGCTTAGTCATGTACCGCTACGTTATATTGTTCATATATTTTACACTTGCATCTATCTCCAAATACCACCCCAACCGTTTTCGTTATATTTACTCCTTTCTTTGATACCTTCTAAAACAAATCCAGCTTTTTTATTAAGCGGTCTTCAATGGTTATTTTAAATAAATAGTTTTACATATTAAAGGATATATATATATATATATATATATATATATATATATATATATATATATATATATATATATTAATTTTGTCGTATTTAAATTATTTGAACTGAATTATATTGATAACAATTTATTGACTTATTTATCATCGTCTTTAAATTTACTTTTAGTATTTGCAATTACGCCCAATTGGATAACTCATCTTCACTCGTAAAAAGTGTGATATGGAAATGCGTATACATTTAATATAGTTATAATCTCTATTAGTATACTAATACGTAAATCGAATTAGTGTCTTTTTACCACATAAAAATATACGACAAATAGAACTAAAATTGGGAGAACGCGCACAAACACACATACGCACAAGCATAAGAGAGCGCACGCATGCACACACACATGTTTATATGTATATGTGTGTAGGTATGTGTGTGTGTGTATATATATATATATATATATATATATATATATATATATATATATATATATTTCCCAGAGCGAAGCTGAATAATCTACGCAGGTATATAGTGTTAAATTTTCTATAAGAAAACTAATCTTATAAATGTTATTTTAACGACAATCAACTATTTTTCAGTCAACGAATAACATCTTTCTTTCCGACAATTATTGTGTTTATAATTTTATCTGCAGATAATTATCTTTATAAACCGATTTCGCATAGGAAAAAAATTGTGAATTGACGAGCTCGATAGATGTGAAGATATTTTAAAGGAAACCAGTAAATAACTCTGTGTAACACAGTGTTTTTTTTCGATCATCTAATACATTTTAACCCCACTCAATGATCTTTCCATTCAGCAATTAAACAGATTGGAGTAACTTCAGACATAAAAGCCGTACATTTATATAAGACAATATGTAATTCGCACCTAAGTACATTATAATCTGCCCGTTTCATGGCGATGGGTTTCATGTACGTAAGTTGTAGGTTGTACGTAAGTATCAACTGAAAGGTCGCTTAAAGGATGTTAACTATTTTTAGGAAAACGTTTAAAATCTTGCATAAGTACCTAATATAGCCCACAATATTTAAAGTTATTTATTAATACTTTCAAAATAATGAATTTTAAATTCATTTCGAATTTCGTTCCAAAACGCCAACGCCATGGTTTAATTATTGTAATTAAAGTTGTACGTAAGTATTAACTGAAAGGTTGCTTAATAAGGATGCTAACTACTTTTAGGAAAACGTTTAAAATCTTGCATAAGTACTTAACATAGCCCACAATATATATTACTTACTAATATTTTAAAAATAATGCATTTTAAATTCAGTTTCAAATTTAAAAATGTGACCGCCGTAACGCGACATGTTCCAAAATACTGGTTAACTGATAAGGTGATGTAAGTTTTTTCGTAATTTTTGTAATCAAAGATGATTTTTAAGTTTTGTAAGTCTTGTGAGGTGCTTCAGTGTGCATATACTTTAAATACAACACCTGAAAAGTTATTTATTTACGTTCCACGTTAGAAAAATTTTGTAAAAATTTAACTTCAGCTAGTCCGCAGAGATCCGGCAATTATGTCTACACATTCTAAAATGTATTTTTGTGAAAATCATTTTCATGTAATTTTTAATAACATTTTTTTTATTTTTCTTATGTTATTGGTCATTCATTATTTTTAAGTTTTCAAAGACGAAATTGGAAAAAGAACAAAAACATTTTCGAAGACACAATATAACCTCAAAATCATATTATTTTTTTTATTATTCACTTGATTTTTTTTAGATTATAAATACTATTATGTTCTCATCATCGGTTTTAGAAATATCAGTTCTTGGTATATTACTTACGTGGAAGTCTTCAAATTTCAAAATTCAGCAGAGCAGAAGTTAATATTTGTTGCGAAGGCTTTGGTCACCGTAAAACAATTAATTCTTGGCAGATTCGAAGTGTTCGCCTTAATAAAACCACTTTTCATCTCGGAAAATCTTATTAGAATCACTTTCAAAGCAAATTTCCATAAAATTGCACGGAAATCACTGTAAAATAATGTTATCCGACAACTTTGAGAGCGATGATGTTTGCCATCAAGTGATGTCATACACTTTGGCATTTTTTGAAGTGATTTAATTGCGTTTCTATTTTTAAATAAAAGTTTCTTTAAAATAAAGAAAAACGTATTTTTAAAGATTTTTATTATGGAAACTATTGTTTTGCAGTAAAATTATATTTTTATTTAAATACAGACAACATCCCTGTTCTGCTATTTTGGCAATTTTAGACGGATGATAAATGATGCAATATTATTTTGCTCAGTTCTGACAACGTTTCATGTTAGTGACATTTTCAACCGTCTTACCAGAACAAAAATCATATTTGATGCTTTCTTCGTCCTGTTTAAATTCATTTGACAATGAATAAATAAGAATCTCTAATGAAGTTTACAGCAGTTTGGAAACAGTCAATCTAAAAACGTATCTAATTAATGATCGGCAGAATACATGTTTAAGGATATGAATATAGAAAATCTCACGGTGCCCCTGTTGTGTCGTTTTTAACGCTCTAATACTATAAACATTCGTATTTACTATTATTAATAAATGCTTCTATAAAAATTGTTTTATAATAATTACTTGTTATTAATGTACCATTACTAAGAATTCATTGAGCTTAGAAAATATAGTGCTCTTTTTTTGATTCACGGATTTGAAAATTCTAAGTTTTAAAAAATTATAAGTTTTGCTTATTGTTACGAAATATAAGACTCTTCGTAAATATTCGTTGCTCTAAATGCTACTATAAGAATTGTTATATAATAATTACTTGCTATTAATATACCGTTACTAAGAATTCATTGAGCTTAGACAATGTAGTGCTCTTTTCCCGATTCATGGATTTGAAAATTCTACAGCTTCTGATAGATAAGAATTACTCAAATAATCCGTACTGTTACAAAATTATAAGTTTTGCTTATTGTTACGAAAAATAACACTCTTCGTAAATACTCGTTGTACTAAATGCTTCTATAAGAATTGTTTTAGAATAATTACTGGTTATTAATATACCATTACTAAGAATTCATTGAGCTTAGAAAATGTAGTGCTCTTTTCCCGATTCACGGATTAGAAAATTCTACGGCTTCTAATCGATACGAATTACTCAAATAATCCGTACTGTTAAAACATTATAAGTTTTGCTTATTGTTATGAAAAATAATACTCTTCGTAAATACTCGTTGTACTAAATGCTTCTATAATAATTGTTTTGTAATAATTACTGGTTATTAATATACCATTACTAAGAATTCATTGAGCTTAGAAAATGTAGTGCTCCTTTACCCGATTCACGGATTTGAAAATTCTACCGCTTCTAATCGATACGAATTACTCAAATAATATGTACCATTTAAAAAATTTATAAGTTTTGCTCATTGTTATGAAAAATAATACTCTTCGTAAATACTCATTTCTAGAAGTGTGCACAACGGAATAAACAAATGACTTATTAATATTCTTGAATAAATAAATTCATAAACCATGATAACATCGTAGCTGGAATCCCTCCGTTCTAACACAATCCAAATGAAGGCGAAACAATATCCATACGAAACGAAATTAGATATTTTATGGAGGGTTAGGAAATCATAATATAAAGCCATTCCGCAATCGATATCCATGTTGACTTCGCTCGGTACCTTCATGCGCACAATTGTCTCTTGAACAAAGGCGCCCAAGAAAATCCGGCCATCGGGGACCCATCCAGTATGCATAGCAAGAAGATAAGGGCTCCTTTAATCGCGTAGTTGGTTGTTGTCGTGAATTGAAGTCGCTCGCTGCCCACCGACATTAGCCAGTGTAAACAATGCGCCTGAACCCTTCGCTGGGGTCACGGATACATCGAGATTACATCGACATTTACAAGATATTTACATTGAAATTTATTTGTGAACAAAGAGCGGCGTATGATTTAAGTTAAAGATTTTGAAATGCCCTAATATTGCTAGCAATTGCTCATAAAGTTATAACGAGTGGAGAGCCGGCTCATGACAAAATATTTTAAAAGCCTTAGGTCATCAATGGTACTAACAGTTAACGCTTAAAGTAATTAATTACGAATGCAATTAATGTATAACGGTCTTTTAATTGATTAGATATTTATTTGTTTATTTGTTAGCTAAAAAGAGAAAGACTGAGAGCTAAAAAGCTAGGTACGAATATGACATTTTTAAAAGAGCAATCTCCTACTGTCAACCACAATGCGGCTAGTATGAATTATTAATACTTTTAGCGGACTTTAATGACTGACATTGGCAATGACTTAATTTTGACTGAATTTAAAATATATTTGCAAGGAGGTATGTCTGGGGCAGAAAGATTGTGAAATTAAATAAAAAAATATAAACCATGTATAAGGGTGATAACGTTGGGTGAGTTACTCGATCCATAGCATTTTGATCCATAGAAAATGATGCAATTTCAGACGGGTGAAACAGGCACTGAGTATCAATTTTGAATGCTTGCAGTTAATTTTATAACTTGTGTAAGTGATTTTGTATAGAATGCAGTACGATTTTGAGGGATTACAAAGGTGAAATGATTGGATTTTGGATTTACGAGTAGATATAAAGGAACGCGAAGACTTTTATGGATGTCTTATAAAATGATAAGAAATATAGATATTACCTCTGGCGACGCTCTAGTCATTTTAGTTGATTCTCGTAAATATTTTCGCGCTTTTTGACGTCTAATCGAATGCAAAAGGTTTGAAGTCGTCCCGTTTTTTTTTAATTATACCCGAGAAGAGAATAATGTTTCGTAAATTAAATTAAATGCTTTGTAAAAAAAGACTTCTCACTATAAAATAAAATTGATTCCTTCCATACCCGAGAATAGAAAATATGCATCTACAATATAACGTACCTATTTTTCGATCATTTGTGATTGCAAATTCGATTCATCTGCGATTTATTTTTAATTTTCCAAAAAAAGTAGTAATAATTTGTGTAAATCACATTTGTATTAAAATTTGTTTCTTCAAATCGTGAAAAATGTCGGAAATTTTATTGTTAAATATTTAAGGAAAATGTGACTTTTCACTACTTAATAGCTTCTTGATTTTTGGAAATAAATTTAATAAATAATTGGTATAATAATTTGGATTGATATATATTTTAAAACTGTTGTAACAAATAACATTTTAGAATTCGTCAAACAAAATATAAATATGTTTGAAATCGAAAATTAATTATAAGAAATTTCATATTAAAGAAAACACCAACTTATTAGGACTTTAGCGTGACAACTAGTTTGATATGCTTAACTTCTAATATTCGTTTAAAGCATACACAATATATTTCTTATTAGCAAGTTTTCCTCAGCCCAATGTGTCATTGAGGTGTTCATAATTTATATGTTGTTTGTTTACTCAACGCCAAATTAAACGTAAATAAATAAATAAGCTTCCACGTATCCTGGGAGCATTAGTTTTAAAAAGTGTTGAATGGCTAGTAAAACATATATTTAAGGTGATCAAAATGTTGATCTAATTTTTGTAATTAACGGTAGATCTATCTCGTTTAATTATATTCTCAATAAACGAAATATTAAACGAATAGGAAAAAACGACTCCATAAACAAACTTTTTTAAGAAACACTGGAAAGGTAAACAAATATAATTATTAATTCTTATTGAGTACACTAATGATAATAAATTCCGATATCTTTTAAGTAAGTAAAAATCATGATTAGTCTATGGAAAGTCAAAATAAAAATGACAAGAAAAAATTAATCAGAAGACTTTTATGTTGGAATTCATTACTTTACCTCTTAATTTTTGTTTATATTCCGCGCTGATCCTAAAAGACGAATAATTATTAGTAAATTCTTAAAATAAGTATACTTGGTTAGGACATACATAATTATATATGCATATACAGTATCTATCTCAAGAAAGACTGCTGAATAACATAAACGTGAATTTCAAGAATTAAAAAGTGTACAAATCGGACCCTAAGTAATAAAAACGTAGAAAATAATGTTGACGACTTCAACTTAGTAAACCTATATTTGTCTAATCTTTAAATACGACTTGTCGGGCTCGTGTAGAATTCGCTATACAATGGTTCTGTATATATAAACTTTCAAAGGTACAGAATATTCTATTACTCTATGGATAAATATTAATATTATTTTCGAGGGAATAATATTTTTTATATAGATCCCGAAGAATATAAGAATAAATAGTTACAAAATAATAAAGAATTAATTATGAAAGTAGTAATAATAACAAATAAGATAGAAACACACAGAAATTTAAATGAGTACTACTCTAAATACTGATCAGTCTTGAAATATCAAGTGATTCTATTATCTCATTCCTGAAGCTGTTAATGAAGCATAAGAGACATGCAAAGTGCTATCTTACAGTGTTCACCAGCGAAAAGCTGGTGAACACTATAATATATTCTTGCGTGCTCTAGGCAGTAGAGATTAAATACATTTGATTTTATATATGCGGGCTGAAAAGCTTTATCATTACGTCAAATTTTAAGTTTCTGTGTCAAACGATCTATTCTGTGTTAAACAGGCAGGCGCATATGATATATGAGTGATTTTATAGGGATCTAGTTTTTTTATATTGGCGAAAAGAACTCTAAAAAATTCACAAATTGAGGGTGACGTGATGCCATCTATTGAGAAGTTTCATTGGTATAAATTTATGCAAAATCATCAAGTCCTGGTCCAACTGGTGCTGGGTTGCTTCGTCAATAAAAATTTATGCAATGAAACGAATGACTCAATAACGGGTGTCCATTGTCAACATATGGAGTGAATTATCAAATCTTTACCAAATTTAAGTAAAAACACCTTTCTTACTATCAAAAAAACAAATGTAAATAATTGGTTTATACACGCTGGAAATACACGTTAACATATATAGAAAACAGTTTAATTGAAATATGTATTTTTTTAAGTCTGTAGCTATTATCTAATAACGTCTCAAACTATATATTTTTAGATCTACGCACAAAATCTGCGGCCAATGACTACAGTAACACTAAATAATACAAATACACATTTTGACTGATCGTACCCAAGAATCCTAAGACAGGAGAAACGACATTTTTCATGGTCCTAGGGGAACTCTTGATTAGTCTAGGCAATAGTCGTGGCACGTTATCTCTAGATACTCGTAGCACTTATGACAGCGACACGGGAATATAGGTACGAGAAAATTATTATTGTTTTAGAAAATTATTGAGCTAAGTCGGGAAAGAAGAAGTCAATAATAATTCAGATATTATTCATAAGTAACACGTATGTATATTAAGCTAAAAAAAATTTCATATAATATTATATCATATAATTAAAATTAAAGTAATATTTATGTATTAAAATGGTATTTGAGTAATATCTCTGTACAACAATTTTCATTAGATGTTTATTTTAGCTTTTTAAACTCGTTTGTATATTTCGTGTACTCTGATATGTATTATTCGGTAGTTCATCTTAATCAAATCAATTACTTGAGTGTTAGTGGAAAATGAGCGGGATATTATACAATTAAGAGAGATTAAAATAAAAATGAAAATAATTAGGCATGTTAAAATTCCATTGAACAGAATCGCGAGCTACTAAGGTTTACACCAATATATATTAAACGAATTTAATTTTGCGGTATATTATGTACTAAATATATATTTATCTACTGGAATAAATATATTTCAGCATAATAAAACAATATTAATTGGAAGACAAGAAAAAATAATATTGGCGATGAATCGATCCACGTAACCTCTTTTAATTAAACAAAACTTGCCGAACACAGGAACAGCATTGCATGATTTAATTTTGGTATCAGTTAATATATATGATAACTTTTCTTCATGAAAATGTAAGAAGATACCAAAATTGAAGTTCAAAATTATTTTTATTTTAAATTAAATTTGAATTAATTAAAATTAAATACACTTATCTTAAAAATGTAATCAGCATTCAAATAGTCAGCATAAACACGAATATTACGGATAAAAACGGTCTGGCAGATGCTTGGCATACAATGGAAAACCAGCAGAAAAAGAAAGTGGGGGATCACTCATCTGTGCAACTTATTATTATTGTATTATTAATGTAAATATCATTACTATTTATTATTATTACATTATTTTCTATTTTTGTATTAAATTAATAAAATTAAATATAAAACTACTTCTAAAATTAAATTTAATTATTTCAACAATTTAAATGATTATAATGAATTCTTAATTTATTAAAAAAACCTCAATATATGAGTAGTTTAGTTAATAATGAAAATAAATAAATTTACGGTAATTTATAAATTTTAAATATATAAAGTATATGAAGTAATCATTTTTATTTCATCATGCAAATAAATACATATCGGATTGGAAATGGTTTGGCAGATGACTGGCTTACAATTTAAATCCAGCAGGTAAAATAATTTAATATACGCTTGTAAACAAACACTTTTACTGTGAAAAATTGCAAGTGGAAATTTTACACTTTTATACTATAGCAAAAGTAGCGGTCGACATCTTACACCCTATAAGGAAATTCGTTCGAAAATCTGCTGAAATCTATGTTATTTTGCCAAGTTTTCACTACGTTCCATTACTTATAGCCTTGAATTCATTATTAATTCGACGAAAAATTTATATAATTTTCTAAAGTCAATCAGTTTCAATTAAATAAAAAAAAATAATTTAATTGCGATCCTAAAATTTCTCTTCTGGTATTTACTGGTAATTTAAATAAAGGTATGGATACAATATTTGGTACAGAATGGTTCACTGAATGTCAATATATTTGACAACGCTATAAATACATATACGTTCCTTGAAATAATGTAATGCATATATTAAGTTTATAAGATTAATAAGGCCATATTTTCTTTCCTTTAAATTTAACTTAATAATGTTTGCATACCCCGCATAGATGAAACGAGGCGAAGCATGTTCTATTATCGTTGAGCGCGCTGGAGCAGAGGCGTCATTCAAAACCTACCTTCTTTGCTTTTATGTCACAAAAAATTCGCGTAATATACGTAATACAGTAGAATAAACAGTTATTTTTAGATTAACACAAATTACATACACACACATATATATATATATATATATATATATATATATATATATATATATATACATATATATATATATAAATGTACACGCGCTTGCATCTGTGAGCGCGTAGTTGCGTGTGAGCGTGTTTAGGAGCGAGCGTGCGTCCGTGCGTGTGTGAGAGAGTGGCCCCGTGCGCACATGCGCGTGTTCATGCCGACTTCCGATGTGTTATATTGTTGTGGTGTAAAACTTTAGTAGCTCACTATTCTGTGTTATATGATAGACATCCATTTAAATACGCAGAAAACTGAATTTCGTAAACACCTATGCACTCATATGCTCATGTAGAATAGATCCTTTCGCAAATATTATAAAATTATTAGAAATTTCCCTAAATTGTCATAAAATAAACTAAAGAAATTTAGAAAATTAAAATAAGTAATATTGCTGCTTATCGGAACCGATTCGTCCAACCTTTTTGCATCGAATGTGAAAATTATTAGAAATATTATTTCAATGTATTATATCGTCAAAACTGTCTCAGTCCACAAAATACATACTACAATATAATCGATGGATTCTTACACATGTATAGATCAGCTTCAAACGGAAATATAATGAAGCCAAATGTCTTATATTCACGCATTTTGCCTATCTGTAGGGGATATAGTAAAAGACAGATGAGGTAATGGTAAAAACTGAAAATGAGTGATTTTCCCATACCAAATACAAAACAAGTCTACCGCTATTATCATTGGAAGCGGAAACTTTTTTGCAAATTAATTAGATTTTTTATGCAATTTGATAATGGGACCAAAATAAATTTAATGCAGAAAGAGGTTGTTAACAGCTTTATTAAGATTCCTGTTTTGACTCGTTCTTATTTTTAAGAATATCACTGTTAACAATCAATGTTTCTAGATTCCTAAATAAATACCATAAAGAAAAAGGATTTGATGTTTCTGTAATCGTAAGTCAAAATATTTATAACTGTTTAACCGAAGTTTAATAGCGCATATGATATGATCGGTTTATGCTAATTCTTTCCTTTATTTGTATTATAAAATTGACTACAATTGAAAATTAAATTTCAATTAGGAATAACTCAATATTTAAACAACTTAAATCTGGGTTTAAGTTGTTCCAAGATTGTTAAGTGAGACGTAGGGTTGGCAAACTGTTAATGTTTTTATTAAAGGACCTTTTATAGTGACGGTGTGAAAACAAAATTTCAAAATTGTAAATATCGGTTTTATTAAGTGCAATTTAAATTTTACGATGCCTCCCTCCACTTATCGTTTAAAGCCTACTTCGCGACGTCACTAAAATCATAGGCAAAATATTAATTTCAATAACTTAAAGCTCTTTAATAATAGATTAAATTTGGGTTATTAAAATTTAAAACCAAAAATATGCTCACATTTCATGTGTTTAAACTGTTATAACGTCTATAGAACTTGCGTACATATTCAGTGACGTCTTTCCTTAGAATTTTTTTGGAATCAATTTTCTCTAAAGATTACTCTAATTTATGAAATTCCCATTTTTCTCACTTAAAATATATTATTTTGAAGTACAACGTAAACATTTAAAACAAAATTAAATTTCCTGTCCCGCGGAGGGTACTTTGAATTCTTGGTTTTATTAAATTATTTCATTAACTTTTTTAAAACCTTTTTAAATATGCATAAAAAATGTGTGGTGAAATAGCAAGTACTACGAAAATGTTGCAGTTTATGGGAAAATGTAATGTGTACATCGTAACTAAGGCTCCTTTATGTATCGATATTTAATTTTCATTAAAATATTTTGGTCTTTTTGGTCCAACGCTTCGTCGATTCTAGCACAATGTTACTGTTGATTACATAATGTTTTTTGTATAATGATTTAGTAGCGCTAAATATATTTAATGGAGCGGACGAATTGTTTTTCAAATTACGAGAATAATAAGGAATTAGAAAAATAATGTTTCAATAAACACTCACCAAAATAATTTGAAATTGTACTGTCAAAATAATATTAATATTCTATTTATAATTTTAATTGTATCATTTTACGTAATTCAGGGTGAGTTTGATTTGTTTTGTATTGAATTTATATTAATCTCCATTGGAATTTTATTGCATTTGGATTTAGTTTGAATGCGATTACATTTAATTTTGATTACTTTTAATTCATATCGGGTTACGTAGGATTAGATTTGTTTGAGGCAGTTTTTCATATCGGTTGGATTTAAGTTGGATCTAATATATCTGCTGTTTAAATAACAATTGACAAAAGAAAATTACATTTTTATCTAATTTTTACCATGTGACTGAAACTGACAATCTCGGGCCGAGACGTGATTGCGGGACATTTGATCAGTATTGAACATCTGGTGGTAACGTACATAGTGAAAAGCATCAGATTACGCGGGGAAGTACCATTGAGATGAATAGATGAGGTTAAGGCAGCCATATATGTTCCCCTACGAGGGCGCGCCTGAATTGTGGCTGCAAGAAAGAAATGATGGCATATTTTTCAATCTTATATACGCCGTAAAAATTATTTTTAACTATATTTCGCTTACCTTATGTTTAGTTTACTTTAAAACTGCCTGTGTGGGAGAGCAAGGGTGAATGTATAATTTGGTGATTTCTAAATTTGTAACCGTCACAAAAATATAAGGCTTTGAATTTTCAAATGTGAATGTGATCACTGCTTTAATACACATGGAATGTCATTAGGAAGAGTCCACATAAAGCGATAGTCTTACGCAAAAATAAATTACTCGACACAATCAAAGCTTATTGAACCTCGTGTCCATTAAAATATTTCTGAGACAATGAAGCTTTTTCAACTTTATTTTTACCGATGACTTATAATATATTATCATAGATGAAATAAAAAATTATGAGGAAATAAACTGTAATCAAAAATTCCATTCATATGTCTGTTCAACATACACGAAGCGATGTCAATAAAGCCAAATCTAGATTTTTTGTGGAAATGATTTCTAATATGGCTGCACTGCCTCTTTGTGACATGCTAGTAAACTAGCACAATAAATATAATAGCTGAATGTATGCATTATATGTAATCACTCAGTATCACAGAAGTGATACGTTAGGAATTCTTGGCAGACCAGATTTACTTATTAGTACCAAGATATCCCTATATTGTGTTAGGCATCTGTAGATAATAAAGTGGTAATGCCATATTTGTTGACACAAATAATAACTTATAGATGTTAATAAAAGTGTAGCTTTATAATGCTGAGGGTTGGTCAATATTTATAATAGAAATCATTATGCTATTATTTCTCATGAGGTTTTTAAAAGAAAAATTGTAACTATTCCAACATGAGAGTTTGAGTGCTGATGATTTTTTTAATATTTTAGAAATATCGACATAGAAGTTATTATTTAGATGTTAGGAAATATTGGTAATTATAACGAAACCTGTTTAAGTGGTATGTGACACGTTGGGCGATGTATGTATTGAAATATCCCAAAATGTTAACTGAAGTTATTAATATGTTGACATCAACTCATAAAAGAATCATTTGTTTTATCATACTCTTAAATGTTTGATGTTACAAACGTTATACGATATTTGGATTTGTTGGATCGACAATTACTTTTGACTTAATAAAAGACATATAATATGCGACTTTTATTTGAGATTATTTTTATTATTTAATTATTTATTAATTTCTGTACTTTAGTGTGCCTAATTGATACATATGACTTACCTATTTCTACGAGAGCAATCTCTTGCAGCTAACCGGAATACCAGTCCAGCCCCGTTCGACCAGCGGCCTGGTACTGAACTCGGGTTACCGTGGTGCACCTCGCAAAGGCCGTATGCCTTGTGATTAACCCAACACATCACGGTGACGACTTGATATATATTTTTATCACCCATATAGAAAAAGGAGATAATAGTATTAAAAAAAACTGTCAAGTACAAGTAGTACTCGCATTAAGTAGGTACTGATTTAGGCACTTATAAACATTTAAGGTTAAATACAATTTCTATTAAACTATTTACAAATATTAACATTTCACGACGTAAATAATACTTACCATATTTTACGGACGTAAATACGTGGTGCACATTTAAATAATATTATTTCTCCCCATGCGAATATATAAATATTTTGTCTAATATATATTTCACAGACACATGCTGTAACTGGAAGTAAGGCAGCCAATACGTTTCATTTACAGCGTATAGCTTATGCCTTATGCTTAGTATTAAAAATTATATTCGCTAAATATATTTACATTATGCATATTTAGCGAAAAGTAATTTTTAAAGAGACCTATTATAAATTTTGCATACATGCTGTTAAACCTGTACTTTGATTTAAAATATTTTTCAAGCAATATAAAAGGTATTCATATATTCTTAAAATTGACACTACCTGCTAAATGGGGAATAATATTTATAATTTAATATACATAATATCGCGTGAATCGAAACTATCGATATTATAAACTCCATCAAAAAAGGTCATAAATAAGATACAAATAATACTAAACAAGATAATACGAAAACAAAAAAAAGAAATATATTTTTATATATTTTCGCACTCTGGTATGTTAATTGTCCATCAATCAGCAAATTCTACAGGAGGTCATTCTATTCCCTTCCACATCTATTCCGGTCCACAGTATACGCACTAATTTACAGAAATTTTGAGGTCATATTATTCCCTTATACAAAGGTCCACATTATACGCACTAATTTACAGAAATATTGAGGTCATTTTATTAACTTATACAAAGATCCACAGTATACGCACTAATTTACAGAAATGTTGTGTCTTATTTACTGTCGGGCAATAGATGGCTTTAGAATCACCTTGTTAGAAAATGACATTGGGCGTCGTTACATGACTGTTTTATTCCCATTGCAACTTCTACTTTACCTAAAAAGTTACACTTCAAAAACACCGAACCAAACAATAAAATATATCTTTATAGTCAGATATTTGCTTTGATAATTCGATAGTGATACATAATTCACTTTATTTGCTTAATTTAAATTTCCAATGTAAGTCCAAAAGTGGTTTCTAAGTATCATTTTTAACTACGCATTGTCCTCCACCATACTATAACTAAAATTATAATACAAAAACCAAACTGCATGTGCATATTCAACTAAACAAGAAGTTCCCGCACATAACCTCATTACCAGCTGCAAACCAAGTATCAGTGATATCAGTTTAGATCCAAAGGAATTTGCAACATCTATTTGCAAGGGGAACAGGGATTTGAAACATGGTAATAATTATGGAAATTTCGAAAATAAATGCACTGTAGAAACCTTGTATTTATAATTCATTCTGATTATAATAAAAGATATAGTGCACATCTGCTTATCTTTTCAATAATGGTCAATTGTTATCATCCATAACGAGGTTACGAAGCTATCATGAAAAATATAAAATATTTTTATGGATCACCCGATAACGATGGGTATATATTGCCTATTTTGTGAAATTTTTATTTCGTGTAACATAACATATTTCTCTTAAAATATATAGTGCATTTATGTCTTTGTGTAAAACTCAGAACTAGGTCACTTATAGAGCTACAGTAAGTATACATTTTAAAAGTCTAGAGTTAAAATATAGAGTGAAATTAGATTTGTGATAGAGTGAAATTAGATTCATGGAAAGTTACAAAAGAATATTATGAGAAAACAATACACACATTTGTTGATATTGACCTTGAACTGTCCTTGAGATAATTAAAAAAAGTGCGATTAAGGGGGATATATTAAAGTCATTTTTTCCATACACTACGTAAGCTAGAGTAAAAAACGTACTTATATAATCTTTGTTTGAATTTCTTAATTTTTACTTTAATATATAATTAACTGTCAAAACTGTTTATAGAGTCAATTTCCGGTGTTGGGTTTTTATAACAGCTAACTAACTAACTTAACTAATGAAATGCAGGGATTAATATATTACAAGGCAAACGGCCAATATCACAACGATGTTCAAAATCGCAAAAGTATTGTGGTATGGTCTAGTAATAATAGTAGAGAGAGCAGAATATGTGATACAGTTTTTGATTTTTTTTTCGAAATATTGAATTTTTTTATATTTATAACAGCATAATTTATAAATACCAACATTATATATTTTTGGATAGTAAAACTTGAAAAAAATCTCAGGAAAAACGTAAAAAGGACATGTGTTTTTTTTTTATTTTTATTCAAAAAATATTCCCCGAAGTCTAATATTTGATTTAATAGTTTATGAACACGGATTTAACAATTCCCCTCATACTTGCACTTTTTTAATAACCTCAAGACAGTTGAAGATCTAAAACTGTTTTTGTTGTCTTCTCATAACACGTCTACATAACAGCAAATTACATTTTCTTATATATAAATGATTTGCTTAAAATGTTCTGACTTTTGTACAAAGACATAAAAGCATTTCCTACACTTTTCCCGTAATACGCCACCGGAACAGAAAAAAAACATCTTCCGGCGGTCATTTCACTATACTTATCAAGCTAGACGCTTTTTATTGCCTGGTAATATGAGTATATCATACATTTAAAACAAAAATAATCATTCTTGAATAAGAAGCTAATGAGCTGTTATTATAAATATTACACTTAAATACTTTCAATAGATTTATATACAGTACGTAAATATATTAAAGTTCGCCACTTCCACCACTTGTGCCATTAATCATGTGTAATCAGACAAAATGTTATTTTTTTAAAATTAGTCACCTAGTTTATAAAATATTTAAAGTTTAATTAAAGTTTAATTATGTACAAATTAACATCTGTCAAAAATAGCGCTGATGTCAATTTGGCAACGCCTAATGTTAATGTAAACTGTTAAGCATCAAATGAATAATAATTTATCCGTTTGAAAAAAAAAACAGGAAACGAAGCATATATTTTGCCCTTAATTAACGTTACACACTTCACTTAAACAAACAATGGTAAAAACTAGTAAATTAACAACACTTCACTTAAACATACAAACTAGTAAATTAACAAAATAATGCACTAAATTCGAAAATGTCCTACTTCCTTTTATGATTAATTCGTTTAATAAGTACTTGCGCTATTGTACGATGTTTTTGAATATTATTGACTTTCATTGAAAATTAATTTGTACACGCGAGTTGACCTCAATTTTAAGTTTGATTCTGAAGCCGCTCACATGTTAAGTGCTTCCCCAGTATATAATTTCATTCGGTATACCCTAAAATATTCGTTTGTACTAAAAATGACATATTCACTAATTTAATTACACACACAAATCCACATTTACAAAACAATAATTTTCTCTTCTCAAAGTTTCAAACCACATTTGACATTCTCGGTTTAAATGACATGTGTGAGAGTTGCCATATTAATTAATAACTAATCCAGGAATAAGTATTTGAAATTGGAATTCAAATGAAATCAATGTTATTATTAAAAGCTAATAATCATTTATCTGAATGAAAAATGAAAAAAATATCGTTTTAATAGTTATTCCGACAAGTTTATTTCAAAATCGATGACAGTATTTTTTTATAATTTTAGATATTTAGGTGAATTATGGATGTCTGTTAAAGATTTTTTATGGCGATAATTTTCATTGACGACATGTAAACAAGTTTGACCTTGAAATTTAATTTTTCTTACGTTTATGAAAAATTAAAGATATAGGTTGATGCATTTCCATCTTTATGACTTATGAAAATTTTTAAATTTCAGAAAAAAAGTAGTGCAATTTAAAAAATAAAAAATAAAATATATATATACATATATATATATATATTTATATATATATATATATATATATATATATACATATATATATATACATATATATATATATATTTATATATATATATATATATACATATATATATATATAAATATATATATATATATATATGTATTGCAATCTATCCATGATGCACTATTATGGTTTTAATATACAGTATTAGCTAAAATATTTCGAGAAAAATTACTTTATTATGTTATACTAAATACTAAAGATCTTACGTAAAAATATGTAAGTGCCATTGATATCTTACTTTATAGAAAAACATATATTTTCAATCTTTGTTTATATATTCACTTTTTTTAAATATTTTCTTACACACAAACTAAAACTTAATGCAAATTACTTACGCATAATGAATACAAAACTATATTAAAAGGTATAAAAAACGAACATTATATTTACAATAAAATCGACATATTACAAAAGATCCGGTACTGAACTCAACATGAAATTATCTGGTATGTAGCGGCATTCTAGCAGAACAATACCGCAGAAAATGAGGACATAAAAGAGTAAATTCCTCTTG